>QXTE01000072.1:4959204-5231923 GCA_003942145.1 Platysternon megacephalum
CCCCTAGTTCTTGTATTATGGGAATAAGTAAATAACTTTTCCTTATCCACTTTCTCCACATCACTCATGATCTACACCAGCTGAGGAACTGGCCCGGGAGTTTTAGAGTAAGGCTGACAACTCCTAGTTGTCGTTTACTTCCCACAGCTCGCTAGTTCTTTTACCAATGTTCAAAGCTACATGCGATGTATATACTGGAGAGCAGACATCTTCACAGTGAAGTAAGTTGCTTGGTGTTCTCATTTGCATGCCATACCCAGAATGCTTAGGGAACAAACTGAAAGGTTTGGGGGCATATTTATGAGCACATAAATTTCTATAGTGTGCTTTGCTTGAGTAAGATTTTTTTTTTTAATCCACTGACGCCCAATCAGTTGGGAAGATTGGCCTGTGGAGCTCCTGCAAGTGAGAAATAGCCTATACGGTATCTTTTGAGTGGTATTTTTATATTCAAATTAGACATAATCTCCATGAATAAAATGACTGTTCCCAAAGGGATCATGCCCAATTTAAATGTCTAAAATGCCATTAAAAGGGCACTGGCTTGCCATTAAAATTTAACTCCAGCAAACCCCCAATGTCATTTGAATTATACTTTTATAATTAAGCCTGCGATGTTGGAATAATAGTTTTGATGTACAATCTGGTACTGTACAGTAAAAGTGCACTGTTTCTAAAAAGACCGCAGCCAGATCCATTGTTAAAAACAAAGCTAAACACCAGCCGTGCCTGCATGCAAATAGGCAGCCATGACTTGGCAGTGCGACTCAGGGATCCCAGAGAGAGGATGGCGAGTCAAGACCTCAGCTTAATAGAAGCTCAATGGGGAATAAGTAACAATCTGGTCTCAAGTTAAGTCTTTGACTCCTGCTCGTTAAACAGGCTCAGCTATGACAAATTACTATGGTAATAATTTTTATGACAGGAATTACTCACCATCAGCATGAGCCATGACTACTAAATATACTTGGCACTGAATTCTAGGTTGGTTTCAAAATGTAGCGCAGGCATAGCTAGACTTCACCTCATTCAGCCAAGCCCATCAGAACTGTTCCTAGCCCAGAGCAAGACACTCAACGTCTATGGATGCAGGAATCTCATGGGTAGGTCCCCTTGCTTTCCAGAACCTGGGCAAGTGGCTTTTTAAAGCCCCAAGCCTGTGTAACTCATTGCCACAAGATGTTATTGAAGGCATGAATTGAGCAGGACCTTATTAATCACTTCTATTTCAGTAGCACCGAAAGGCCTCAATCAGGTACACCTCTACCCCGATATAACGCTGTCCTCGGGAGACAAAAAATCTTACGGTGAAAAATCCTATAAGTGAAACCGCGTTATATCGAACTTGCTTTGATCCGCTGGAGTGCGCAGCCCCGCCCCCCCGGAGCACTGCTTTACCGCGTTATATTCGAATTTGTGTTATATCGGGTCGCTTTATATCGGGGTAGAGGTGTATCCTTGCAATGGACACTATATAAACATGTAGCAAATGGCAATTCCTACCCCAGTAATGTCTACAAGACAAGACATAAGTGATAGAGGAAAAAAACGAGTGGGGGATGGAGAAGGGCAGTGAGACAGGATAGGGTAACAAAACTAGGATTTCATAGCATAGACTAGCTGAGTACACAATTCGTAGCCAGTCAGTAATCACAATTTGCCACTCAATGAAAAAGAGAATTAGACCCTTATATGAATAAGAACCATCCCCAGTTGTATTAAGTTAAAATATATTTGTAAGTGATATAAACCCTCATGCTTCAAGGCATAAATCAACTCCTAAATAGCTGGGAACTGGAAGAAACGTTCCTGATGGACAGGTCATTCCATAAACTCCGACTGGTGCTGATCACTGTCAGGACATTGGACTTCAGACCACTGGTCTGATCCACTCTGGCAGCTCCTATGGCCCTACAAAGCACAGCTAAGCACCCCAGCCAGCCAGGTAAATCTCCAAGGGAGAAAGGGCTGTGTGAATGAACTGCCTCCCCCCTGACAGCTGCCCTGCTAAACCACTTCGCACAGCTAGGCCGTCTGCTTGCAAGTTTAAGTTTCAATAGGAAATCAATACGGATAGCGCTAAGCTGCTCCTGATTGCAGCCTGTTCCAGGAGCAACTTGAGCTGAATGGGGCTAGTCGCCTTCAAAGCAGTGTTTAGCACACGGGCCAGATGGTCATGATGAAGAGTGCCTGAAGGAGGACTAGACCACAGCCTTCTCCTAGAAAGGCTGACCCAGGAGCGTTAAACAGCCAACACCTTCCAAGGGAAAGTCTGGGGGAGCAGCTCTTTGGACAATAAGGCCACTTATTTAGGAACCTAAATCTGGGCTTAGGAGCCTAATTGTAGGCCCTCATTTCTTGGCCATGAATCCTGTGGCATTTGAAAGGAGGCAGAGCAAGGGAGTTCAGCTGGTTTCTTGGGAGACTTTTCGCTTTGCGTTCTTTGTTACAGAGGCAGCTCCAGTGGCCTCTAGCATCTGAAGCACGTGGTCATGCATCTCCTGCCAGGAGCGGGTCTCCACAGTGGTCACGCTGACAGGACTTGGTGGTACGATGACTGTTCTGGAACAGGGCAAGCCGGCAGCTAACATGACAACCGAACTAGCAACCCAAGCTCCAGCGGGAAACCTGAAGCACAGAGACAAACTGGTTGACGGGGGAGGTTCACCGCTGTGGGAATCTCACACGCACCACTCGGTCATTTCCCTCTCTCCCCACCTGTTCCCCGGAGGGACGGGCAGTTCTGCACCTGCTCCTGTGGGGCCTGGCAGCTGCAGAGAAGCGGGAAGAAGGGCTAGAAAAAATTCTCCTCTAACTCCATTGCTGGGAGGCTGGTGGCAGCAGCAGGGACCGGGGCAGGGGAGCAAGGAGAGTGAAGAGGCCTAATCTCTCAGGCTTAGCAGCAGAGACGAAGGATAGCGGAGGCTGGGATGGAGCCTGTGCAGTGGATGTGCAAAGCACCAAAGCTGGCAGGAAGGACTCGGGTGCCCATTCCCTCCCCGCCCCTCTGGGCTGCAGCCAGCTGGGAGCAGGATCCCCTTGTGAACTGCAGAAGGAGGTGCAGGTAAGACAAAGGGTCATGATGGCATGGAGGCCACATGTTTAAATACACGGGGAGAAGAATCGGGGGGGGGGGGGATTTCACCTGGTTTTGTCTGGTTCCTCAGAGGATCACCGTCCTTATCTTGACGGCCCCAAATCATCTGTCATCTCCAAATGTTGCCACCGCCAGCTCACCCCTTTCTCCAGGTCACGACTCCGTTTGCTAAGCATGGAGCCCTGGGACACCCCCCCGTTACTGCACCACCGTGCTGAAAAGCTGACCCTTCATTCCTACCCTTTGCTCTCTGTCTCTCAGCAAAAAGAACAAGAGGACTTGTGGCACCTTAGAGACTAACAAATTTATCTGAGCATAACTTTCATGGGCCACAGCCCACTTCATCAGATGCACAGAATGGAACATATAGTAAGGAGATATATATACACATACAGAGAACATGAAAAGNGAGATATAGATACACATACAGAGAACATGAAAAGGTGGGAGTTGTCCTACCAGGCTCTGAGCCATGACAGTACTTCCTCTCAGCCCATGTCTGCTTAGTGCTTTAACTGCCTCTGGTGAGTCTTTGTCCCAGGCTTTTTGAGAGGCCAAATAAACCATGTTGCCGGTTATTAACAATTGTGTGGGCATGCTCAAAGAACTGGAATAAGTTAGGGAGCTGGTTCATTCTTACCTCACATTCATCGAGGTGTCGCAGAATTCTGTTTTTAATTGTTTCAGTCAGCTTAGCTAGCGCTGGCAGAAAGACTCCCTGGTCTGTAATTCACAGGGTCTCTCCTCGCAGCTTTTTAAGTGTAACTCTAGCGCCCTCGTGGCCAAGATGGAGTCTGCTCTGCAGGCAGCTCTGGCCAAGAGGAGGCGCGCGCAGGAATGCAGCAGGAAAAATCCCTTCCATCCCAGGGGCACCTGTTCCAAACCCCCCAGAGTGAACACACCCACCCACAGGAAAAGTACAATGGATATAACAAAGGGAGATATTTATTTACAGAGGGATGAGAGGAGAAATACAACAAGGGGAAATATAGGGGGAGCAGTAGAACAGGGTTGCATTCAAACCCAGGCCCCACGGGCCCAGTGGTAGCACAGTCTGGAAGGGCAGACACTGAGCAATGTGTCTGCACACAGAGTTCAGGAGTCCTGAGCAAAGTTCCAGTCCAGGGGTGAGTCTTGGGTGCTCCTGGTCGTCTTCGGCGCCAGTGAACTTTCCCCCAACAAACCCCTCCGGTGCCCTCTTCTGCCGCTCTCTGCAAAGCCACCCAGAGCGACCCCCTCCCCACTTAACTAGCTACAGCCTCCCTCCTTGTTCCCAATGCAGAGTCCCAAGCCCCAGTACTCACAGCCCCATGCAGCTCTGGGCAGCCGTGATACTGGGTCCAGCTCCGGCCTGTCCTTCTCGGGCGATTCCTCCCTGGCACAGTGCTCCTCCCGGCTCCTGCCCTGGGCTGTCCCCGATCGGCCCTGGCCTTCCCAGGCTCCAGGCAGGTTCTCCCTGCTTCACTTTTCCAGGGCCTGCCGGCTGCACCCCTCCCTCCCTGGAGCTCCAGCGCTGCCCCCTGGAGTTCCCTCCTTTTTACTTACTCTCCCCCTCCCGCCTAGGAAAAAAGATTTAAAGGGGCCATGCTCTCTAAACCCCAAAGGGGTTACATAAGGATAGAGCAACATTTGTTCCCCTCCTGTCCTCTGATATTAGTGCTGTAGCTGATTTAATGAGAGGTGGCATCTGTTGTAGGTGGCAACTCAGGTTTCCTTCAGAACGCTTGGATGCACAGCTTCTAGCCCAGGAGGTTTTAATGGATGGATATTCCAGCACCTCCTTTTTACCTGGAAACAATAAGTATTGCCCCAATCTCCTCTGTAGCAATGTCTGGTACCAAAAATCATTTAGTTTCTGCGTAATGTCCTTATCCTCCTTAATTGCTCCATTAGGCACTGACCAGCAGAGCACTTAAGCACATACTTAACAGAATCAAAGCCAGAGAGATGTGATTTGCCCTAGGTCACACAGGAAGTCTGTGGCAGAGCGGAGGACTGAAGCCAGATCTCTGGAGTCCCAGTCTAGTGCATTAACCACTAGGCCATCCTGCCACATCTTTCCTCTGAAACCTAAAGAGTTTAAATATCCAAAGTGTTAACATGTTACTCCCACTGACTTCAATGGCCATTGGCTCAGGCCATAGAGCTATTAAACCCTGACTGTATATTTGTCAATTAAAAGGGCTTTAAAAGGAATGAGTATGGCACATGTGCAGTGCGTTCTTTTTATACCACACAATATACTGCACATTGTAACACCGTTGTTGTGGAGGTGCACAAATCAACACAATACTAAATATGGATTTATTTGCACGAAAGACCATAAGAAGTCTGAAGCAGCTATCGTATAACGAGTCAGTAATATACTTTATGCGTAAATATCTATTCCCCAGACAGAATATCTCAGAATGAGCTTTCTCTCGCTACCAAACAATTAATATGCATTAAAGTGTATAATACATATTTAAATATGCATTTAACTGTTTGAGTAAGTAGTTGGGTGAATATGCATGTTATACAAAATACATATTTAACTAATAGTGTAATTAATTAGAGAAAACATTCAAAACCACTTATTACTTAAGGGAACAGAATATCTGCAAAAGTGTTTTAATTACTTTGATTGTTATATTCTAAAATAACAAAGATGGAAGTGGTCTGTTTCAAACAACATACAAATGAACCCAAAACACCTGCTGAGTCAATCTGAAAAGAGTGAAAAAGTCAGTAAAACAGAATCTATAGACTTCTGAGCAGCCACACAGCTAACAGACTGTACTGGTTGTTATAAAGAAGATGGTGATCAATTGATCTCCGTGTCCACCAATAGTAGGACAAGAAGGAATCCACTAAGTTTGCAGCAAGGGAGATTTAGGTTAGACATCAGGTAAAACTTTCTAGCTACAAGGATAGTGAAGAACTGGAACAGGTTACCCAGGGCGGTTGTGGAATCCCCATCGCTGGTGATTTTTAAGTACAGGTTAGACAAACACTTGTCAGGGATGGCCTAGGTATTCTTAATCCTGCCACAGCATATAAGGGGGTGACCTCCTGAGATCCCTACCTGTCTATGATTCTATAGCTAGGTGACTCAGAAGTACTCTAGGTCAGGCTTATTAAAAACATGTATGTGGTCTGGAACTTATAGCTTTTTACTTATCTACAATATAATGCAATAAACAAAATATATCATCTGGTGGAACATGAAGTAATCAGTAATTGCCCATAACACAGCCATCAATATCAAAATAATTAGTCTGAATATACAAAATAAATATGACTTTCTTCAGCTATGCTGGGTCCTGGAATTCAGGGCTCAGCTGTATCAGAATGTTCTTTCATGGTGCTGGTTGTTTCTATCTCAGCCTTTTCAGGACAAGAATGTGTGTCCCAGGTGAAGTCAACATGTTTGCCCACTGCAATCGAGTCTCACGTGGGAGAAAATTAAAATATTGCCAGCCCAGGAACCTGATTGTCCTTTTCACTAGGTTTACGGTGGAACTCCCTAGAACTTGAATGGCGTGACTAAGAGAAATGAAAATCAGCTGCAGAACTTGAAGCTGCTTCTTTACATTCCCTTTAAACACAAGAGGCCTATAGCCAACCTAAGTGTGTGCTGCCCTGGGATCCCCTCGCCTTGGGCTTGGCTGTCCTCAGGATCAGCTGCCTGAGTATGTACTCTAGCACTTGTCTGCATTATAGCTGAACCGCCGGACATAGTCCAGAACATGTTATCACAAAGCTCTCAAAAATAAACTGTCCTGTCAAGTCACCCTCATGAAGCCTGCTAGCAAAGAAGAGGTGTGATGGCAGTTGTTGCTGGCATGGTTTAACTTTTAACCATTGCATACCTAGGGCCCAGCAGTCAGTTACCTAAAGCTTAGTCCAGGGGTCTCAAACTCAAATGACCTCGAGGGCCACATGAGGACTAGTACATTGGGCCGAGGGCCGCATTTACTGACACCTCCCCCCCCGCCGCCCTCGGCCCCGCCCCCACTCCACCCCTTCCATGAGGCCCCGCCCCTGCCCCGCCTCTTCCCACCCCTTCCCTGCCCCCATTCCAACCCCTTCCCCGAAATCCCCACCCCAACTCTGCCCCCTCCCTGCCCCCAGGGGGCACAGGAGGGGTGTGGGGTGCGGCAGGGGACTCAGGGCAGGGGGTCGGGGTGCAGGAGGAGTGCGGGGGGCGGGCTCCGGCCCGACCCGCACCGGGGGCAGGGCAGGCTCCCTGCTTGCCTGCCTGCCCTGCCGCCGTCGCACCAGGAAGCAGCTGGAACCTGGGGGAGGAGGAGCGCACGGGGGTGTGTGGCTGTTGCTTCAGGCACCGCCCGCAGCAGCTCCCATTGGCCACAGTTCCCCATTCCTGGCCAATGGGAGCTGCTGGGGGCAGTGCCTGAAGCAACAGCCACACACACCCCTGCACCCCTCCTCCCCCAGGTTCCAGCTGCTTCCTGGTGCGACGCGGCGGCAGGGCAAGCAAGCAGGGAGCCTGCCCTGCCCCCGGTGCTGGTTGGCCAGGTAAACGTTGGGGGGGGGAGGGCGGGGGGGCCGGGAGGAGCTCGCGGGCTGCATGTGATAGCCCTGCGGGCCGCATGCGGCCCACGGGCTGCGTGTTTGAGACCCCTGGCTTAGTCAATGTCGCTATAACCTGGAGAGTGATATAAAAACCTGCATGAAACAGAAGTTTAGGCTGAGATTTTCAAAGCTACGTAAGGCCTTTGGACACTTCGATTTCAATGGGAGTTTGGCACCTAAATACTTTTGAGGCTCTGGGCCCCGGTTACTATTCAAATCAAATGGGACTGGGGCACCCAGATTCCCAAGACTGAGATTTCCAATGCTGCCTAATGCTCCACTAACATGTTGGCAGGTCATTCTTAGTTCCAGCGGCACTGTGGCTGCAGGAGGAGCTTCTACTCCATTCCCGCTGAGATCTAAATCCGCCTACAAGTTTTTCTAGGGGTATGTCTATACTGTGAAATTAGGTCGAATTTATAGAAGTCGATTTTTTAGAAATCGATTTGATGCAGTCGATTGTGTGTGTCCCCACTAAGCGCATTAAGTCGGCGGTGTGCGTCCACAGTACCGAGGCTAGCGTCGACTTCCGGAGTGTTGCATTATGGGTAGCTATCCCACAGTTCCCACAGTCTCCGCTGCCCATTGAAATTCTGGGTTGAGATCCCAATGCCTGATGGGTCAAAAACATTGTCGCGGGTGGTTCTGGGTTCATGTCGTCAGGCCCCCCTCCCTCCGTGAAAGCAACGGCAGACAATCGTTTCGAGCCTTTTTTCCTGGGTTACCCGTGCAGACGCCATACCACGGCAAGCATGGAGCCCGCTCAGCTCACCGTCACCATACGTCTCCTGGGTGCTGGCAGACGTGGGACTGCATTGCTACACAGCAGCAGCTCATTGCCTTTTGGCAGCAGACGGTTCATTACGACTGGTAGCCGTCGTCGTCATCTCCTGGGTGCTCTTTTAGCTGACCTTGGTGAGGTCGGTCGGGGCGCCTGGGCAGACATGGGTGCTCCCGGCAGACCTCGGTGAGGTCAGTCGGGGGCACCTGGACATAAATGGGAGTCACTCCCGGTCATTCTCTTTTTAAGTTTCGTCTCATGGAGATTCAGTCCTGCCTGCAGTCGCACTGCACCGTCTTCTGGTGAGCAGCCAGGAGACGACGATGGCCAGCAGTCGGACTGCACCGTCTGCTGCCAGCCTAAGATGTATAAGAGAGATGGAGTGGATCAAAACAAGAAAGAGACCAGATTTGTTTTGTATTCATTTGTATTCATTTGCTTCCCCCTCCCTCCCTCCATGAATAGTGTTGCATGTCTGGGACGATTCCCAGTGGCTGCGAAACTTTCGCATGCGTAAGGGCACTTTCGTGGAACTTTGTGACTTGCTTTCCCCTGCCCTGAAGCACCAGAATACCAAGATGAGAGCAGCCCTCACAGTTGAGAAGCGAGTGGCGATAGCCCTGTGGAAGCTTGCAACGCCAGACAGCTACCGGTCAGTCGGGAATCAATTTGGAGTGGGCAAATCTACTGTGGGGGCTGCTGTGATGCAAGTAGCCAAAGCAATCACTGAGCTGCTGCTACCAAAGGTAGTGACTCTGGGAAATGTGCAGGTCATAGTAGATGGCTTTGCTGCAATGGGATTCCCTAACTGTGGTGGGGCAATAGATGGAACCCATATCCCGATCTTGGCACCGGAGCACCAAGGCAGCCAGTACATAAACCGCAAGGGGTACTTTTCAATGGTGCTGCAAGCACTGGTGGATCACAAGGGACGTTTCACCGACATCAATGTGGGATGGCCGGGAAAGGTACATGACGCTCGCATCTTCAGGAACTCTGGTCTGTTTAAAAAGCTTCAGCAAGGGACTTTCTTCCCAGACCAGAAAATAACAGTTGGGGATGTTGAAATGCCACCCAGCCTACCCCTTAATGCCATGGCCCCTGAAGCCATACACAGTCAGCCTGGACAGTAGTCAGGACCTGTTCAACTATAGGCTGAGGAAGTGCAGAATGGTGGTAGAATGTGCCTTTGGACGTTTAAAAGCGCGCTGGCGCAGTTTACTGACTCGGATAGACCTCAGCGAAACCAATATTCCCATTGTTATTGCTGCTTGCTGTGCGCTCCACAATATCTGTGAGAGTAAGGGGGAGACGTTTATGGCGGGGTGGGAGGTTGAGTCAAATCGCCTGGCCGCAGATTACGCGCAGCCAGACACCAGGGCGGTTAGCAGAGTACAGCAGGGTGCGGTGCGCATCAGAGAAGCTTTGAAAACCAGTTTCATGACTGGCCAGGCTACGGTGTGAAAGTTCTGTTTGTTTCTCCTTGATGAACCCCCCCCTTGGTTTACTATATTTCCCTGTAAGCTAAACACCCTCCCCTCCCCCCTTCGATCACCGCTTGCAGAGGCAATAAAGTCATTGTTGCTTCACATTCATGCATTCTTTATTAATTCATCACACAAATAGGGGGATAACTGCAAAGGTAGCCTGGGAGGGGTGGGGGAGGAGGGAAGGACAAGGCCACACTGCACTTTAAAACTTATTGAATGCCAGCCCTCTGTTGCTTGAGCAATCCTCTGGGGTAGAGTGGTTGGGTGCCCGGAGGCCCCCCCACCGTGTTCTTGGGCGTCTGGGTGAGGAGGCTATGGAACTTGGGGAGGAGGGCTGTTGGTTACACAGGGGCATCAGCGGCGGTCTGTGCTCCTGATGCCTTTCCTGCAGCTCAACCATACGCTGGAGCATATCAGTTTGTTCCTCACCATTGCCTCTTGTCTTCTGTCAGCAAGCTGACGCCACCTACCATCTTCAGCCCCTCACTTATTATCTTCAGCCCACCACCTGTCCTCACGTTCATATTGTGCTTTCCTGGACTCTGACATTGTCTGCCTCCATACATTCTGCTGGGCTCTTTCAGTGCATGAGCTCAGAGAACATTTCATCGTGAGTGCATTTTTTTCGCCTTCTATCTTCGCTAGCCTCTGGGAAGGAGAAGATAGTGTGAGCGTTGAAACATTTGCAGCTGGTGGAGGGGAAAAAAAGGGAGAGTGGTAGTTAAAAAGACACATTTTAGAGAACAATGGGTAGACTCTTTCATGGTAAACCTTGCTATTAACATTACATAGCACATGTGCTTTCGGTACGAGGTCACATTTTGCCTCTTATTGAGGGCCTGCCTGTTTGGTGTGAGAGATCACTCACGCAGGGCCGGGCAACAGAATTCAGCTTGCAGGCAGCCATGGTAAGACACAGTCTTTTGGCTTCTTTAACCTTCATAACATGTGGGAATGGTTTCAAACAGCAGCGCCCTCATTTCCCATACCAAGCAGCTGTTGGGTTGGCCATTTACAATGGGTTGGCAATTTAAAAGGAGGGGCTGCAGTTTTTGGGTTAACGTGCAGCACAAACCCAACTAACCTCCCCCCCACACACACACACCCAATTCTCTGGGATGATCTCTTCACCCCTCCCCCCACCGCGTGGCTAACAGCGGGGAACATTTCTGTTCAGCCACAGGCAAACAGCCCAGCAGGAACAGTCACCTCTGAATGTCCCCTTAATAAAATCACCCTATTTCAACCAGGTGACCATGAATGATATCACTCTCCTGAGGATAACACAGTGAGATAAAGAACGGATGTTGTTTGAATGCCAGCAAACACCGGAACCATACGCTGCCATTCTGTGTTATGCAATGATTCCAGACTACGTGCTACTGGCCTGGCGTGGTAAAGTGTCCTACCATGGAGGACGGAATAAGGCAGCCCTCCCCAGAAACCTTTTGCAAAGGCTTTGGGAGTACATCCAGGAGAGCTTTCTGGAGATGTCCCTGGAGGATTTCCGCTCCATCCCCAGACACGTTAACAGACTTTTCCAGTAGCTGTACTGGCCGCGAATGCCAGGGCAAATTAATCATTAAACACACTTGCTTTTAAACCATGTATAATATTTACAAAGGTACACTCACCAGAGGTCCCTTCTCCACCTGGCGGGTCCGGGAGGCAGCCTTGGGTGGGTTCGGGGGGTACTGGCTCCAGGTCCAGGGTGAGAAACAGTTCCTGGCTGTCGGGGAAAACGGTTTCTCCGCTTGCTTTCTGTGAGCTATCTTCAACCTCCTCATCATCATCTTCCTCGTCCCCAAAACCCACATCCCTGTTGCATGCTACTCCATTGATGGAGTCAAAGCACAGGGGTGGGGTAGTGGTGGCTGCACCACCTAGAATGACATGCAGCTCATCATAGAAGCGGCATGTCTGGGGCTGTGACCCGGAGCGGCTGTTTGCCTCTCTGGTTTTTTGGTAGGCTTGCCTCAGCGCCTTAAGTTTCACGTGGCACTGCTGCGGGTCCCTGTTATAGCCTCTGTCCTTCATGCCCTTGGAGATTTTTTCAAATGTTTGGGCATTTCGTCTTTTGGAACGGAGTTCTGATAACACGGATTCATCTCCCCATACAGCGATCAGATCCCGCACCTCCCGTTCAGTCCATGCTGGAGGTCTTTTGCGATTCTGGGACTCCATCATGGTCACCTCTGCTGATGAGATCTGCACTCACCTGCACCTTGCCACGCTGGCCAAACAGGAAATGAGCTTCAAAAGTTCATGGGCCTTTTCCTGTCTACCTGGCCAGTGCATCCGAGTTCAGATTGATGTCCAGAGTGGTCACAATGGAGCACTCTGGGATAGCTCCCGGAGGCCAATACTGTCGAATTGTGACCACACTACCCCAAATTCGACCCGCCAAGGTCGATTTCAGCGCTAATCCCCTTGTCGGGGGAGGAGTACAGAAATAGATTTTAAGAGCCCTTTAAGTTGGAAAAAACGGCTTCGTCGCGTGGACGAGTGCAGGGTTAAATCGATGTAACGCTGCTAAATTCGACCTAAACTCGTAGTGTAGACCAGGGCTTAGATAACAGGGAAAACAAGGTTCCCTTTCACTCATGAGATCACCCATAAGTGAAAATTACCATTTTAAGGACAATTACGACTGCGAATAGAACTATGAACCATAGATTCTGCTGGGGCAAATCATAGGCCCCCAAAAGTTTCCAGCGCAAGCAAGTCCTCCATTTTATTGACCTCTTGGTGTTCATGACTGATGTGGCTATTTGTGTCAGGACAGCCACAACTTCAGTTAACTCCTAAAATATGAGAGAGAGGGTTTCTTCTGGTCATTGCCCCCCGATGACATTGCAAACAGAGGCCTGGCTTGACGTTCTGAGGAAAGTAACCATCTCTCCCTGCAAAACACCGGGAGCCCCCTGACTCGCTCTTGAACTTCATAAAACACAAGGAAGCTGCCAAGAAAATGGAAAGCATTCATCTGAACAACAGCCCAGCTAGCTAGCCGGTATACCCTGCAGATATACCCTGGAGCTAGTAGCTCTGTCCCTGGCCATACGAGGGGAGAGGGAGAGCTTGCATTCACAGCTGTGATATTTCTCCCGCAGACATTGCAAGAAGATGCCATGGAAGCTTTTTGTTATGCAGGCATGATCTACACAGGATCGATGTGTCACCCACTAACTCCCAGCTTGATTTCCACGTTGCACTGTGACAAGAGGGATAATAAAAATCCTGTTTCTTTACCTCTGCTCTCTTGCTCCTACTGCAGGATCCAGCCCCAAGCCCTGCCTTTCAGTCACAAGGAATAGCTTCACAGATAGTAACGCCAAACGGGCCCATTGTGATCACCTAGTGAGTCTGGCCCAAGCCGTAGAACTTCCCGACATTAATTCCTCTTTGAACTAGAGACGAGCTGAGCAGAGTTTTATAGAAAAATCCATCCGTGCCCAGTGCTGCTTCTTGCTGATTGTTCTTCCTTCAGAGGGATCGCAGACCTCCCAGTGGGTCCGGGTCATATGCTCCTGTGGCTGAGGTCTACCCAGTGGTACTCTCACCTCTGTGGCTTGCATGCTATGCCGCTGTTAATGCAACCTAACATTGCATTTGCTTTGTTTGCACCAGCATGGCATTGCTGGCTCATGCTGAGGCTGTGATCCACCACAACTCCCAGATCCTTCTCAGCAGTGCTGCTGCCAAGCCCGTTAGTACATGGGAAGGTCTCTTGTGCTGTGCATCTTCTCAAAGACGGATCCATAGGTCCACATCGCTCTTCCCAGTGGATTGCTCCAGCTTCACTTCCCTGGGAATGGGCGGCAAGCTACCTGGCAACATACTGTGCCAATCTGAGGCCGGATCCAAAGCCCATTGAGGCCAATGGAAAGACTCCCAGTGGGCTTTGGATCAGGCCCTTTGGCTATCTGCCCCCTCCATGCATTTCCCCTCCACGGGGGGCGGAACATATGGTCTGTGTCAGCAGCAAGTGTCCCAGCAGGCATCAGCTGAAGCAATCAGATAAACTCACTCCAATGCAAATGTAACAGACAAATACAGGGCTACGCCCAGGTTCTTACAGGCTGGTTCTAGTGTTGAAAACTCCATGGAACAGCTTGCTGTACATATGTCTCCATATTGCTAACACGGGGTGGGAGCAAATTCAGAGCTCTCTTTGTTCCTGCAGTACAGCTGCCCCCGTGCTTTTCCTATCTAAAGGAGTGGGTTCCGATATCCTAACTCCAGGGATAAAGCCTCTGCTTTTATTTTCGATTGGAGGAAATGACCAATATGTCTTTTAAAAAATGAAGCCGTGTCCAAATACACTAGGGTGACCAGACAGCAAATGTGAAAAATCGGGACAGGGGGTGGGGGGTAATAGGAGCCTATATAAGAAAAAGACCCCAAAATCGGGACTCTCCCTATAAAATCGGGACATCTGGTCACCCTAAAATACACGCCAGCCTCTGACTGTCTGTGCTGT
The DNA here is from genome assembly GCA_003942145.1 of Platysternon megacephalum. Taxonomy (NCBI): domain Eukaryota; kingdom Metazoa; phylum Chordata; order Testudines; family Platysternidae; genus Platysternon; species Platysternon megacephalum. The sequence continues at coordinate 4,973,631 of QXTE01000072.1, forward strand.
CACGTTATGTGGCTTCGCGCACGGCGTCGCGTTTTGCAAACAGGTATGTGAATCCGAGACAAGAATATTGCCCGATCCAGCAGCCCAGCGCAACGATGCCCCCATCAAGGCAGCTGGTGACAATAGCTTGCTGCTGAACTAGTGCTGAGCTCCGCCCTGACCACCGACGCTTTGTGCTATTGTGTAAAAGAAATAAATCAGACCGTGTTAATTCTTTAAAAAGAAAACAGTTTAATCATGGTAAGAAACTATACCTTGAGGGTATCATTTCATATCAATACAGGCAGAGATTAGAAGGGATTTGTGAGATTGTGTTTATTCCCAATTTAGGCGCTTTCCATAAATTAATTATAGAAGCAAGGCGAAACAAGTGAGAAGTACACTGGGAAATTCTCAGAGTGTTAGTCATTTTCATGCACTAATATTCATGCCATCTGCCTTCCTTTCTCTCCTTTCTTTAAATGCTCCATTGTTAACCAGGGCTTATTTTCTTCTGCTGCATTTGTTCCGTCGTCTTCTGTCGTGCTACGGCGGGCGGTAACACAGCCCACACCGTTACATTTATACTGAAAATGCATTCAAAGTAGAAATGCTTGTGTTTTGTAACTGGCACTTTACACAGCAAACAGCACGTAGCCAAGTCACATGGATATTTATTCCTTTTGGAAAGCAAACGTTTGTTTGATCTTTACCCACTGTCAGAGTTTGAGCTATAAATTAGAACAGTAGGGGCTAGTTCATAGATCCCAAGGCCAAAAGGGACCATTATGATCATCTACTGGTATCTGACCTTCTGTGTAGCAAAGGCAGGGAACCTCATTTTTAATTCTTCATCAAGCCCATATCCTGTACTTGAGTTAACTCGCGGATTGTTTTTTAAACAAAGGCTATTTTTAAAGACAGCCTAACACAGTCCAGTGGCCACGGCATGGGTCTGGGAGTCAGGATCCCCGGGTTCTGTTCCTGGTCCCAACACTTTGACGTGCCAGGTCGCGGCCTCCCCCTGTGCCTCAGTTTCCCTATCTGTAAAATGAGGCTAATGCTATTTTCCTTTAGAAAGAGCTTTTAGTCGTATGGATGAAAAGGGCTATCTAGAGAAAAGGGCCAAGAAAAATAACTGTAGCTGAAGGATAAGACAGCAAAGCAGGATTGAAGATTTCTCAACATCTTATATATTAAGTGTCCAAAGATTTGTTTTTGAAAAAAGTGTATAATGATGCTAAGTCAACAAATCAAAATCCTCACGGGCTAAGAACTATGCAGCTGAATTTCATCCTGCAGTGAGTTTTTAACAGCTACATTCGAATTCCCTGGAATCACTGCAACCTTGTCCAGTGCAGAAAATCTTCTAGGGAGGTGGGAACGGGTATAGCAGGGACACCCAAAACAAAGACAGCTCAGCATAAAGGGGCCTCTAACTGGAGCTTGCTTTCAGTAACATGAAAATGTTGGCGTTGAATCCCAGCTTCCACATCTGCAACAGGTGCAGCTGAGCCTAGTTAGGCTCCAGGTATGTCTACACTCGAGGTGTCATTTCCCACTTGGATAGACATACTCATGCTAACTCCGACTGAGCTGGTGCATTAGAAATAGCAGTCTAGCCACGGCAGTGCAGGCAGCAGACGGGGCTAGCCAGACCTAGGGCTTCAGACAGAATTGTACTGGAGGTGGCTCGCCCATCCGGCCCCTGTGCAGCCATGGCTATGCTATTTTTAGCGACTAGCTAAATCAGGGGTTCTCAGACTTTTGTACTGGTGACAGCAAGACTCTGAGTGCGATCCCCCCTTATAAATTAAAAACACATTTTTTATATTTGACACTATTATAAAGGCTGGAGGCAAAGCGGGGCTTGGGGGTGGAGGCTGACAGTTCACGACCCCTCACATAATAACCTCGCGACCCCTTGAGAGGTCACGACCCCCAGTTTGAGAACCCCTGAGCTAAATCAAAGTAGACGCAAGTCTGGCTCTCCAAGCTGGAAATGACACCTCCAGCTCCAGTGCAAGACATGCCCTAAATCTTAAAAAGCAGCTGAGTTCCTTTCAGCAGAACAACAGAGACGCTTGCTGACAAAAAGCCAGAAGAGGGAGCTCTGAAGACATAAGAGCTGCCCCAGTAAGATTGTTTGGGATTCACATTGTTTGCCTGGCCCCGGTAAACAATTAGGGCCAGATCCTCTCCTGGTGTAAATTGGTGTTACTCCATTGGAGTGATGCTGATTTACAGCAGCAGAGAATCTGGCCCTCAGCCACATGCAAGAAAGATGGCCACAGATTTCACAGGTGGGTAGGGTGACCAGACAGCAAATGTGAAAAATCGGGACAGGGAGTGCGGGGTAATAGGAGCCTATATAAGAAAAAGACCCCAAAATTGGGACTGTCTCTATAAAATCGGGACATCTGGTCACCCTACAGGTGAGTTACACAAGAAAGATCTCAGAAAATAAACCTGAACATCAGAGGGGCGTTTGCTGTGTCATGTGGGCAGCTCAATGAGTCTCTGTCCAGCTGGACCGGCTGCAGGGGCAATTGCATGGCCTACTGCTTTGCTTCGCACTGGAGTGCTCAGAAAATGGTTTTTAACACCATAGAAAGTTTTGCTTTTTCACATGAAACCCTAAAGGTCCATTTTTATCTCAAAAGTTTTAGGGTCTCTCTGTTTTTTGATGACAAGTCATTTTTCCGCAGCGTCCAGACACTTCCCACGGAAAATGTAATGTGGTCAAAACTCCAGTTTTCTGCTGAAAACCAGTTTGGATGGAAAATTATCAACTGAGTGGAAGTCGAGAAACCTGCTCACCTTGCTGCAGCGCTGTGAGGCCAGGCTCCACCCCTTTGGGGCACTGTGCATCCATGCAGAAGGTCATATGAGCACCGAGACCAGCTCCCAGCGCTGCTGAGCCCGGAGCATGTTCCCTGCCCCGTGTGGTGATTGTCTGCCCTGCTCCACACCTTGCTGCTGCACAGGTCAGGTTCATTCCTGCTCTGGGCAGATAGAAACCTACATTCAATAATATCATTCCAATTCCTGCGTCAGTGTGCAGCAGGGTGGGTTAGGGAACGTACGCAAGGGAAGATGCCCACATGCGATCAGCCATGTACAGTGGGGGCTACGTTGACTTCAGTGGAGTTGTTCCCGATTTACAGCAGGGTGAGGTCAAAGCAGATTCAATTAACTAAAACCAAGGTACAAACTCGCAGTAGGCTAAATCACAATGAGAACATAAATCCAGTCGGGCAAGTGTCCTGGCAGAGATCACAGAACGGTTGAATCACGCACACTAATGAAGTCCACCAGGTTGAAACTTCCTTGTGAAACACAGAACTGGGCTAGCCAGTCAGCTGCTGAGCAAGGACTTGGAGCTCTGAGATCTGGTTTCGAAGCTTCCTACGTTATAAACTGTTGGCCCTACAATATGATCACATCACCCACATTAGAGAAGAAGCGAAAGGCCAGGCAACCAAACTACAATCAGAAAATCATCAAAAGGGGAGGAGAGAGAGAACAGACACAAATTGGATGAAGATACATTTGGTCATTTCTAAAATGTTGAATACAGATGAGAGAAAGGTACATGTTAATCTGACGTTGCAAGATCAAATTAATCATTTGTAGGAGAGAGGAAAGGTACTAGCCCCCTTTCTAAAAAGTAACAGGGCACATGAGAAAAACCAATAAGGGAAGATTTAAATCAAAGACAAAAATAAATAGTGTTCCTAGGATGGAACAACTGAAGCCAAACAGGCTATAGTCATATGCATGCACCACATTAGGAAGAGAGAATTCCAGAGACAGTTGAGAAGAAAGGAGAAATAGCCTATGCAGCTGCTGAATCACCAGTAGTTGGTGTGTCACTATAGCTGACTGGCCGTAGGGGCCTAGTCGTGGAAGCGAGAGTTCGGCCTGGTGGTTAGAGCTGGGTCCAGGGAGGGCAGAGTCCAGGAAACAAACCGAGGGTCAGGACTGGAGGGACAGAAGCCAAATGCCAGAGCTGATGGGGGAGGGGTCTGATTCCACCACTGCATTTTTCCAGTTTTACATCAATCTTACCTAAAATTAGAGCAACACAGTAGTGAATCAGGCCCAGGATTATTCTGAACTGCTAGGATATTTTTTGCCTGCAGAGTTATTGTAGTCATGATGGTCCCAGGCTATGAGAGCGACAAGGTGGGTGAGGTAATGTCTTTTACTGGACCAAATTCTTTTGGTGGAAGGGACAAGCATTCGTGTGTAGCTCAAACACTTGTCTCTTTCACCAATAGAAGTTGGTCCAATAAAAGATATTACAGGAGTTCCCAAACTTTTTGCCTGCAGGACCCCATTTTGAGACTGTTTCCTGTGACCCCAGACAGCAACAAAGCAACATACCGATCAAGGAATCTAAGGCGTTTACACATTAAATACATTATTTAATGCTCCCTGATGTGACACATGGACTTGTGTGTTGCGACACAGCTTCTCGAAGTCCGGCAGCATGGTAAAAATTGCACATCTAATCTCTGATGTGACATCAGCGGTAGATTGATACTGATGGACCCAAGTGCGCTGAATCCAGGTTCTCACAAATACACGCTCACAAATGGCCCCGTCAGTTTCAAGGCGCATGTTGAGAGTGCAGGACATTCGTTCTTGACAGGGAACCAGAACTCTGGGAGAGAAAGTTGGGCATAGGTTCCTCACAAGAATCGATCGCAGGACATTTTGATGAGCTATTCAATTTCAGCTGCTGGCAAATCCTTGGCATCAGGCTCGCACTGAAAGGGGTTTCGCACCCAATCAGACTTTGTCATCATGTCCAAGTCAGTGTAAAAGGATGCAAACTGTTCCTTTGTGTGGCGGAGATGCTCAGCCATCACCTGCGTGGGAGGCTGAATAATTTCACTGTCAGCCAGGAACTTGCAGAGCTGCAGGAAGGATTCATTTGTTGTCTTCAATCGATTAGTCTTCCAGAAATCAATTTCCTTCGTGAATCCTGTGATTCGATCACTCAGCTGACGGATGCGGGTGTTCTCTCCTTGGAGACCTGTATTCCATTCATTCACTTTCCCAAATATGCCTGTGACACAGGCAAGACGGCACATCTTCCTTTGGTCACACAGGAAATCAGTGAATCCGCTCTTTGTGCAATCCATTGCATAGGCACCCAGCTCGTCTCTCCGTTCAGAAAATCATCCCAGTATTTTTCCTTTCAAGGGCCAAGGAGCTTCAGTGTGGAACAAAACCAGGTCATGAACGGACCCTGGGTTTCCACACACTGTTGCAAACAGCTGCACGCGACGAGGATGAGTCTTCATGTAGTGCACAATAGACGAGACCTGGACTCAGTGTGTTCTCTGTGAATCGTGCAGTGAGTCCACACAGCAGATGGAGCAACTTTCTTTACCAAAGCACACCGACCTGGTTTGTGGCCTGCCCTAGACAGCGCTCCATCTACACAAAAGCCCACTCTGTGATCACACGGGATATTTTTGTCTTGCCTGTGGCACCTCAAACATTCCTTGTGCCATCTCATGTTCAGGAAGTGGCAGCGGAACAGAATATCTTCAACATCAACTTGAAGAGCAAAAGCATCCGTGTGTTTCAGGTGCTCCACCAGTGCGTTGTCCTGATCTGCTGCCATCGCCTCAATCCTTCGCGTCACTGTGGTGTCCGAGAGTAGTGTGGCTTTGAGTTGGCTTGCCTCAGTTTCCCCACACATTATCTTCACCATATCGATTGCAGCTGGAAAAATCAAAGTCTCTCCAATGGTGTGAAGCTTCTTGGCCTGTGCGATGAAGTGTCACCTTTTAAGAGTGGACAGAGACGGACATGGATCTCTTGAAGTGCACTTGTTGACGTGGAAGTTCTTTCCAGAGCTGGAAAAATGACCGTAGTGTTCTTTGTGAAGGGTTTCCTAGTGTGATTTAAGAGTCTGAGGCTTCATGCTTCCGCTAGCTAACTGTGACACAGCAGGCACTCCTGCCTTTCTTCATTCTTGACAAAATCCCACTGGTGAAGCCATGTGCAAAGGTCATATTTGTGAGCAGGTTTCTTACGCTTTTGTTTTTCGTTCATAAGTGCGTGGCGAGACTCGCTGCGGGAGGCTGAAGCAGAGACTGTGTAAAAACAACTCCCTTGCACGTCTGATCACACATCAGAAGGAGGAATTCACTGGTAAGAAATGAGGCCAGGATGGAGGACGGCCCTGTGTGGTACCAGGGCAGCACGGAGACGGTGCCTTGCAATGATTCTTTGTCCTTCAGTGCCAACAAGGTACTCAGGGGGGCATAAAAGTAGACATGGGCCCTGCCTTAAGGAGCTCACAAGCCACAGCAGATTCCCAGCTCAGAAAAGGCCAGCACAGGCTCCTACCAGCTCAAGCCGAGAGGATGCTCTGTTGATAAGGCTGCTGCCCACAGAGGAGGATCTTTTGCATTCCGGTCTCTCGGTTGGATGCTTGCACAGCCAGATGGCACAAATGGCAAACTGGCGGCCGCACAGCCACCTTTGCACAGCCGGCGTGTCTGGACCTGCTCCACAAACACTGCACCAGGAGGCTGCCATTTTACAAAATGTCAGCCTCTGCGCAACGTGACTTCGCATGCACCATATGCTCTTGGCACGGCATCCGTGGAGCCGGTCTGGACATGTTTGGGGGCAAACAGCATCGTGGCACGGGCCGAATCTGACCCATTGGATCTGCTGATGGTGCGAGCCCATTTGGGGTTGCGACCCACAATTTGGGAACCGCTGAGAAAATGCCTCACCCAGTATATTTTTTGACATAGTCCCATGTAAATATTTCTCAATCTTTGTTACTTCACAATTCAAAAGCTAATTGTTTTCAAACAGCTATGGGATCTCAACTTCAAATAGAACTGAGGAGAACCCCCCAAAGCTCTTTTTAATGCAACAGGAAACATAAACCAACTGTTGTTTTGCAGAAGTTCAATTTTTTTCCCCAAGTCACAAAGGTTGGCGTGAGCCGTGTTTTCTTATTAACTAGGTTTTCCCTCCTCACAGTCCTTGTCTTATTTAAACGGCTAGATTAAAGAAGAGTGTGCAAACATAAACTGTGACAGGTCAGCTCAGTAAAGAGAACCCGGCCTCACCGCTCATTGGTCCAAGGGATCTTATCACACAACCTCCCACTCCCTGGTCGCACAAGCTCGCTGAACTGACAGGCACAAAAACATCTCATCCAAAGTCCTGCTTTCGGACGCTGTCAGTGCCTCTGCTCTGCAATGCGGACGCTCGGTCGTTTGAGACGGCTGAAGACGACGCTGGTGCCAGAGTTCCACGGCTGGTGTAAATTACAAGCGTCACATGCAGCTGGGAAGCAGTTACCTAGAATCTATGTGACCCGGCGGATTCCACCGGATGGGATGAAGATCCTGAGCCAGTCAGGGCTGTGAGTATTCCTTTTACATCCAAAACCTCCCCTGGGAAAAGAAAGGCAGAGCAAAGCCCACGCCTCGCACACCATGGTCAAACGTTGCAGTCTGTGGAGTAACAGTAACGTAAAACTGGAGTAACTGAAAGGAACCCCCTGCCCCAGTATGTCAATGTCTCTGAAGTCAGTCCAGTTGGGTTGAATGTGGACTGTAGCACTGAGCGAATCATTAACTTCCAAGGAAGGAGAAGGTGCTAGATTTCCAACAGGCCCATGGTGCATTTCTCAAATGCTTGAGGTTCGTCTGACCTGACTCCCCCAACTAGCTTGGAAGCAGACTCTGAGGCTGAAATCCTGGCCCCACTGAAGGCAATGGAAGCTTTGCCATTGACTTCAGTGCGACCAGAATTTCACCCCAGGCGAGGTGAGAAGTTGTTCGGTATCCATGAATTCATTACGCAGAGTCATTTTGTAGACTCTACTCGTGGGCTTGGACATCTCACTGCGAAGCTGCTGTCTGGGTTTGATACAGATGGAATCACAAAATTCATAGCAATGTGGCTATTGGGAACTCAGTTGGCCTTGGCAATGATTCGCCTGCATTGTAAAGCTACTGTTCTAAGTGCCATTTTGCCATTGAAATCCAGGGAAATTTTACCATAGTCTTTAGCAGTAGCCTTTAACCAGGATGCCTGCTGGAATTCACAGGCATCCCAAAATGTGTGACTACTGTTGTTTTTATTAGATGTGCTGGGGAAAACAGTACAAAAATGTAAGATTTCAATCAAATTCCTTACATTTAAGCCAATGAAAGGCTACGGCATTTATAAAGCTCTCTTCTGCAACAACGTCACTTTACAATGTAAAAATCAGACAGTGTTCCAAATGATTGCAAATAGAATTTTAATATTCTAACCAAATATACATTTCAAGCCTAGAACCAACAGTAACCTGACTTTACATGACAAATCTCTCTGAAAAAATTAGATATTGTTGGATTTTCTAAAACAAAATATTGAGCTTTGAGAAACCAAGTTAAATGAGGGCAGAAAAAATAGAGAGTCTTAATTAAAGAGCGTTTGATCCAAGTGGGAATTAGATGCTGAATGGATGAATAGACTGAGTGCCTAATAGGTGAAAGTTAAATAATAAAACAGTCAAAGAGTTAGTTCGAAACTCTGTACAATTACTCAACCTTCAGTGGGGTCAAAACCCAGAAGGCCATGAATGATGACTGGACTGGGTCCACCTGTCCCGGGGCCAGGTCAGCATGGGGACCAAGAAGTCAAAAAACCAGCCCTGAGGCTAGAAATTCCAGCCCTGCGTGACGCCAGAAAGCATTGTCTATGCAAAACGTGAGTGGAATATGGAAATCCAAGCTGGTTGGAATTTTTGAGTTACAAAATCGGGGGGCGGGGGGTGAGAAGNTTGGAATTAGGCACGGTGAGCTAAAGGGGCTATTTAATGAGTATGAACAAGTGTAGCCGTAGCGGACATGTGGTGAGATGCTTCTGACAAAAAGACGTGTTCACATCTACATGGAGTTTGAATGGCAAGGAGAAAGAGAGACCTCCCCACACCATTCAGCAGGGAACAGGGTAGCAGTGAAGGGAGGTATTTTCAAGATGGCCCAAGTGAGTTAGGAGCACTGTTTGTAGTTCTAGCCAAACCCAGGAATGTCACCCCAGACCCATGAATGCTCAGTGGAGTCACTAACACCTGCACATTAAACTTCAGAGGCTGCTACTGCGCTTGCTATTAGAACATCAGTGGCTGTGGGGAGGGGGAGTATTTCTGGGTCTCTTGCTGACTACTGGGGAGTTCAAACCATTGCCTGACCCTTCCCGAGGCCATGACTGGATAACAGCAGTCAGTGGCCCTACCCAGTGCTCTGGAAAGCAGACGAGGTGCCTCAGAAGAGAGTCAGGCTGAAATCAGGTCACTCCCTTCCCTCCACACACACCAGAGGAGAGCTAAGGTCAGTGGGAAGGAGTCCTGGGGAGAGAGCATGTGAAAACTTGAACCTCTAAATAAACCTGCAAATTTGGCCTGTTGCCGCCCCCTCTGACCTGCAGGGTCAAGGTTGTGCGCCCCACACACGTGGGACCCCGTAGAATTGTCCAGCCCTGGTTGGCACTAGACAGCTATCTGTGCAGCAGTTCCAGATTGTAAGTGATATTGACATTGGAACAAGCAATATCTGAGATATGTGAGTAAACTTCTGCAGTCTCTGGCCCCGCTGATCACTGCCATCACATACAGTGTGCTGCGTCTCATCCTGCCCCAGAGGAGCTCTAGGGTTTAGCACCATTATTCGGTAATGTTTGGGGAAATGAAGCAATTTCATATCATTCCTGAAAGCCAGAGCCTCGCTGTGCTGGCAAGACAGGCATAATAAGGGCAGGCACGGTGCCATCTCAAACCCACAGGCTCTGCCAATGTCCTGCAGTCCTGACCTGACTGTAGTGCTCCCAAGCAGGGGCCAGCCTGCCTGATGGTTTGTCCTATGGAGGAGAGAGATGTCAGCCATTTCTCACCCATGTCAAGCTGAGGAAGGGACTGCTGGGAATGACCCTGTCCACTGCTAGTCAAAGATTTTCCAGTGAAACCATTTTCTCATAGGAAAATAGGGTTTTGTCAAAATGTATTTTTCTGCAGAAAAAAATGTTGTTAGACGTAAGTGTTTCATAATGAAATATTTTTGGGAATGAAACCCAATTGTTCATTTCAAAATTAAGGGGCGTCCCCCACCACCACCACCACTCAGACACTTTCCAACACTGTTTTCCAGCTGCCAAAAGTTGGAAAGAACCCCTGCTTTTTCATGCCATTTTACTGTTATAGTTAAAAAACAACAAGAGTGAAAAGGGGGTTTTCTTCCCACTTCCTCCCTTTTTTCCCTTGGAAATGGGGGGAAGGGGAAAAACTGCTGGGGAAAACACCCAAAAGGGTTTTTGGAGGGCTTTATAAACCAAACCATTTTGAAGTCAAATACGTTTTCATTCGGTTTTAAGGTTTCCCATAGGAAATCAGAATTTTTTAGTTAAAACAAATGGATATCGATTTCCCCCCGCCGAAAATCCCCTCCAATCCAAATCGCATTGAAGCCACTAGAGAGGCTCCCGGTGACTTTAATGAGTGCTAGCCTGTATATGGAAACAGGGATAAGGGGGACTTGCCCTGTAATGCGGTGACCTACCCTTCCAAGGACCAGGAGGCCTGAGGCAGGCCGGCCAGTCCTGTTCAATCAACCCAGTCCATGCCAGATTAGCTGCCTCCCAGCCTAAAAGGGCTGGATTAATTGGGGTCAGGTGACAGCCTGAGACATGGGGGGGCCTCAGGAAAGGGCTGAGAAAAGACAGTTCGGTAGAGGAATTGCAGGGGGTGGGTTGTGGAGGGCCTGGAAGGACTCCAGAGAACGTGCCTGAGAATCAGTGCTCTGCCACCCGAGTAAGAGACACTTAATTGGAGCCCTCAGGGCAGGCTCAGAGGAGCCCCAGTGGGGAAAGAACTCTTCGGTTGGTTGCATATTTGTGACTCTGGGAAGGGACTGACATCTGAGAGCCACATGAACCCTGGGAGAGGCTGAAATCTGGCTGAGGAGAACTGAGGCAGGCAGAGCCGTGGGTGGCCAGCAGGGACTGCTGCAAGGCAGGCGTGCCCTGCTATGACGTATGATTTACCATAGTCGGGGACCAGGGGAAAGGAAAGTTTGGCACAATTCCCTGGCAATTCCCTAATCCTTCCCTTGGAGGTGGCAGGCTTCACCCCAGGCCTTCTCCTAACAGATCAGAGAGCAGCTCGGCCCTCCCCACAGAGCTGGGGCAGTTTGCTAGAGGCACAGGCCTCGGCAGAAGCACTGGCCTCCTTGGTGCCAGGCTAATACTGAGTGGGGCAGGGTCACGAGTCCGCGTGGCGTTGTACAGCTCGTCCCTCCCATACGCTGCTTTGGTTGCTAAGGAGCCCGTAGTGATCTAACTAGAGAGGCAGCAGATGGCCATCAAGGTCAAACTAAAGTTTTTGCCCAAGTCACCACCAGTGGTGCTGGAACGCTTTTTGCAGTGGGGGTGCCGCCTCTCCCTGTGCTGCCTCTCCCCAGAGCTGGGGCCAGGCCCGGGCCGTGGCTCCGGGAGGGGGGCGGGAACGTGGACAGGGGTAAGGGGGCTGAGGCTGGGACCACAGCTGGGGGCAGATCCTGCAGCTGGGACCCCGGCGTGGGGCCAGGAGCGGAGCTCCAGGTGCGGGGCTGACAGCTGGAACCCCGTGCAGAACCTGGGGGTACTGCAGCACGCCCCTTACCCCTAGTTCCCATACCTATGGTGTGACCCTGGTTTTAAGCTGGCACAGCTGCTGGCTTCGGTGGAATTACACTGGTCTAAGAATGATGGAGCGAAGTGAAGAATTGGGCTGTATGTCTTCAATGGTGTTTTGAATTGGCACTGCCCCTCACAAACAGACGTTACCACAGCCCCCTCCTGTGTAAAGAAAGAGATGTTTCCTCACACTTTTAGTGCAATCACCCACTTTGACAAATAGGGAGTTAATCGGTTCACTGCCGCTGTTTAATATGCAGTCTGGAAGCAAGAGTAAGGAAAGCCTCAAACCATGAGTATCCACCATGCGATCACACCACTAGACTCTAAAGGAGATGGTATTTGGGGTAGGGCCCATCTGTTTGTACAGCACCTGTACGATGGAGTCGTGGGGCCTTGGCACGCCTGCAATAGAAGCACGCTAAGTGATTTCCTCAGCTGCACCCATCCCGTTGGTCTGACTATGAAATTTCTCCTGTCAAAGCTTTAAAACTCAAAATAAACAGACAGTCATTATCTCTTTTAATAAAGGAAAATTAAAATGCTGCTCCTTAGAACACAATTGCCCAAAGATTTTGGTTGCAGCTAACTAATTACAAAATCCCATGCCTTAAGAAGGATTAAATAAACTGGGCTGGTTAAAATCCCTAATGGAGAAAATATGTTGTTTTCTCCCCTTCAGGAAACCTTCGAATTCTTAGACTGTTACTGCAAGATTATTTTTATAACAGCCTAAATACATGTGTTTGCACTTCAGTGAGCACACACTTTCATCTGGTTAATAGACTCCGAATGTCACAAAACCTGAAACAATGGTGCCAATTTTTGATCCACATGTAAAATCTCTGGCAGTGCAACCTGCAAAAGGAAACGAATCGCTGCTGTGAGTGGGGTATGATGCTGTAGATGCCTGAGCAATGCAAAACTGAGACTGATGACAGACACCAAACCCTCCACACAAAATTAAATGCAAAGCCTGGCCTCTGGCTGGGCCGGTGACCTAGCCAGGAGGGGAATATGCTTGTGTCTAGGATAACTGGGTTCTGCATTCTTGCTCTTACTGCTGGTGGGGGTCTTAGAGCATTGCAGGGATTAAGGGCCAAACTCTTCCCTGGAGTAAGTGCACTGGCTCCTGTGGGGTCACACTAGGAAGGAATGTGGCCTCTCAGATGGAGAGTGGGGTTAGGTCTCAATTCGTACAGCAGTTAAACACAACACAATAATGACAGGTGATTCACAGAATCATAGAAGATTAGGGTTGGAAGAGACCTCAGGAGGTCACCTAGTCCAACCCCCTGCTCAAAGCAGGACCCGGTGTAATTCTGGAGTAACTCCAGCAAAGCTAATGGATTTACATGCATAAAGTGACCACACATCTCAGTTTCACTGAGCCCATCCTGTTTGTCCATATGATGTGTCCCAGTGAAACTGACATCACCCTCCACAGCATTGTCTTTTTACACCTTTCCCACTTGTGTTACTGAATGAAGTCCCTCTTTCAACACGTAAGGACACACTCTGCTTCCAGTTACACTGGAATGCTGGACCAACCCCAAGGAAGTTAGTAGAGTTACGCTGTATTTACACCCAAATAACTGAGACGACAATTGTCCCAGGAGGACCATACAACTGCTTACAGTACAATGACAGGAAGCCTTTCGCTAGAGACCATTCAAGATTTGACACCAAACACTGCAGTGGTAACAGTAGCTCTTCTGAAATTGCCTCATGTACAAATTAGGTATATGATAAACCCAGACTTTTAATTGTAGTGGTTCTCTTCATTTTCTGATCCTGTTTGGAGAAATAGATATTGCTTGCCCTGAAAAAATAATTCACAAGTAGCTCACACTGAACAGATCCTTAGCACTTCTGGGACACGTTCTCCTTTCTAAAAGGCTCCATTGTAACTTGGCACAGAGCTCGCTGGTCCAAGAGCAGGCCAGAGAACACGCTGTGCCTCCAAGAGCCATTGCTTCCTGCCCTGCTATCCCCTGGATCTGGGATGTTCTAGAGTAAAACGTCGCCGCAGGTTTCCCTCGCCTAGTCCACGGGCCCAGCCAGCTGCTCTGATTGTCCAACAAGGTGAGTACCCAGCTCTCCTCTCAGTCTCCCTCTAGCCTCTTGCTCACAGGGGTACTTGGGAGACTAGCCAGACATTGGCGTTGCAATCTGAGCAGGAGGGCAAGGGGGCTTTGCTGCCCGGTAAGGGTTGTAGCAAACTAGCCCTGTGTGCTTTACAAGCCACAGCCACGACCCTGATATGTTTCCCCGTCTTGCCTCTTGCAGCTGCAACATTGAGCAGTGGGATTCAGATGAGCCAGTGCCACGCTCGGAACTCCTGGAGAAGGTTGCTGGGATTCGAGGCTTGTATTGCCTCCTGACAGAGAAGATAGATGCCGAAGTGCTGGATGCGGCAGGTAGGGCATCGAATACTTTGAACTTGTCTGTCTGGCAGGAGCAGTGACGAACGAGATGCCCCCAAACAATCGTGCGTTCATGTCCACTCATGTTAGCGTGCTCCCATTTTACGAGCAGCAAAGAATCCTGTGGCACCTTATAGACTAACAGACGTTTTGCAGCATGAGCTTTCGTGGGTGAATACCCACTTCTTCTCTGATACTCCCATTTTACATTATTGATGGTCAGGTGTGGAAGCTCAGCAGCTGAAATGGGCTTTGAAGGGACCCTTCTACTTCCCAGTGTGTACAGATAAAGAGGCGTCTACACTGGAATCAGTCCATGAGGCAGGTTTCTTTCTGAGTGGCCATTTCCCTGATTTGAATTAGGGTTCTGCATGCACCCTGCTATTTGGCTGGGGGGTAGCCGGGGGTCTGTTTGGGTAGCTGAGGAATTATTTTTAAAATCACTTAAAGAATGAGGATCCTGTTGTAATCCAATGCTGTGAGCTAAAGGAGTAAATTCATTAGCAAGTAGCAGTAGTAGGCTTTTATCCTCAGTTGCAAGAATCTGATGCAACTCACCCTCTGAGGAGCGCTGCACAGGTATAACACAGTGGGAATGTGAGACAGCCGTCTGCAGAACATGGTGTGGCGAGGGGACAGGGAGGGTACGACGGAGCTAAGATAAGCACCCATGCCCTGGCCAGTGGTCGCTGTAGTGGTTGTTTGCAGGAGGAGTAATAGAAGGTTACTAGAACTATAGAATAATAGAACTATAGGGCTGGAAAGGACCTCAAGAAGTCATCGAGTCCAGCCCCTTGCGCTGAGTCTGCACCAAGTAAACCTAGACCAGTCCTGACGGGCGTTTGTCCCACCTGTTCTTAAAAACCTCCAGTGATGGGGATGCCACAGCCTCCCTTGGAGGACTACTCTTGAGCTGAACTACCCTTAGAGTTAGAAAGTTTTTCCTGGTATCTAACCTCAATCTCCCTTCCTGCAGATTAAGCCCATTGCTTCTTGTCCTACCTTCAGTGGACATGGAGAACAATTGATCCCCGTCCTCTTTGCAACCACCCTTATCATAGCTGAAGACTGTTATCAGATCCCCCCCTCCGTTGTCTCAAGACTCAAGCTATTGAATGTGTGCAGTAGTAGATCCGGCCTAGCTCTCACCGAGCACGGAGCTGAGGCTGCCAACATTGTTACACAACCAAGCTCTGGTTGGATGTGAACGTCAGTCCATTTGTTCTCTCCTCCCACCACAGGGCCCAGCCTGCAGGTGGTCAGCACGATGTCAGTGGGCTATGATCACGTGTCTCTGGAGGAGCTGAAGAAGAGGTACAATGTGCTGTTGTGGTTTAGTCACAAGCTGTACAAATGCAAGAGTCACCCCAGTCCCGTCTCCACCAGGAGGGAAATGGGGGTCGTTTAAAGGTCTGCCTGCCCTTGGGCTGGCTCAGGAGCTCCTTGTTACATTGGAATCCCAGTCACTCCCTACTTTGTTAGGAGCATGGTGCTGTCCATCAAGATTATAAACGATGCCAAAGGAGACATCACGGAAACCACCTCGTTTAGCACTAACTTCTATCACCATCCCCACCCTTCCTGGCCGTGTCAGCAAGACAGCCAAGCAGGTCCTGGGTTTGGAGGCTGATGGCTCAGCGAGGTCAGCAATAGGAAGTTAGCCAGGAGAGCAGCCGTGCAATCCCTGGTCTTTGTAGAATGAAGGACCTCAGTCCCAGATCTGGCCCCTCTCTCGTTTGTTTGTCTCCCATACTTAGGTGACCTCTGTGTCTTTGTGACCCCTCCCATCTCCTGAAGGGGAAGTCACTGCTAGTCCCTCCTTCTTGAAGGTTAAATAGACTGGCACCTTGCAGGAGCAACAAATGTGTTTTACAGGAGAAAGTACCATTCAGTGTGTGATTATCGAATGCACAAAAATGAATAACGAGCCACATTAATATTATTATCTTAAACAGAACCACACAGCATCTGCTGTGCACCACACTCATCCTCCTTCTTCACAGTCAGCCACCCCACCCGCCCCGTCCCTGCTTGCAAACCCTAGCCGCACCTCTTCCCCTGCCATGATGCCAATCCCCAATCTCCTCAAGTGGCCCTTCTTAGGGGTTTTTTTTTAACCCAATTCCTGAAACAGAGTCAATAGGAGTCAATAGATGCCTCACCCCAGTGTTGAGTTATATTTAAACCCCGAAATCTCCTCAGGTGGAATGACTAACTAGGCCTCCATTTTCAGAAGCAGCTAATGATTTTGGGTATCTGTCTTGACACGTTGGGGTGGGGGGGTCCGTTTTCAGAAAGCGTTGAGCGCTCACTCTCTGGTAATCAGCCCCCTGGAGATGTCTCAAGTGTGGCCTGAAAAAAAACAACCCAGTAGCAAAATTTGGCTCAGTGGTGGTCCCAGTTCACCAAAATATTTTTGTAGCGGCTCAATGACTTTCAGTGAGTTTCCCGTCCATCACGAATCCCCAACCAGATGTGCTGGGTTTTCATACTGCAGGGCCGGCTCCATCTAATCATAGCTTCAATCCAAGACCTTTCTGTAAGTGTAGAGAAACATTTATTTCTGAGGACATGTGGCATAACCGTCGTATCCTAATGGTCTAGAAACACTTCAGGTGCGACCGTTCCTACATTGAGAAGACTCCAGTAATGTAACGGTGTATTTGTGTCCTTTGATGCAGAGGAATCAGATTAGGATACACACCAGACGTATTGACTGAAGCAGTTGCTGAACTCACAGTTGCTCTTCTTCTGGCAACCTCCCGTCGACTGTTAGAAGCTGTGGATGAAGCTAAGAAGTAATTTTTTTTGTCTTTATTCAAACTACCTTGTGAAAACTGTTTATGTGGAGTCTGTCGGCAGGAAGTAAAAGACCAGTGTTTTGGTGAGTAAACAACCAAAAGCTGGGGAGTTGGACACGTATTTTAGGAGCATATTCTCCTCTCTGTGATTAGGATTTTTATAGATGATACTTCACATGTCCTGAGATGAGAAAATATAGCCTCTGGGTATGACTGCGCGGCAGTCAGAGGTGTGACTTCCGCACGGGTACACATACCCAAGCCCGCTTTGATCCAGCTACTTTGAATAACAACAGCAGCAGCAGGGGATTCACACAATGTATATGGAGAACAAGACTGTTCAGAGTTAATGATGTGTGCAGTGTTGCTGTAGCCGTGTCAGTCCCAGGATCTTAGTGAGACAAGGTGGGGCAGGGAATATCTTTGATTGGACCCACTTCTGTTGGTCAGAGAGACAAGCGTTCAAGCTTACACAGAGCTGAAGAAGGGCTCGAACGCTCGTCTCTCTCACCAATAGAAGTTGGTCCAATCAAAGATATTCCCTCCCCCACCTTGTCTCTCAACAATGGCTAGTCTAAAGATTTGTGGGGGATATAAACCATTATTGCTTCAAAGCAAAAATCAACCACTAATTAATGAGGGTTAGGATGAAACTTTCCCTGGGGGTAGATTATCCCATAGCTGCCTGCTATAGGCGTTCTTGCAACTTCCTCCTGGCCAGTGTTGGAGACAAGACTACTGGCCTAGTTCAAGGCTTGGCCTGACCCAGTCTGGCAATTCCTGTTAAATGATCAACCAGAGCTAAATAGAAACAGTCTCCACATTCCAAAGTGCAGAGGAAGGGTGGATGCTGTACTGTGTATGCCTGAAATAGCTTCCAATGATATTTTAAAGCGGTGGCTGGGGAACCTGGAAGCCTCTGTGGATGTGTGGCTATGGTCTGACAGACAGCACTGTGGGGATTCTAGGACTTGGAAGAATAGGTAAGTTGCAAAATCCGTGGAGAGTTTTCATACAGAGCTGGCCAAAATGGTCTGTATTTTGATTTCTTTTGCTAAAAAATCAAATGGATGAAAAGAGACCAAAAAAATCAACCAGAGTTAGAGTCAAAATCTGAGTATTTTTGAAAAGTGTCAACAATTTAAAGAATCGTGAGGTTGCTTTTTTTTACATTTCTGTTTTTGTATCAGTTAATATAAAAAAGTAGATCTGGCCAACATTTTAGAATTTGCCAATTTTTAAAAAAATTGGCACATTTTGCAAAATTCTCCTCCTCCGATGTTTTGGCTGTCTACGGAGCTGGGCAACATTTTTCAAAGTTTGAGAAAGAAGGAAACATGTTGAAAAAACTTTTCATGAATATTTTTCCTTTTTGGATCAGTTCTAATAAAAACACCATTAAGTGCTTCCACTTTGTTACTTATACATTTCTAATGCTACAGTGGTGGATAGATCTAGATTTCAAGTACTGATTTTCTATAGGTCTAATAGTCTACTACCTCGCACCGTAAGACCTCATTTATACCTGTGCAATGTCACTACCGCTGGTGTAAACGAATGAAGAATTCTTATATGGCATTCTACACTTTGCACATTTGTCAGTAGAGCCGGGTAAAATTTGCTTGGCAAATAATACATTTGCCACAGAAAATGCATTTTTGCGAGGCACTGAAACTACTTGAGAATTCTGGTCAAATTTGGCAAATAGTTTTAACCAAAAATTGATTTTTTTTTTCCCCTGAAAAAGTTGAAATGGTTCATTTTGGCCATTTTGAAACAAAACATTTAGACTTTTTGTTTGAAGCAATGTTTCATTTAGAAATTTAGCTAATTCAATAAAAACAAAAAGGAAGATTCAAAGCACATGAAAATGACCCAAAATGACCCAAAATGAAATGGAAAACTGGTAAAAAATTGTTTCAGGTCAAATAAAATGTTTTGGTGACCCCAAAACTAATTTTTTTCAGGGGTTTTTTCCCCCCACAATGAGAAATACTGAAAAAATTCAGTTGTGGTTTGAAACAAACCAATTTTTTTCAGATCCCCCATCCCCCGACCAAAACATCAATTATTCACTCAGCTCTGCTTCTAAGTGACAACATAAAGTGTTGGGCAGTGGAAAACCTTTTAGCCTTCTGTGGCTATTTCATCCCTCGATCTGCTAAAATCCTTTCAAAAACCACTAAATTCCACTTAAGCCCTATTAAATCCACAGGGGTGAATTTTGCCCTCACGGAATGGTGTAGAGCAGGTTAGGATTACAATAAAAGTATTTGCTGTATTTTCACATTGGCATCAATTGGATTAGCAGGTGATCAGCACCTCTGAAATTGGGCCACTTTTTAGGTGCCTAAATATGGAGTTTTAAATATGTCCCTCGGTTTAAAAATGTTGCCTCTTTGCCTCAGTTTCCCCATCTGGACTGTGGAGAGCAGACCTAATCCTGTTTGTTTACGCACCCCATCAGGCTGTCATGAAAACGAGTTGGTGCTTGTAAAGTGCTTGGAGGAAGAAAGGCGATTGCTATTAGGTTTCTTTACCGTCACCACAAGAAAGTAGGACAATGGATGCACTTCCTGGGGCATGGCTTTTGCCAGACTATTTAATAACGGCACTAACCAAATCCAATTGGTTACTAAACAAGACACAGGAGGTGTTCTTTGCAAACAGAAGCGACCTAGACCAGCTGCACTTGGGCTGGAAGTTATGGTAGGGGCTCAGCATCTCCCACCAGTCCCACAGAAAGCCCTCGGTCGAAACACTCAGGCGAGAAGAGGTCCCAGACTGGGATGTGGATGCCTGTTCTTCATGGCATCATCCCATCTCGACACTGAACAGATTATTCCCCTGTGTTCAGTAAATCTGGCCCGGTCGTTCTACAGTGACTTCTCCACTCAGCAAGTCCCTCTTCCCTTGGGAGTGGGCTGAGGGGTGGTGTCTGGAGGGGACTGCCGCCATGGGCCTCCATGGATGTCCTGAGATCCATGCATATTTGGGGGACCCCTCACAGGTGTAGGGAGGTGGACACCTGCTTATCCCACAGAGCAGTAAAGCCCCCCTCCACAACGTGAAGATGTAAAGGAAACTCACCTTAGGGATTCCTGCCCCCTACACACTGGTTCTCCTGCAGAGGGGGAGAATTTGCACTGCAGATGAGCAGCGATAAGGTGGAACTCATGGCTGTAATTCCCACTTTATAGGAGCAGCTGTCACGGCCCGGTTAAAGCCATTTGGAGTCAAGAGATTCCTCTATGCCGACACTGTCCCGAGACCTGACATGGCCGCCAAGATCCCGGCCGAGTTTGGTAAGATGGAACAGATCGTTTTTCAGACAGCTGGAATCCCACCTCACCAATGCAAAGCCTGAACTGCCGGAACACCTGTTTTCCTAACTACCCGGCTAGGGAGCTTCCCGCCTTGCATGTGTATGGGCTGTGAAGTGGAGGCTTTAGTTTAGATTAAAAATAGAGGCAGACTGAGGTTCCCCCCAGCCATCCTTTCAGAACACCCCCATTTAAAAGCCCTGAGTCAGGCCTCCCCCCCCAGAAAATATGAGATTGGCATAGAAATGATGAGATTTTTAAAATCATAAGTAACGGATTCCTTTTATTTGTGTTGTGGTTTTCATGTTTTTCCGCAATCGTGAGACCCGGAAATATGCTTTTTGTAAAAATTGTAAATGAAAGCTGAGATTCTCATGGAAACGCATGACTCCAGGAGCTGGGGCTTTAAGAAAAACACTCAATTTTGTGAGAGTCGAGATCAAACCATGAGAGCTGGTGACATCCCTTAAGTCCAGAGAAGCAGTTTGGTTTAAAAGCTTTTCCTTCCTATTTATTTAGCCACAAGCCTTTTTGTATCATTTCCAAGGGGTAGCCCGTCACGTCAGCATATTGCAAATGACGTGGTTGATTCAAAGCCCAGGGAAGTCACGGAGCACAGATGTAATTAAATGCGACCAATCACCCCCATGCCGTATTATCCAGACAATACAGAAAGAGTTTGCCCCCAACTGCCGTGACTGCAGAATCTAAAACAGTAAAATGGCTCTTTCTGCAAATGTACTTTTAACGCGTTTCGTTGGCGTAACTTGCTCTGTGCCTCAAGGTATGTCTCCCAGACTAGCCATCATGCCCATTCTCAGCTGGGCATTTTGAACTGTGACCTGCTGATCAGCCGCATCCACCGGGGGAGGAGCGGGGGAGACTGCAGGCCGAGTGGGTGGGGGGGAGGAGCCCCACGTGCTCTGGCCCAGGACCCCACAAACCGCCTCTGGGTGCGCTGATTGCAGATGGGGAGGGCTTGTCAGAAAGCTGCAGGTCTGTGGAACTCAGAGGATGTCAATAACTACCTTAAACTGGACTAACCAGTTCCACTTGGAGGAAATTTGTTTACATGAATTTACAGTAAACATAAAATATTTTGGGTCCCCAAGAATATTCAGACTAGGGCCATAGGATTGGAAGGGGCCTTCTGGGACATCATAGTCCCTCCTACGGCAACCCCGTATATCATCCCATTTACAAATGTATCAAGCTCCAGGTTAAAACTAGTTCGGTTGTCTGCCCCACTGCTCCTATTGGAAGGCTGTTCCAGAGCCTCGCTCCTCTGGTCAGAAACCTCTTCCTAGGTCAGTCTGTTATCTGTGGACTCTGGTCAACGCAGCGCAAAGATAAATCCGAGGCTTTTTCCAATGGTATGTGCCTTTTTTTTTAATCTCTGCAGCCTTTCTGCTTTATTCTGAATAGTGCCACTGGATGAATTGGCTCGGCATTCGGACTTCATCGTTGTGTGCTGTGCCTTAACTCCTGAAACACAGGGCATCTGTGGCAACAGTCTTTTCTCCCTCATGAAGGATACTGCCATCTTTATCAACACCAGCAGGTGAGGTAGGACAGGAGGGAAAGAAAGATCTTAGAGCCAGGGCTCAGCAAGATAAACACACAGATGTCACACTGGAGAACATAAACTTCTGACACAAATCCTTCCATGATCACAGAGGGAGACAAGATGTATATTCCCAACTCTAACAGCATCCCAGCTCAATGAAATAAAATCAACTTTCAAGCAATTATTAAAAATAAAAGGCTTACGTTGGTGTAATCCGACAACACGCTGATTGAGGGAGATGTATCATGACACAGGCAAATCCCATCCAGAGGATTCGGTCTCATTAGATAAGCTGATCCCACACATAATACAGTATGAATCATGCCGGAGGACAGAACCGTAAGCCCCTGGCCTCAGAGTTTATTATAAAGCAGCCTTTAAGATCAGACTGCTGTGCACTCCAACTTTATCCAACCCCGTTGTTAAAGCTTTCACCAGATAACTAAGGCTCTTAGCTGCTAGAACAGCTACACCGAGAAGATGTCCAGAAGTTGATAGATACTTTGTTTTTCTTTTCCCAACAGGGGCGGTGTAGTGAACCAAGAAGACCTGTACCAGGCATTGGTCAATGGTCAGATTGCAGCTGCTGGTCTGGATGTCACAGAGCCTGAGCCTCTGCCTACAGATCATCCTCTTTTTAAACTTAAGAACTGTGGTGAGTCTGTGTTGAAAGCTGCTACCGTCGCCTGAAGAGCGGTGGCTGAAAATGATGATTTGGGAATTTAAAACTATGGCCTGATTTCTAGACCAGGCAGCCTCTACTTGCGCTGGTTTGTAGTTGTTTCGATGGGACAGTATTCCTTTGGAAAAGGCAACTGCATTGATATGAAAATGTTTTGGGAGAGCGTGTGAATTTTGACAACATTTTTGACAGGAGGAAGTTGACAGTAATCATTCAGACTTTTTACATTTCATTTCAATATTGTCAAAATGTTTCATTTCAACAAGGTAAAAATGTTTCATTTTGACTTTATCGTTTTGATCCATTTCAGTGAAACTTTTATATTATATTCAAATAACAATTGTAATATTATATTAGATTTGTAGCTCATAATTACTACTATATATACTAATTAATATTTTGTGTTATATTATAATGTTTTGACACTATCAAAACAAAATGTTTGGATGTTTCCGAATTAACTTTTTTTTTTTTAATTTCTGTTCTGTGGCAGAATTTCTAGATTTTGACCAATTCAGAATGAAACCAAATTTCAAAATGTCAGAATTTCCCACAAAATAGAAATTCCAGTTTCCAGCCAGCTCAGGGGTTCATTTCTGCATGTTTGTTTTTCCAATGATCTTTACAATCCTGTGGATTCTGCATATCAATTAATCTCCTTTAAGAGATGTGCATCCTGGAATAAAAAATAATAGGTCAGACCCTCAGCTGGTGTAAATCAGTATAACTCCACTGTAGTCAATGGTGCTGCACCAGTTTACACCAAGGTGCATAGATAAAGACACAACTTTAACTCTACATTAAAACAGTCTTGATTTCCATGATCACATTATTTCTTAAATAGTACAACATCATACCAAATGTTTGTGCTATATACACCCTTGTATATCTTATCATTTTCCCCATTCTTTTTCTAGGACCACTAATTTCATTGTCATAAAGGGCCAGTAAATCAGTACTGACTTAGGGTCAGATCCCCAGCTAATTACATCACATGAGGATTTGATCCTTTGACCTTCCCTCTAATTTAGTAATTTGGTCAATACTAGTGTACTGTATTTTCTTTTCAATCAACAGAAGTGAAAGTCCTTTAGGGGCAAATTAGGGAAGGAGGCAGTTAACTACAAATTTGGTGGCTTAGATGTGCCCGTACATTTTCACCCTTACTCTAAGGCCGATACTGGATGTGTGAGTATGGCTTGCTGTGTATTTCCATGGGCCTCACTTGTCTGGCATACACAGAGTAATACATAACACTACAAAGTGTGTATCTAAAGCTCTAGGCTATTACATTTATTTGACAACTCGCATCTCATTAACAATGTGCTGTAATGCATCCACACAAGGAGGCTGAATTAACTAGCTGTGATACAGATCCCCCATCCCCACAGTAGCCTCAGTGTCTTTATTGTCAGAACATCCCTCAGAGGTAGGGAAGTGCCATTGTCAAGCTAGGAAACTGAGATTAAGTGACCAGAAATCTGTGGTAGAGCAAGGAATTGAACTTGGGTCTCCAGAAGTGCAAGCTAGGGCCCCAGCTGCTGGACTAGATTTCCTCTCCAATTAAGGTTGCGTGGACCACCTTGACTGTCGGAGGACTCATTGGGGGCAACCCTCCTGTT
The DNA here is from genome assembly GCA_003942145.1 of Platysternon megacephalum. Taxonomy (NCBI): domain Eukaryota; kingdom Metazoa; phylum Chordata; order Testudines; family Platysternidae; genus Platysternon; species Platysternon megacephalum. The sequence goes on from QXTE01000072.1 coordinate 4,997,737, forward strand.
CCAGTGACATATTTTTCTCTGGAATTTTGCATGGGTTTTTAAAAGAAAAAAGATGAGGAAAAAGAGAAAAAAGAACATTCAGAAGCAAGTGCTTCACTCTGCAGACCTTTGCTGGAGTGCAAAGAATTCATAATGACGTGTACATTCCATATTGTGGAACTATTTAGCAAGATACCACCAGAAAAACAGCGCCCATGCCTTTAAAAGGCCCACGCCACAGCTCTGGTCCCACCAACCTCAGGAGCTGTACAACAAGCCCATCAAAACAGTGTTATACAAAGAGCAGGGCCGGCTCCAGGCACCAGCTTAACAAGCAGGTGCTTGGGGCGGCCCCTCGGGAGAGGGGCGGCATGTCCAGGTATTCGGCAGCAATTCGGCGAAGGATCCCTCACTCCCGCTCGGAGCGAAGGACCTCCCGCCGAATTGCCGCCGCAGATTGCGTTCGCGGCTTTTTTTTTTTTTGGCTGCCTAGGGCGGCAAAAACCCTGGAGCCGGCGCTGACAAAGAGTGTCAGAACGCTCCCTAACCTTCATGGCAACTTACAAGAGGCTGGTTCCCACCCTATGCTCCATCACCTTTGCGCTATGTTCCAGTGGGAGAGTTGCTGAAAAGGGTGGCAAGGATATTTTTACAGTGGGGAACATGTATTTGCTTTACTCCTCTCCTTAAATGGCTGAACTGTGTTTGCTCAAACTACCAAAACAAAATATCCCATGCAAGAAGAGACCAAACCTAAAACATCGTAGCCCCAAAGCCAGAAGCTTCAGTAAGTTCTGAGTGAGATACGCGAGACTGGAGATGCCGTGTTAGAAGGGAAATTGCTATATGAACTTACCTACAGCAGTAGCAGCTACCGGCCCATCTGCTAACATTCAGGGGGCTAGGGTCTGGACAGGCAGTGGGATACCGAGCCTCGGGACCTGTGCCGGGCAGGTCTATAGATCATGTTTGACAAATAGCATGAACTGGCTATTGTCAACCCATCTTTAAAGGTGTTGAACTGGGTCTACACGAGGTGTAAAGTCATGTCTAAAAGCATTGGCCCGTACGGTGTCAAGCATGACCTATTTCCTTAGTCTAGGCCAGGCCTTGGTTGCCAATTTAAAACCGGCCCAGCTGGGTAGTCATTACCACATGGTGACAGTTAGGTGGCCTGTGCAGAAAGAGTGCAATAGCTTTGCCATGTCCAGGGAAGAGAGCTTCACATCATACCAAACCGCCAGGTGTCAGCTCCTTGGGGAAGGGACTGTCTTTTTGTCCTGTGTTTGTACAGCGCCTAGCACCGTGGGGCCCCGGTCTGCGGCTGGGCCCCTAGGCACTACAGTAATACAAATAATAAATAACAATGAGTTATCCAGAAGTGAGCCCAAGGAGTGGCTGGGCCATAGAACTGACTCAAAGCTCTCCCCAGCTGAAAAGGGAACCTTTCCTGGCATGGCAGTAGCTAAATAGAGGCATGAATTCTCCTAGGCTGCCACTTTCCAAGAGCATTACAAATAAACACACATGCCGTCTCCTTCCCCTGCACACCCCCAGGAGCCAGGCTCATGTGCAGACCAACCGGTGTACCTGCCTGCGTGCGTGTACCTGCCTGCAGCCCAGGGACGTCCCTGTGCATATTATGCCATCCATAGCAAAAAAAAAATTAAGCACATCCGAAGCAGGAAGCCTGCTAAACAACCACTAGAGCCACTGGATGATCGAGGTGCTAAAGGAGCACTCAAGGACGATAAGGCCATTGCGGAGAAACTAAATGAATTCTTTGCATTGGTCTTCACAGCTGAGATGTGAGGGAGATTCCCAAACCTGAGCCATTCTTTTTAGGCGACAGTTCTGAGGAACTGTCCCAGATTGAGGTGTCATTAGAGGAGGTTTTGGAACAAATTGATAAGTTAAACAGCAGTAAGTCACCAGGACCAGATGGTATTCACCCAAGATTCTGAAGGAACTCAAGTGTGAAATTGCAGAACTACTAACTGTAGTCTGGTTTCAGAGGGGTAGCCGTGTTAGTCTGTATCAGCAAAAACAACGAGGAGTACTAGTGGCACCTTAGAGACTAATACATTTATTTGGGCATAAGCTTTCATGGGCTAAAACCCACTTCATCAGATGCATGTAGTGGAAAATACAGTAGGCAGGTGTAAATATATAGCACATGAAAAGACGGGAGTTGCCTTACCAAGTGGGGGGTCAGTGCTAACAAGGCAATATAATTAAAGTGGAGTGGGCTATTATCAACAGTAGAATACTAAGGGAGGAAAAATCATTTTTGTAGTGGTAATGAGGCCAATGTATGAGGAGAGATTAATAACACTGGAACCTTTCAGCTTGGAAAAGAGACGGCTAAGGGGAGATATGATTGAGGTATATAAAATCATGACTGGTGTAGAGAAAGTAGATAAGGAAGTGTTGTTTACTACTTCTCATAACACAAGAACTAGGGGGTCACCAAATGAAATTAATAGGCAGCAGGTTTAAAACAAACAAAAAGGAAGTATTTCTTCACACAACACACAGTCAACCTGTGGAACTCCTCGCCAGGGGATGTTGTGAAGGCCAAGACCATAACAGGGTTCAAAAAAGAACTAGATAAGTTCATGGAGGATAGGTCCATCAATGGCTATTAGCTAGGTTGGGCAGGAATGGTGTCCCTAGCCTCTGTTTGCCAGAAGCTGGGAATGGATGACAGGGAATGGATCACTTGATGATTACCTGTTCTGTTCATTCCCTCTGGGGCACCTGGCACTGGCCACTGTCGGAAAACAGGATACTGGGCTAGATGGACCCTTGGTCTGACCCAGTATGGCCATTCTTATGTTCTTATGTTCTTATCCGTCTGGTCGCTTTGCCTGTTCTGGTCTTGTGAGCCACCAGGGGAGTGACATTTATAAGAATCCGGCAGGATTTGACTAAAACATCATCTTAACTTTAAAAATCCTTTTAAAACCCTTCAGGATTCGTGTAAATTTCAATCCCCTGCCAGCTCACACGGACAGAGCAGGCAGGCAGAGCGGCGGGTCGATGTGACTTGCATGCAGACAAAACACAGCTAGTAGGTCTGGTCTTAAGCCAGCCATTCCTGGCAGTGCCCTTTCAATCCTCCGGGCTTGCTGCCCCCCTAGCAAATCCGGCTAAATTACAAGGGGCGAAGAGGCCTCTATGAAGAGCCCAATTCCCCACCTCTGTCAAACAATCTGTACTTCCCCCCTCCTGTCCTTAAACGTCCTCCTGGAATCATTTTAGCTAGGCAGCATCCCTGCCTGTTGTATTCCCATGCAAAGTGCAGCCGTGCAGGTGAGGGCCCTACCAAGATCCAGCGTCAGTGGAATCCTGGTGTCTTCAATGGGCTGTGGCTCAGGACCTGAGTACGGTCTGTCCCCGGAGCCAATCGTCTCCCACGGCCAGGGCAAAGGCTGTCAGGGGACATCTGCACAGTGGGTGATGAACGCTGATGAGAGGGTGAAATTCACAGGGGGGGCAGGCAGGCCCTTTGAATGCGATTGCAGGTCCTGGCACCAAGAAATGATCTCTCTGAACTTTGTTCCCTTTCCGTTTGCAGTTATTCTCCCCCACATCGCCAGCGCTACAGTCGCTACCCGGAACGCCATGGCCGCCTTAGCTGCCAGCAATTTACTGGCAGGCCTTCAGGGAAAAGCCATGGGCAAGGAGGTGCCACTCTGAGGGGGACGCAAAGCACACGCTCTCCTTGTGCTCACCCTGCTGCAAACCGCCCCTGGCCTGGAGGAATGCAGCCTGCCATTGCTGGGAGCTGTTTGAGCGGCGGAGGTCCCATGGCAAACTGTTGGAGGGTGAGAGCACCATTGTTTTCTTCACCGAGAGAAAGAATAGGCCAGTTCTACTGGTGTCTCAGATATACTGTGTCCAGCTCTTGGGAGCCAGCAGCTCATCTCCCTCTCCTCCCATTACCAACGTGCTGCAGCTCAGCGTATGTATTACATATTGTGCCGTGTCTCCCCACAGCGTTGGGTGCTGCTGGAGGGTCTACGGACAAACCCCCCTCTCCCCCCCCCCGACATTAGCAGCTGGTTACAGCAAGTGTGTTCTGCTCATTGCTGGACGTGAATGTCACCAAGAGATAAGCAATCGCTTTCGAATGTGACCTTTTTTCTTAAAGCTAACTTGGCATTTGCTAAGGGGGAGAGGGTTCATTAAAATTGTCTGTAGTCTTATTGTGCATTAGACAATCAGCAGGGAAGATCTCCAGGAAATTTGCATTTTTAGAATGGGCACATTCCCAGAAATAAAATGTATAACATTGTTATCAACCTTGGTACTTTTTTTTTTTATTAGTTTAATTTTCTTTGTGAATTCAGATTATGTTCTCCTTGTTACGCTGGAACCTCTGAAAGCTACTGTCCATTAACGACGTGAAAAGACCTTTCCGTTTCTACTGTGTTAAAAAATATGGTTGCCAAACTGCAAAAGTTTTGATGTTCCTAATTAACCAAAATGAAATCTTTATACCCACCTCTTGTATTCTCTTCCTCATATCTTAGTGTCTTATTTCAGGGCAGTGTGTTACATCTGCTGCATTAAAAGTAAGATTCTCAAGGGTTTTAGTTTTCATACTATGTGCTTCATTTGTCCCCAGTCACCATGTGTATTTTCTCAGTTGTTCCATATTTATTTTACTGACAGTAGATGTGATTCATCACACTCTGACTGGAAATTATTACTAGGTCTTTTTTTCCCCAGTCACAGCATGTAAAAAGGACTAAAATGATGGTGTTATCTGAGGAAGAGAAACACATACAGGCCAGGGAGAGGGAGGAGCAAATGAATCAATGACTTTAAACAGTGGTATAACTTACATGCGTGATCTAAGTGTACTGGAAAATAAGTGTAAGGAGTAAAGTGGTGAAAATGAGTGGGCTAGTCTGGCATTCGGTGTGTGTGCAAAATGAATGTCTCGTGCACACCCAGGCTATGCCTCCACTGGAGTTTTAAGGTGAGGGTGGACTGGACAAGTTGTAGTTTTACTGAATCCTACAGGAGAACCTAGAGCCCATCTCAACCCGCTAAATCAAGGCAAATCAATGTTTCAACCCGCTCTATTCCTTAGCCATGTGCTTGGAAGCAGAGCACGGTGTCCAGCTCCTCCTTCCCCTTCCTGGTGCAAGTGATCACTCTGTCTTCACTGGGGCTACTCACCTGAGTAAGGGAACAGGATGTGTTCCGCTGTTGACCAGTCCACAAGTAGGATAAACCCTTCGATGGGCTGTTGTCTCAATAATTTACCACTCATGTAGGGAGATTCAGATTCCTTACAAGTCCCCTAACACTTTTGGCCAAAACCCTAGGGTTCTTCTGGCGTATCTGTACTCACCTACACAGTGCTTCACCATCTACACTGCTGTTTATACCCCTGCTAGCTGGGTGTCCTCTACACACCACCATAAATGGAGACCTACCTTAAGAGACATAGCTTGGAACATTCAAAGGAGTTAAGTGCCCAAACCCGATTGGCTGCACTTCCTTAGGTTCCATTGGAAATCATAGAATCATAGAATCATAGAATATCAGGGTTGGAAGGGACCTCAGGAGGTATCTAGTCCAACCCCCTGCTCAAATCCCTAATCCCGAGCTCTTGCCTGTTTTGCTAACCCAGAGGAATCTCCCTGGACGTCAACAGAACTGCTCACTCAAAGAAAGCGGCCATTGAAAAGCCTGATCCCAAAGAAGCTCCTGGAATATTTGGAGTGAGAAACACTATCTGTTTAAGGGACTTATCCGGCTCCCATCATTGTAGTCTGTGAGCACCTCACAATCTGTAATGATTTAACCTCACAGCACCCCTGGGGGGCAGGGCAGTGCCATTATCCCCATTGAAGAAATAGAGAATTGAGACACGGAGATCCTAAGTGCCTGATCCAAGGCCTCCCCACAGCAGAGACCTGCTCCTAGGTCTCTCAGCTTCTAGGCCAGCAACCTAACCCCAGATCAACCTGAGCCAGCAAGACGTTTCTAAAGAAGATGGATTTTTTATTTTCGCGTCCCAGTTCATGGCTCGCTATTTAAAACGTCCAGCCATGTCTGAGGTGACCTAATGCTAATTCTGTGCAGATTTACAGTTGCTGACTTCCTGTTAACTTCAGCTGCGTATAAATCAGCACAGAATTTGGCTCATTACTCATTGGTGCATTCCCTCTTCATAGGTTCTTTCTGGGCAAAGGCAGGTTGATTTGGATTTGCCTGTGTTGCCTGCTGACAACATAATGTATTATTCACCTGCCTGGTTTGTGTCCATCACAGTCTGCGCACCATCAGTACATTAAATGTTAATTCACGAAAGTTTAGACACGAGAGCTGGCGGGAGGATGACAATTCTCTTTTGCAGCAATTTTCGAGGTTTGAAAGTTGGTCTCCACGTTGGAATGAAAACTTTTGAACATTTTTACTTATTGGAATGGTGTCAACGTGTCCATTTTCTGGTTGAAACCTCCATATGAAAGTTTGTAGGGGTCCACAAATGAAAAAAGTTTGAAAACCACAGCTGTAAAGCATCAGTCTCACACGCTGCCTCTGACAAAAGCTTTATGGAAACAGCTACATTTTGTCAAAAATGTTCCAACCAGTTCTAGTAGACACATCACAGAGAGTGGCTGGGATGGATGCAATGGAGACATCTAGTAGTTAAATTGGTGCATGTATGGTGTTACCTCTTTTTGACTCAAGCAGTTAGCTAGTTTTCAGGGTCTAGTTGGTTATTTCCATTAGGAGGAGAAACTGCTGATGGAGTCAGGTACTTCTCTGATGCAATCCTGTTTACATACAAAGTCCTGTTTCCCTGAACACAGCAAGAATCAAACAGCAGGACACAGTTACAAGCCTCTTTCAGTCAGCACTCAGCCCAAAAGCTCTCTCTTAGCTTTTTCTCTTGATCTTGCTACCAGGGCTTCTCTGGCTGTGTCTGGAGCTTCTTTGGTCCTTCTGTGTGTTTCTGTTCGTTGTTTCTCTCTCTCTATCTCACACACACATGCGCGCACACACACACACACACACCCCTCCCTCCTTCCACCAACCAATGCCCCAACCCCGGCATTCACTATGTCAGTCTCTAGGGGAAACCCCTTGGGCCACATGGCTTAGCTTCTACTCAAGCCTTGCCATGTGCCTGTACTTTAGGTGGCGGCTCCTATTGTTTCAGAAACCTGGTTCCATAAAGGAGCTTCGTTGTTTCTTACATTTATCCTGAACGAAGGGCAACGGTTACTTCCACCAGCTTCAGTGAGGTTTCACCCAACCTCCCAGCATAACTATAGCATCATCCATTAGGCTATGGATTTTTGGTAGCCTATTGTTCATTTGTGGTAGCCAGAACATTATCAGAGGCAGAGCAACATGCATCTTTCTACAGCACTTGGCCTAAAGCTACAAGTCCAGTGGATTTATTAAATGTTTATTAAATGCTCAACAGCTTAGTCTTGGTGCACCTTCACAGAGTACTTCCACTGTCTGGGCCCTGACGAGGACGGGTCATGGTGGGATGGGCAGGTGTCCGGTAGGAGCTTGTTGAGGTTAGAGAGAGGGAGGAACTAGCAGCAGAAAGACAGGTCAACACAGGAGAGAGGCTGAACTGTGCTGGGGGATGGAGAAAAGGGAGCCAGAAGGTTTGCCAGGGACATAGCTCAGGGGTGGGATAAGGCTGGCTAAGCTTCAGAGACACATCTCATTCTGGGGATGCTTATATCTGAGCAAATTAAAAAACACAGTAAGAGAACCAAAAAAGTGCCACCATGGCTATACAACAAAGTTAAAGATGCAGTGAGCGACAAAAAGGCATCCTTTAAAAAGTGTAAGTTAAATCCTATTAAGGAAAATAGAAAGGAGCATAAACTCTGGCAAATTAAGTGTAAAAATATAATTAGGAAGGCCACAAAAGAATGTGAAGAACAGCTAGCCAAAGACTCAAAAAGTAATAGCAAACATATTTTTTTAAGTACATCAGAAGCAGGAAGCCTGCTAAACAACCAGTGGGGCCACTGGACAATCGAGATGTTAAAGGAGCACTCAAGGACGATAAGGCCATTGCAGAGAAACTAAATGAGTTCTTTGCATCGGTCTTCACGGCTGAGGATGTGAGGGAGATTCCCAAACCTGAGCCATTCCTTTTAGGTGACAAATCTAAGGAACTGTTGCAGATTGAGGTGTCATTAGAGGAGGTTTTGGAACACATTAATAAACTACAGTATAATAAGTCACCAGGACCAGATGCTATTCACTCAAGAGTTCTGAAGGAATTCAAATGTGAAATAGCAGAACTACTAACTGTAGTTTGTAACCTGTCATTTAATCCGTTTCTGTACCAAATGACTGGAGGACAGCTAATGTGATGCCAATTTTTAAAAAGGGCTCCAGAGGTGATCACGGTAATTATAGGCCGGTAAACCTGACTTCAGTACTGGGCAATCTGGTTGAAACTATAGTAAAGAACAAAATTGTCAGACACATAGATGAACATAATTTGTTGGGGAAGAGTAAACATGGTTTTTAAAAGGGAAATCATGCCTCACCAATCTACTAGAATTCTTTGAGGGGGTCAACAAGCATGTGGACAAGGGGGATCCAGTGGATTTAGTGTACTTAGATTTTCAGAAAGCTTTGACGAGGTCCCTCACCAAAGGCTCTTAAGCAAAGTAAGCTGTCATAGCATAAGAGGGAAGGTCCTCTCATGGATTGGTAACTGGTTAAAAGATAGGAAACAAAGGGTAGGAATAACTGGTCAGTTTTCAGAATGGAGAGAGGTAAATAGTGGTGTTCCCCATGGGTCTGTACTGGGACCACTCCTATTCAACATATTCATAAATGATCTGGAAAAAGGGGTAAACAGTGAGGTGGCAAAATTTGCAGATGATACAAAACTACTCAAGATAGTTAAATCGCAAGCAGACTGCGAAGAGCTACAAAAGGATCTCACAAAACTGGGTGACTGGGCAAGAAAATGGCAGATGAAATTCAATGTTGATAAATGCAAAGTAATGCACAATGGAAAACACAATCCCAACTATACATCTAAAATGATGGGGTCTAAATTAGCTGTTACCACTCAAGAAAGAGATCTTGGAGTCATTGTGGATAGTTCTCTGAAAACATCCACTCAATGTGCAGTGGCAGTCAAAAAAGAGAACAGAATGTTGGGAATCATTAAGAAAGGGATAGGTAATAAGACAGAAAATATCATATTGCCTCTATATAAATCCATGGTACACCCACATCTTGAATAGCACATGCAGATGTGGTTGCTCCATCTGAAAAAATATATATTGAAATTGGAAAAGGTTCAGAAAAGGGCAACAAGAATGATTAGGGGTATGGAACAGCTTCCATAGGAGGAGATATTAATAAGACTGGGACTTGTCAGCTTGGAAAAGAGACGACTAAGGGAGGCATATGATAGAGGTCTATAAAATCATGACAGGTGTAGAGAAAGTAAATAAGGAATTGTCGTTTACTCTTTCTCATAACACAAGAACTACGGGATCACCAAATTAAATTAATAGGCAGCAGGTTTAAAACAAACAAAAGGAAGTATTTCTTCACACAATGCACAGTCAATCTGTGGAACTCCTTGCCAGAGGATGTTGTGAAGGCCAAGACTATAACAGGGTTCAAAAAAAGAACTCGATAAGTTCATGGAAGATAGGTCCATCGATGGCTATTAGCCAGGATGGGCAGGGATGGTGTCCCTAGCCTCTGTTTGCCAGAAGCTGGGAATGGGTGACAGGGAATGGATCACTTGATGATTCCCTGTTCTGTTCATTCTCTCTGGAGCACCTGGCATTGGCCACTGTCGGAAGACAGGATACTGGGCTAGATGGACCTTTTGTCTGACCCAGTAGGGCCGTTCTTATGTTCTTATGAGTGAAACGAAACCTTTGGCATTTGTGAAGGTCTCCATCCCTGAATGCCACGTCTCCACGCCCGGCGGCCCAGGCTCAGCCTGCTATCAGTGCTGAGCACATTGCAGCTCCTAGGCACTGAGGAGCAATGACATTCGCATGCCAGGCCTGGGCTTTGCAGAGCCCGGTGCAAAGGAAAGGGTGAGGGGGCCTCGGGCAGACTGGGACTGCTTGGCAGGAGGAGGATGCTCATTAGGGAGATGGGAAGGAAGGGGGGACAGGGCACTTGTCATGTCTGTGGTAGTCTCACAAGCAGGGAGCAGACGGACAGGGAAGATTTCAACCCCTGGGAGGGGGTTGGGACTGCACAGTTCAAAGGAGGGGGAGTCAGGCCATCGAGAGGGGGATGAGCTACATTGCATGCTGGGACGAATGCTGACAAAACAAAGGCCTGGCACAGTGTGGCTGCACAATTAGGGTATCTATCTAGGGCTGGCCCTCCCCTGTTAGCTGAGAAATCCCCAGGGAGCTCCTTCCTCTCTCAGCAGCATCCTCTCCTCATGACTTTCAAGGCACGCCGCTTTGGTGTCTTCAAACAGCTCTGGGCTGAAAGCAGCTGGGGTGGTTTCACGCCCCCCCTCCCTCCCCCCAACCAGATGTATTTTCTTTCTGCTGTTTTGCCCTTTATTGATGGTGTGCAGAGCTCTGCTTTCACTAAGGCAACTGAAATGCTGCTCCTGACTGCGATTTTGGAGGTGCCAGCTGATCAATAGGATAGCGCCAGCGTGGTCCGTGAAATAGCCGGCTCTGCACTGGGCCATGTTGCGCAAGATCTAAGCCGGCAGCTCAGCCATCCAATCAGACCTCTCTCCCCAAGGACCTACATCATGGGGCAATGGCTGCCCGCAAAACTTCTTGTTACTTGTTTGTTTGCTGGTTAGTTAAATAGGTTCGTTAGGGACCGAGTCCGATCTCGCTGACGACAGTGTGAATCCAGAGTAACTCCATGGAAGCTACTGGAGACAACTCGAGTTATGTTGCTGCTGCTAAGAGCAGAATTCATCCGTTAGATAGTTGTGTAGAAGCAAATTCTACCCTGCCTTGTATCCCTGGCCCCCACTCTGTCAGCAGTGGGGTTGCTCTGGGCAGAAGTTAGTCAGTTAGTTCCTGTCATTTGGCGTTCCAGGGGAAGGGATAGCTGAGTGGTTTGAGCATTGGCCTGCTAAAGCCAGGGTTATAAATTCAATCCTTGAGGGGGCCATTTAGAGATCTAGGGCAAAAGGGGATTGGGCCTGCTTTGAGCAGGGGGTTGGACTAGATGGCCTCCTGAGGTCCCTTCCAACCCTGATCTTCTATGACTGTTCTGGCCGGCATTCCATGGTTCAAACGCCACTGAAGAAGCACCTGCTGCTCCCATATCAGCAGAGACACTGTTAATGCACACACAGAACCATTGCCTGGGACTGCCCCGGAAGCAGGGTTCGGAAATCCCTGCTGTGTTCTGCCAAGGTACCACCTGACCCATCATTGTTGTGTGCAGGAAAGGTGGGCCAGGTGCTACTGAAAATGAGGATAGCATAAAGAAATGCAATTCCCCCCCCCATTTCCTCTTGACTTGTTTGCCGCTTTAATGTGTGAAACACTGAAGTGGTCTGATCACCTGTCTCTAGCCTATACCTGAGGTTTCAGAGGAAGGAACAAACAACTAACTAACCCTTAATGTACCTATTCAAGTGTACAATCCTTTGTAGTGGTGGGAGATTCCTTCTGAACCCCCCCCAGCCGATCAGTGCGTGCTCTGGACTCTGGACCAATCGAACCGGGATTCCTTGTAACTTTATGACTTGGTTTCTGCATGTGACAATGTTATTCTTGGAGGCAAACAGCTGATCCTTTCCTAAAACTGGCTAGACCAGTCGCTCCGTGGCTTGCTCGCCAGAGTGCAATTCTCAGCTTGATCAAATTGCAGGGTCAACCAGCACTTCCTTTGATCCTTCTGAAACCGGGTGTCACACCCTTGGCGGGCTAATCGCTTTCCTTTATTATGAACCAGGGATGCATCTTAATGAGCTTTCCCTCGCGCTTGGGGGGGGGGGGGGATCTTTGACAACAGCAAAGAGAATTTGGACGGAAGGTCCCATTTGTGCTTTGCCAGGCGGAAGTCCCCCAAAATAGCTCTTTCCCTGCTAACTACCCGGGGGGAGAGGAGGGGGGGGAGCTGCTCCCGTCTAGCCTCGCCTCTTCCTGCTCGTGATCCCAGCGTGCCCCGACAGAGGCACATCCCTCGCTCCGCCCTCCCGCGCCGGCTGCTCCCGGGATTTCTGGCCGGAGCCAGCTGCAGGCAGGCGGAGAGAGGACGCGGCCGGAGCCGGGTTAAGGGAAGCCGGGGGGGGCGATGCAGGCGTTTGTCACCCGGCGGATCCCCCGCGAGGGGCTGGCGGCCCTGAGCCAGGCTGGCGTGTAAGAGGGGGCGCGGGGGGGGGGGCTCCCCCCACGTGCGGCCGCCCCGGGAGCCCGCCGGGCCCGTTGGCAGCAGGCGGTTCCGTGGCTGGGCGGGGCCCCGCCGGGGCAGCCTGGGGGCCAGACTCGGGGCTCGATCCTGAGCAGCGCCCGGCCCTGGGCACCCAGAATCAGCCGCTGCTTCTGGAAAGGCAGGTCCCAGGCCTGTGTCCCGGGGGGGGGGGGGCTGAGGAGTCCTTCACCAACGCCAGGGGCGGGCGCACCGTCCCCCTGTAATGCGCTGGGGTCCTGTTCCCACTACTGCCACCAACAGCCAGGTGCAGGCAGAGAACGCCTTGGCAAATGGTCCTCACTGTGGTGTTCTGTGTATTGCCCTGGTGCCCAGCAGCGCCAGTCCTGGCCCCTGGTGCTGGGTGCTGTACGAACACCCAACAGAAGGACGCCTCTGCCCCCAGGTGCTGCCAGCCTAAGGATAAGAACCTTCAGCTGCTGCTCTAGAGAGAAGGATCCACCAGGGAAATTAAGGTTTTGGGCACTACTGTAGTCGCTGATTTCATCACTTGTCGCTCCGCAAGTGAACCTCCAGCCCTGGTAAAAAGACAGAGACCCAGCGCTGAAGGGTTTACAGCCTATTTCAGACACAGAGTGATTATCTAGCGTGTGCTCTGTGTCCCACAGGGCAAGGGGCAGGTGTTTAGACCGTGGATTGTTGTGGTGCCATCTATTTTACGGCAGTTCCGTTTCTGACCCTTTCCATGACAAACTCTGACGATCAGAGGCGTTTATAGATGGGTGGTAATTTCTTTTTTCTTGTAAATGACCCATCCGAGGCTGAGGCCTGCGGGGACAGAGAGCTGGTGTTTATTTACAAGGAAAAAAAGAAACCGCTGCGCTCTTGTGTTAGGCACCTCTGAAAATGTTGTCCTTTGAAGCCTCTGAGTCCCACTGACTTTCAATAGGTTTTGGGCTCCTAAATCACTTAGACCCCCAGATCCACAGAGATAGACAGACACCTAACTCCCCTTGATTTGGGGATTTGCGGCACTTTTGAAAAATTTGCCCAGGACCCCTTTTTCCCTTCCTGTGACTTGAAAAGACTTCGCTTATATATATATATATATATATATATGTTTTTAAATGCAGAAATATTTTGTAAGCCATTGATCTCCGATGCTGGTCGGGGCCTTTGATTCCAAGAAGCAAAAGTTAAAATAACAACAACGATGCTGTGCATAGAATATAGCCAGCTAAGGTCCCAATTCCAATTGTGTAAACACTCGTGTATGTCCTTAATTTTATGCACCTGGCTAATCCAGTTGACATCAGTGGAATAACTCACGTGCATAAAATTAAGGCCATGCCTATGTGTTGGTAGGATCAGGGCCTATGTTTTGCAGCAGGGAAATCAATGGGAGTTTTGCCATTGACTTCAGTGGGAGCAGAAGGAGGTCTGTTATGTGTCCTCCCTCCCTCTCTCCGGCTATGGGTTACTTGAATTTTTTAACCTTAGTTTGACGTTGTACGTTATCCTCAGATCAGCAGTTTTTTTAACTATCTCCAGTACTTCCCAGGCAAAACATTCAGAAACCAAACCTGTGTTTCTATTAAAAGTTGTTTTCCTAACAGTGCCTTAAAAGAATTAAATTCCCCCTCCTCCTCCCCCCCTCCCCCCCCCCCCAGCTCTGCTGTGGCNTCCCAGAACCCCTTTTTCCCTTCCTGTGACTTGAAAAGACTTCGCTTATATATATATATATTTTTAAATGCAGAAATATTTTGTAAGCCATTGATCTCCGATGCTGGTCGGGGCCTTTGATTCCAAGAAGCAAAAGTTAAAATAACAATAACGATGCTGTGCATAGAATATAGCCAGCTAAGGTCCCAATTCCAATTGTGTAAACACTTGTGTATGTCCTTAATTTTATGCACCTGGCTAATCCAGTTGACATCAGTGGAATAACTCACGTGCATAAAATTAAGGCCATGCCTATGTGTTGGTAGGATCAGGGCCTATGTTTTGCAGCAGGGAAATCAATGGGAGTTTTGCCATTGACTTCAGTGGGAGCAGAAGGAGGTCTGTTATGTGTCCTCCCTCCCTCTCTCCGGCTATGGGTTACTTGAATTTTTTAACCTTAGTTTGACGTTGTACGTTATCCTCAGATCAGCAGTTTTTTTAACTATCTCCAGTACTTCCCAGGCAAAACATTCAGAAACCAAACCTGTGTTTCTATTAAAAGTTGTTTTCCTAACAGTGCCTTAAAAGAATTAAATTCCCCCTCCTCCTCCCCCCCTCCCCCCCCCCCCAGCTCTGCTGTGGCTGCCACTGGATTTCCCTTCTCCTGGCGCACAGGTTCTGGCAGCTCAGTGTCGTTTCATGCATTGAATGTGCTAAAATGTGTTACGTTGTGTTTTGTGCCCGTGTTTGTTCTTTAAGAAAATAAGCAACTTTCACATATTGCAAAATACCAGTTACTGGCGTTACGGAAATGCATGACCCCCACCGTCCCCCCCCAACACACACACGCTAGTGCATGGGCAGTGAGCAGTTGTGTGGTGTCTTGGTTTAAATTGCCTGCAGCATTCCAGGCCTTCTGTAAAGTGGTAGGCCCCCAAATTGATTTGCAGGAATGTGTTCATAGAGCATTGTTGGGGCACCCGGGGCTGCCCGAGAGCAGTAGAAAACCACCCTCTTAAAATGAAAAGAGCAAATCGACCAGCATCCAAAACAAGGCCTTCAGAAAGGAGTGGGCAATGAGGTCTGTGTGATTAAGGGGCTGGCTAGGGGTGCAGACTGCCCTGTGTGACCTCGGAAAAGTCGCTTAGTCTGTCCGTGCCTCAGTTTCCCCATCTGTAAAATGGCAATGATAATACTTCCCTGCCTCATGGGGGTGCTGTGGAGATAAATTCATTGTTGATTAGGAGGTGCTCAGCTATTCCAGGGATGGGGGAGCCATATAAGAACCTAGAGAGGCCAAGTAGGAAAAGTTTCAGTTGCTATTTAAAAGTGTGGAAAGATGAACTGGGGCAAAGGTTAAGGGAAAGCCAGTTCCGCACCTGAGGACTCTCCACAGTAAGGGCTGCTGATGCAGTCCTGTGGGTGGGGGGGGAAAATCCCTGAAAGACGGGTCACTTCTGAGCACAAATACCATCCAGGCTGAGGCTCAAGGGGAAGTTCTTGACCTGCCCTAATGTCTGTACCATTTGGAGCTTTAAAACCCAAGTTTGCCACGTTGGACAGCCCGTGTAAAGAACACCAGACCGGTATGCAGTGATCCCAGCTGATGCAGGCTTGAGGCAAGGTTTGAACAAGCTGAAAGTGATGCCAGAGCTCAGAAGCTGTTCCAAGCGAGCAGCGTGTGTGTGTGTTGTCAGGTCATTGCAAGACCAATGTTCTTTGCTCTACGCGTGAAGAGATCCTGCCACTAGTCTTCCTCCTTCCGCTGCTGCAGTTATTGAAAGAAGGTGCCGGACCTTTCGTGTGCCAGTTACAGGTTGCTTGCGTGTGCTACACAGGACATCATGTGGCTGTTTTTTAGTAACTGTGGAAAGGGAAATCCACAAGGGAGGAAAGGAGGGAATCCTAATCTGCCTGCCTAAAATAAGAGCGCGTTTCTCACTCCATTTTGTTGACTTCCCTTGGCAAAGACAGTACGAATACCTGGGGCAATACGCAGCGCTGGCTTGAAGAGGGCCTCTTTCTCGTGCTATAATGTGATTTGTGACTTTCCTGTATCCTTGTAGCTGCAGCATCCAGCAATGGGATTCAGACGAACCTATCCCGCGGTCAGAATTGCTGGCCGGGGTGGCTGGGAAGCATGGACTGCTCTGTCTTTTGTCTGACCGGATAGACAAAGAGGTCCTCGATGCAGCAGGTGGGTATGGGCAGTGGCTCTCTTGTGAATGGCTCTAGCTGATCCTTTGTCATCGAAAAAAGAGAGGACATACAGAATTGTATCCGTGCTGCCCGGATCTCGGTCCCGTTGTCTCGCCCTCACAGCCCCTGAGAAGCGGATTGGCTGACCCTTCCTTTGCTGCCATGCATTAATACGAATCCTCCACTTCAATTCCACCTCATGCTGTCCCTCCATCACGGCGGCACGGCGTTGTAAGACACGAAGAGATGTGTCTAGCTCCCTGGCGTCCACTGGCCAGAAATGCAGCATCCAGTGAATCTCACTAGCCAGAATTCACTGTCAGTCCCTTTTGGGTGTGTGGTTTTTTTCCCTGCAAGAAGAAACTTCTCTGCCTAGCGTAGAGTTCCCCAGAAAATGACCACTAAAGAATGACTTGTTCCCATCCCAGTCAAAGAGAAGAAGCTAGGAATATAGATGCAGCATCTTTAAAGAGACTTTTCCTTAGCTAACGGGACACTGTCAACTTTCTTTGATGTTTTTGGCATTTAAAAAAAAAATCCTATTTCTGGCAAATCCTCCTGATTTTGGTTTCAGTTCCTTTAAAAGTTATAAGGGATTTTCTCTTTCCCTTCCCAGTTGATGTTTACAAGGTGTCTTGTAAAAAATCTGTTCTAGTCCAGCAGAAGTTATGAGCTTGATGCAGAAATGACTGGGTGACGTTCCCTGGCCTGTGTTAACACAAGATCAGATGAGATGGCCATAATGGTCACTCTGGCCTAACTCTGTGAATCTCAGTGAAGGAGAAAACTGACCAGCTGTGAAGGGGAAACAGTGAAACTGATTATGCACAAAGCACTAGTCAAATGTCCGGAGTCAGCTGCCTGAAAAAGTAGTATTTCGGTTTTGCTGACTTCCTTCAGTGTCAGCCCTGTTACGTGTTTCTGGTCATTAGAGTAGATTCCGAAGATTCAGACAATTACAAGCCGGTAATTGTAAGACATTTTTATCCTTTCATTTTTCCATTGTTGTGTTTCGTTCTTTTTAAGCTCTAGGTTTTGAGGGTTCTGTCTTCATGTTTTGCAGGGTCCAACCTTAAAATAATCAGCACGCTGTCTGTGGGTGTGGACCATCTGGCTCTAGAAGAAATTAAAAAGCGGTATTGTTTGCTCCTTCATGTGCTAACTCTTAATCATTTTCTTCCGCTATTTGCTGTATCCCCTGCCATCCTCTTGGGTGAAAGCAATGGAGAACTGTTAATTGAGAGAAACCGGTTGGAACAGAGGATGGGTCGGCTTGGGGGTAAGGCATTGCACTGGGACTTGGGGAAATGTTGGTTCGGTTCCCAGTTCTACCACAGGCCCTAGATAGCTTTTTAAAACGTGACCCTCAGTCTCTCTCTGGGCCTCAGTTCCCCATCTGTACAATGGGGATAAGAGCACTGCCCGAGCTCCCAGCGGGGTTGTGAGGATCGATGATTGATTAATTATTATTTGCTTGGTGCTCCGATAATATGGTGATATAAGAGCCTGTGTGGAAAAAATGCCCAGCAGAATGAAGTGTAATACAAACAGGATTTCGTCCAAATGTAAACAAATGCGCAAACTAGCATTTCACGTGTTAACACTTGAGGACCGAAACGCTCTGTTTGAATTGCAGTGGAATCCGTGTGGGATACACCCCGGACATCCTGACGGACGCCACGGCCGAGCTCTCGGTAGCTTTGCTCTTAGCTACGTGTCGCAGGCTGCCCGAGTCAGTGGAGGAAGTGAAGAAGTGAGTATTTACAATTTAGGGCTGGCTTCTGAGCTGTGCGACGTCAGTGAGAGTCTGGAGTAATGGCCTCCTGAAGAGCCTCCTAGACTGTTCATGGGGCCTCCCCGGCCAGAAGAGAGCAACTGGAAGTGCCCTGCACTGGCCCTGCTCCCAGTGCGGGAAGGACGTTGGGAGTATGGCCAGAGTTCACTGCACAAAGGCCGTACCCAGGGGCTGTGGGGAGTGGAACAAAAGTTAGATCAGTCTTGAGGTTGCTCTAATTAACGCTAAAGGTGACTTAAAGCAGGAACATTGTAGAGCCTGTCGCTTCATGTTAGCAGCATTCGTACCTGTTCATTTCTGTTTCTAGGATGCTAAATCATTTCCACTGGTATGTGACGCAGGGGTTGTGAAGTATTTGTGCCATTCGTAATTTGTTGGGTCCATATCCAGACTCCAGGCCAAAAACATCTGTTTGTATTTCACTTCCTTTTGTAGTGGTGGTTGGACAACATGGAAGCCTCTGTGGATGTGTGGATACGGGCTGTCCGATAGCACTGTAGGAATCATAGGGCTGGGAAGAATAGGTGAGTGTATTGTATTGTGTAGATGTATACTAGTATTTATCTCCCAATAATGGGAGCACTGTTGACTGACATAGCAACGTGTGTGTGTAAGATATAATTTTCCAAAAGAAGACACTTCACTGCACACACTTCTCCCTCTGGGGAGGGGAGGAGAGAACAGATACAGGCCAGCTGTCGTTACTTAAAGCACTAGTGGAAGGTGCTCAGATACGGTACTATGGTGATGAGCATGGTACAACTACCTGTATAGAATAGAATGTTTGATTAAAATAAACTCAGTGATCAGTAAGAAGATGTTTAGATCTCCAGTGTGTACTCTATGTAGCTTTAATATTTTACTCCGTTTTATCACGGCCAGAAAGTTTCTTCTCTTTGCCTCTGTTTTTTGTGTGCGTGTGAACTTGTGTCCAGCCCCCTTTCCTGCAGGGAGCAACCCATGACTCAGGTGTTCTCTTTCTTGTTAGTTATAGAATCGATGAATCCTGGATGTAACTTTCAGCCCCTATGTTCATCCAGGCTTTTGCTGAGCAGACATTCATGCTCTCACCCGTTAGGTGGGGAGTTCACAAGTTACTTCATTCTTTGGTTATGCTAACAATTTTGTGTTTAACTTTGCCCCATGGTAGCACGTTCACAGAAACTGCAAAATAAATAAAGAGAACTGTAAAGGACAAAAAATTCTGAGGACATTCAAACCAGTGGCTGATGGGACACTTCCCCCATTCACCTGCCCCCCCGGGAGCCAGAGGCTGACTAAGCAGGAATCCATCTCTCAATCCTACTAATCAGCGTGCGATTGCAATCAGGCTTAGACCTTAAGCTGTAAAACATTCACATATTTCCACCTTATCGGACTCCTAAAGCAAACTGGACTTTCTCTTGCTTTATTTCAGTTAAACAAATATCCCAAAGTCCAACGTACACAGGAGTGCCGGCTTGTCTATTAGCTTGTGGACTTGGTCAATGGATTTTATTTTTTTTCCTTAAATTTCTCTCTCCAAAATGACACTTCTGATTTAATGTCCCATCATTCCCTTTGCTGCAGCCGCCTTACCAATCAAAAATTCACTCACTTCCCACGGAGTGAATGAGAGCATGTTGCCCCCAAAATGAATGGGAAACCTCAGGGACAGTCCTAGCTGGCGCAGTTAGAGTAATCTCTTAATGAAAGGGGCAGGTTTCATTGCAGTCGAGTGAACAGTGGACGCATTCTGCGGCCTATGTCGAAAGATGCAGGAGTAATACGCTCGGTTTTGGGCTGTCAGATTGCCGGGTTAGTGGTTTCCTTCCTGCAGTGCATGATCTCAGTGTGCAGAGACGTGACCTCTTCTTGTTTTTAGGACAGGCAGTGGCACGCCGTCTAAAGCCATTTGGGGTCAAGAAATTTTTGTATACGGGAAGTCGCCCAAAACCGGAGAGCGCCGTGGAGTTTCAAGCCGACTTTGGTAAGAGACATAAATGAAGCTGGAAAGACAGCTCTGGAAAGAAAACTTTCTTCCTAAGTGCAGAATAACAAACAGTACAAATGAGTTGATGCAGGGAAGATCTTGTCCTTGGGTGTGGTGATTGGAAACTTGAAGGCTTCCTGAAGCGCAGTGTAACAGTGCTGAATTATTATTAAGGCCCCACAGAGTGGCTGGTGTTTGAGTGTAGAGCAAACAAATTTAGTATGTTGTTGATTGAAAGTGGTGGCGATGTCATGAGTGAAATCTGGACCCCACTGACTTCAGTGGGGCCAAGATTTCATCCCAGACCTCTTAGAAATAACTGGCAACTCCCAAATGAGACTCTCTTCAGATATAGTCACATTTGTTTTCCTACCTATAATAATGCACATGCTCTGTACTGTGCCTTTCTGCATGTTCAAACTCATGGATAGACTTTGTCCTGCAAAGTCCTAAGCTGTTGCCCAGCTGTGACTTGTGTTTGAAAAATAAACGGTTCCAAAAAAATCAATTTCTATTGGGGTCAGTCTTTTGGTTTGTAAATCCAGTGAACTCTACCTATTCCTCTCCTCCCATCCGTCGGTGAAAGCTGAAAGAGTTGTCAAATCTGCCGTCAGGCCTTACAGAACTTATAAATGTTTATTTAAAATATTATGGTAATATTTTGCTAACTAATACGTACCACCCCTGAAATGCATAATGCAGCCACCTCTGGGGTGGAAGACTGACTTGCTAAGCATGGGTACATTTCTTCTTTTGGTTGATGAAACCTTGTCTATTTTTTTTTTTTAAAGGTCCTTTAAAATATGGCATCTTGTTCATATGATGTTTTTGTTTGGGTTTGGCAACCCAGTCATGGGGTGAGGTTAGCAAGATCTTCCTGAAGCAGTGGTCCCTCACTGATGACTATTTAATGGACATTGGGTAGTTCCCAAACTAGTTAAAATAAACGAGACCCACCCTTGCTTCCCCTTCCCCCCCGCCCCCCTTGGAAACTCATGACATGTGTTTTTTGGATTTTTTTTTTTCGCTCCCCAGTCCCACTCGCCAAGCTAGCAGAGGAGTCAGACTTTGTTGTTGTGACCTGTTCCTTAACTCCTGACACTAAAGGAATGTGCAACAAGGATTTCTTCAGCCGAATGAAGAAAACATCTGTGCTGATCAACACAAGCAGGTGAAAATCTTCACTGTCATCTTAAACGAGACTAGATTGTGGGTGAAAAAGGAAAAGCAGGTGATATTCAGGTAACTGATACACTTTGCCACTACTTGCATCCGAAGAAGTGGGTATTCACCCACGAAAGCTCATGCTGCAAAACGTCTGTTAGTCTATAAGGTGCCACAGGATTCTTTGATGATATACAGGCGTTAGGGATGTCAAGGGATTATGCTGAAATTGCCATGGGGGGGGCAAGTATTGGCTCGTGGCACCAACTCTGAGCTTGTGCTTGCTAGCCTTGTAGCTCGGCCTGCTGGGCCTATCTTTAAATGGATACTGTATATTAATGTACACAAGAAAGGAACTTTTCTCCCCCTTAGGGTGGAGTTCAGCGAATATCATGGGATTATTGCCGCTCTCAAAACTGCAAAGTGGGCGCCATCTTGGAGTCTCTCCTTAATGGGAGGAAGTGGCTGTGGCTGTTCTCCAGGGTGGAAAAGCTTTGTTGGTGGTTGGTGATGATACTCAAACGGCCTTTTTCCCAGCGGGCTGTCACCATGGAAGATAGGAGCTGCATGGGGATTGGCCAGATGCTACGGTGCCATCTACATGGATGTTACAGCTGAGAGTTAAAACTGTGCTTAACCCCAGTTTAAATGGTGTGTGCCCAAATGGGATTCGAATGCAATGGGTCAGCTATGCCGGTGGTTCTCAAACTTTTGTACTGGTGACCCCTTTTCACAAAGCAAGCCTCTGAGTGCGACCCTCCTCCCCTTATAAATTAAAAACACGTTTTTTATATATTTAACACCATTATAAATGCTGGAGGCAAAGTGGAGTTTGGGGTGGAGGCTGACAGCCTGCAACCCCCCATATAATAACCTCGTGACCCCCTGAGGGGTCCCGACCCCCCGTTTGAGAAGCTCTGGACTACAGCCAGGATTGTACCTGGGTACAGTGACTGACTGTTACGATAACCCGTTGCAGAGCATCGAGAGAGCAGTTAAGCAGAACCTGATTGTTAGTGGTGTGGAACAACAGGCACAAAGTGACATACAGAGCTGATTATTCCTGCCTAAGGCCGATGGGGCAAACGCTCAGGCAGGTGAGTCGTTCCGCTGAAGCCGGTGGGACGACTCGAGTGTGTAAAGTTAAGCACGTGGCAGTGTTTGTATCCCATGCTTGTCTGGCTTACTAGTAACAATACCTAGCTCTTGTATAGCTTAAACTGTGTTTCTTAGGGGAGCGGTGGTGAACCAGGAGGACCTGTACCAGGCTTTGGTTAGTGGCCAGATTGCAGCTGCTGGTCTGGATGTCACAACCCCAGAGCCGCTGCCTACAGACCACCCTCTCCTTTCCCTGAAGAACTGTGGTAAGTCACCGTCTTTGCAAACAGCAGCTGTTTGCACCTTCTCTTACATTCCACCTCCTGCACTTCTGATGGGGAGGCAGTGGCTTCTAGTGGCTAGATCAGGGGCTCATGTAGTTCTTGCTATTCTGTTTGCCACACTGACCTGACAAGGAATTTCAGTCCTGGTGAGCTTGGCCTGGTTCGTGTCTAGCAAGGGTTGAATATGGGGGGCTAACTAGTCACAGGCAAGGGAAAGCCAAACCATGTGTGCTTAAGTAAGCTGCTCATAGCACTGAGCCATGTCAAGGCAGTGTGATAGGAGGAGGGAAAACCTTGTCAGCTGAGTGTGTTAATTAAATTCAGGGCAAATTTTAATTAATTCAAATGTATTTGCTCATCTGACTGACTGATCTCAGTATTCCATCAGCTGAGAACTTAGACCCCATTTCAGCAAGGGACTTAAGCACGTTGACTAGCTTTGAGCACATGAGTGGTCTCCTCAGCGTCAATGGATTGGGACCTTACTGCTCAGATACCGAGGTGATGAGCATGTTAGAAGTAGAGCTGTCAAGCCAATAAAAAAATCACGATTATTCGTGTGATTAAAGTGATAATAGAATACCATTTATTTAAATATTTTTGGATGTTTTCTACATTTTCAAGTATATTGATTTCAGTTACAACACGGACTAGAAAGTGTACCGTGCTCGCTTTATATTGATTTTTGATTATAAATATTTGCACTGTAAAAAAACAAAAGAAATAGTATTTTTTAATTCACCTAATACAAGCAGGGGACTTGAGTTAGTGAACCAGGAAGACCCTTCCAGTCCTATGTTCTTGTCAAACAGTGAGATGTTAGATTGGGTTTGTTTAGTCTGGAGAAGAGAAGACTGAGAGGGGACATAACAGTTTTCAAGTACATAAAAGGTTGTTACAAGGAGGAGGGACAAAAATTGTTCTTCTGAAACTCTGAGGATAGGAGAAGAAGCAATGGGCTTAAATTTCAGCAAGGGTGGTTTAGGTTGGACAGTAGGAAAAACTTCCTAACTGTCAGGGTGGTTAAGCACTGGAATAAATTGCCCAGGGAGGTGGTGGAATCTCCATCACTGGGGATTTTTAAGAGCAGGTTAGACAAACACCTGTCAGGGATGGTCTAGATAATACTTAGTCCTGCCTTGAGTGCAGGGGACTGGACTAGATAACCCGTCGAGGTCCCTTCCAGTTCTGTTGTTCTATTTTAGGAACAAGAGGTCCTGACTTTACACTTTCTAATATTTAGTTTTGAAGAGGTAGCTTTTATACTACATAAAGGGTACAAGATCACAAATGCTTTCCATCTCCCCTTTAAAAGCATTAAGCTTGAAAATGTATTATTAATTTCATTGACAGAGCTGCTCAAATACCAAACCCATCTGGCATGTAGCTGTGACACCAACAAAAGCAAGAACGCTCTGGAGTTGGCTTTCACTCTCTCTCTTGACCGGAAACACCTTGCTCTTCTGTTCACGGGTGAAGCTACAGCCAGCACTGCTAATAGACCAGGGTTTGTGGAGATGATGTAATTCTGGAAACCTGGGGTGAAATCCTGGCCCCATTGAAATCAGGGGGAAAACTGCCATTGGCATCAGTGGGGCCAGGATTTCACCCATGGTGACTAGGATAAAGCCACCAAACTCTTCTCCCATGTTACTCCATGGCTGGTGCATTAACCCAACTGAACTTCTCAGACCTATCCCACATGGAGACTAGTTACAGAGACCTGGCACAAGAGTGCCACCATAAAATGAGTGTACATGCTAGAGTAACAAGCATACTGCTTTGGTGCACAGACCAATCTCTGAAATATGTCTTCTCTCCCCCGTATAGTGATTTTGCCTCACATTGGAAGTGCTACCTATGCCACCAGAAGCGCCATGTCTGTGCTGTCCGCTAACAACCTTCTGGCTGGCTTGAAAGGGGAAAATATGCCAAGTGAACTCCAGCTGTGAAGAGAAGAGAATCCCAAGAACATCGCTGGCTAGGCCAGGCCATACCTTAAAAATGACCATTTTCTCTTAGCCCAGAGAAGCAGAATAGATCCTGACTCGTTCCTGATGTAAAGTTGGTGTATGTGTCTCTGTCGTTCTGCAAGTAGAACTTATTAAACCAGGCTTGAGTAACACACAGTTGTGTGGTGGTTATATGGAAGCGGTATGTATATTGTGCTATTTCTAAGAGGAAAAACTGAATGCTTGTGAGACTCTGGAGAGCACATAACTGCATGTGGATGGAAACTCAAGAGATCAACGAAAATCACTCCCTTTCCTGGAACAATTGGTCCCATTTTCACAAGAAGGCAACAATCATAATCAGATGGGTGGCTTTATTCTTTATGGCTCTGATAAAGCAAGACTTAATCGTACTTAACGTCAGATGTGACCCAATGGCCGGCATGTTATGTGCCCCCCTCCGTGTCTGATCTACAGAGGATAGGGGTCTGTTATCGCTCTCAACTTGAGAGCAAAGCTCTGTAGCTCAAGTTGTAGAAACTCATGATTTTAGCAGTGAGGGTCCCCAGTTCAGTCTCCGGGTTGTCAGGCCAGATGGCAGGTGTCACATCAGCATATGTCAAACGTCTCCATAGCGGGGCTGCTCAGACATTCGAATCTCTGGATTAACTAACAGGTGGCTGAACACAGAGAAATTCAGAATTTCCAATACGAACATTTCCTACTAGGCAGCAACTATTAATTCTGCCTTAACCCATGTGGGCAGAATAGTTGTGAGAGGAAAATTAGTCTCCCAGGAATGACTTTCTGCGCATGGGATGGGCTGGGATCTGCAGGTTTTGGTAAGGTACGATTTTTCTTATTCTTCTGCCCAGAGAAGGTCTGCATATCCCTTAGAGTGGGATGTCAAATAGAAGCATGTAGTCAGGGAGGGTATAATATAATTAACTTTATACAATTGAGTAATTAGACTCTGACCCTCTGAATTGCCTTGGGGAGTGTTGCAAAAAGAGGAAAGGCAGGTCCTGATCGCTGCGGGGGGAAGTGTATCCCTGGCTTTGGCTCAGAGATCCCTTCCAGAGAAGAAACTGGAACTTGGTCTCATGATGGGTGACCCAGGGCTCTGACTATTGAGTCAAAGGACTGGGTGAAGATTCCATTCCCCCGGCTCTATCTTCTGTCTGCCCAGCCAATCTGCCTGGGTGTTCAGCTCCCCTTTAATGTAGAGAACTTAAAGGGACAAAAGGTTGTTTTCTGCCCATGAATGTAGGAGGTTGGATTCCTGTAGGATGGCTGTGGATCTGGTGCATCCTTGTTTGCTGACAGAAGCTACTGCTACTGTGGTGTCAGACATCACTATTTAAAGGCATTCCTGATTGTTTGAGGCTATTTGATAGTGTTGAAGCTCCTTGTCCATTCATGATCCTTAGATGGATTTGTTCCCATGAATGGGCTCCCCATGCTTTGAGACTGGCGTTGGTTGTCACCACCGTTCTCTCCGGCTCTGCCATCGTGTGGTCTGCTGCGTAGCTGATTTGCAGCCACCAGGTTAGAGATTTCAATACTGCTTTGGGCAGTGAGATTAAGGTAGATAGAGTTGATGGGTCCTCTATGCAGGATACTATCATATCGAGGGATGATATCAGAACCCTTGTAATAAAGTTGAGTGATTGCTGGGGGATAGTATCTATCATCCTGCATATCCTGTCTGTTAGAAAAACTTGGTGTAGCTCAGTATCTCTCATGACTTCCAAGTGTAACTTGGGCTGAACTGGACTCATTTGGCTGTCTGTATGGTGGATAACGAAGCCATGCTGCCCTAGAACTTCAGCTGTGCAAAGAATTGTCTCTTGTGCTCATTCCAAGGAGTGGGACCTGATCAGAAGACCATCCAGGAAGCGATATGCGTGCACCCTCCTCTCTGAGAGGTTGGGATAATCCTTAGCACCTGGGTAAATAGCCTGGGGGTGGTTGCAAGGTAATCTGTAGCCATCTTCACGCAGCTGTGTTTCATCTAGTTGGGGGAAGTTCGGGAGATCAAGAACCTAGGTTTGGGACTTGCCTTTGACTCTTACTGCATAACCCAGGCAGACTCCATCCAGGACTCGTTTGTCTGACGTGGTGTGGATGCAGCCAGCTGCAGATTTTTGTCGCCTGCTCCCTGTCTGAGTGACCATGTCATGGGGTCAGCCCCAGGTCATGTTTGATTAAAAATTGGGGTTTTCCAGAGTGATCACGACTGCCCCTTGTGCCCCTTGCCATCTGCCAAGGGCTGGTTGGGTGTCCCTCCACAGACACTTAAGAGTGGGTACAAAAGGAGTAATGTGATCTGTAATAAATAAGGCCTACATTCTCTTTTCGAGGACCTGGATGTCAGGAAAGTCATCTTTGATTTTATTTAGAGGATCCTCCTGTGGATTTGTCAATAGGCTCACTGAAGAGCCTTGGCCAGCGTCTGTTTGCCATGAGCATCAGCCTTTTCCATGACCTTAGCCATAAGTGATGACATGAGGCAGGGTCACATCCCGTTGCCCTCACAGTGAATCTGAGGCTATCACAGAAGGTGCCTGCTGCTATGCAAGCGCTCTCAGAATGGCTTCCACACAGAAGTATTTCCTGATCTTGAAAGGGAATCAGTCCATGCCAGGATGGCTCAAGTAGAAGAGGTGGAGGCTGTGGATACCCAGTGGGTGTCGGAGGAAGCTTCACAATTCCTCCTTAAGCAATCTGTCTTCCTCTCTGTCTGGTCCTTGGGGAAGAAATCACCCTTAACTGGGATCACCCTGTCTTTTACAAGGGATGAAAGGGCTGCATCCACATTTGGTAGAGTAACGAGGTCTGGATTGGATCTATGAACATGATACTGCATCTTGGCCGGCCTCTGAGCTCTTGCTGGGTTTTGCATTCAGCCCTAATTACATCTTCCAGTGCTGCATGGAGAGGGAGATAGGTTTGAGATGGTGAACTGAGAGGAAGAATTTGAGTGGTTTCACTCCCTTTTCTGTCTAGATCTATTCTGTGTAAGTTCTTATCTTTTGATGCCTCCTCCTTTTGAGGTTCTTCCAGTGAGGGTTCAGTGCCTGACACTACTTGCCAGGATAGAAACAAAACTCCTCTTGAAACAACTTGTTTTGAGGTTCCTCCTCTGGGGGCTTTAGCTCAGATTCAGAAAATTGTCCTTCCCAGGAATGAGAAGCTACAGCGTCCTTTCTTTATCTCTTTGTCTTCCTGCTCTTTTTACAGCCTTTTGTGCCAGGGGCTCTCTCTCCCCCTGAAAATGAAAGAGGAAGTGGAATAGTCCCTCCATCTCTTGCTCCTGTGGTTGCTAGGCAACAAAGTCTTAGAAATTGAGTCCCTTGGAAAGGGTTTGGAACCTCAACCAGTAAGCTATAAGCACACTTATGTGGCAATTCTATCAAGGAACCAGTGGTGTGGGATCAGTAGAGCCATGGAGTAGAGTATTAACTCTAAGTGAATCTGATATTTTTATGCTCTGTTAGCCTCAGCTCCTGGTTGAAACATACTCAGCAGTTGGCAAATCTCACTGGCTTAATTAGCTCATAGGTATCTGGTCACCCTGGGGGCAGCTGAGCAAATAAGAAGTGGGAGTATCACAGCCATTGCCATTATGTCCAAGGATTTCTTGGTGTTTAAACCGCCATCACCTGCACCATAACCCTGGTGTGGCGTGCACAGAGGCACCATTGGCTTGGTTTTGTTGCCCTTAAGCCAAGTTTGCATTATAAGCAATTGACACTGGCAGATGGATCTAAATGTAAGACTTTCTCTTGGTATCACTGTAGAGAAGCTACAGGCAGATCAACCAAGTGACAAACGGTGGGGTTATGTATGTTTAATCCTGTTTCACAGAGAACTCAACAAATGTGTTCCAACGTGTCAAACTTTTCCAGTATCCAACCGAGCATCAATCTTTCCAAGACCTTTTTCCATGACAGAGGAGAGCAAGTTTAAAAAACTAAGTAACATCAGATCCTTAAAAAAGCAAATTTGCTTGCAAAATTTGTTTTACATAGGTGTAAAATTCACATACAGCTTTCACCAAGGGACTTTTTAAATTGGTGGGCTATACTATGTAGTAAGTGAAGGCCCTGATAAAGGCCCAGTATGAGGCCTGAGGCCTGAACTGAAGNGTGAATCTGATATTTTTATGCTCTGCTAGCCTCAGCTCCTGGTTGAAACATACTCAGCAGTTGACAAATCTCACTGGCTTAATTAGCTCATAGGGATCTGGTTACCCCGGTGGCAGCTGATCAAATAAGAAGTGGGAGTATCACAGCCATTGCCATTAAATGTCCAAGGATTTCTTGGTGTTTAAACCACCATCACCTGCACCATAACCCTGGTGTGGAGTCCACAGAGGCACCATTGGCTTGGTTTTGTTGCCCTTAAGCCAAGTTTGCATTATAAGCAATTGACACTGGCAGATGGATCTAAATGTAAGACTTTCTCTTGGTATCACTGTAGAGAAGCTACAGGCAGATCAACCAAGTGACAAACAGTGGTGTTATGTATGTTTAATCCTGTTTCACAGAGAACTCAACAAATATGTTCCAACGTGTCAAACTTTTCCAGTATCCAACCTAGCATCAATCTTTCCAAGACCTTTTTCCATGACAGAGGAGAGCACGTTTAAAAAACTAAGTAACATCAGATCCTTAAAAAAGCAAATTTGCTTGTAAAATTTGTTTTACATAGGTTTAAAATTCACATACAGCTTTCACCAAGGGACTTTTTAAATTGGGGGGCTATATTATACCCTATATGACACCCTGCAGCCCATGTTCACCACTTTTGTATGGTCATGATATATTTTGTTTGAAGTATGCCTTGTATCATTTGAAAACAATTTACAGACCAACATTGTCTTGGTAATGGAGCTGAGATTTTACTATGTGATTGTTACTGAAATATGCTGTCATTCTGGCTAACACCCTCAGACCATTTTTTCAAAGCCAAAAGGCACACTGGCACACCAGCTTGGTGCTAAAAGGCCATTACCTGCTTAATCGGAGAAGGGGAAGGGAGAACGCCTCTGGCCACCTCACCTCTCAATATCTGAAGAACACTGAACTAAGGGGAGTGGTTCCAGGCTGGAAAAAGCAGTAGCCTGTGACATATTGCATCTAAGAGTGAGACCACCAAGTTTGCTTTTAGAGTTAGCCTAGGTAAAGTCTAGAAATTCGATTTTTATCTTTTTCTTTTGTAAATAAATAAGGCATAAAAGTCAGATCTCCTGTAAATCACTTAAAATCTCTCTCTTTCTCTAGTTAAACGGGGTTTACTGTTTTATCTAAACCAGCGTGTTTGTTTGAAGTGTTTGAGAAACCTGCACTTGAGACAAGGGTGGTGTATGTCATTCCAACAGTAGATAATGAATAGAGTCAGTACATTCCAGTGGGCCACTGCACAGTACAGGACACTTTCTTTTGGGGGGGGAGGGGAGAGAAGAGAAGGCTGGGATTGCAGGATATGCTGGTGTCACCTTGTATCTGTTCATGGATGGCTAGGCCTACCACTCATGTGTTCAACTAGGAATGACTTTATATGCTGGGGGCTGTGAGTGAACAGAGCCTGAAAAGTTTGCTATTCGGACAGTACGGCAGTGTAAAAGGGAATCCAGGCTGGAGAGCTAAGGGGACATAACAGACCAGCAATTCAGGTTGCAGCCCGAGGAATGTTACAACTGATTCAGAATCTTTTTCTTCCACTATAGGCTCCTCACCCGCTACATCCAGCTCTTTACTTCCATATAGCATTCTGCCTAAGAGAGGGAGAGTTAGCAACAAGGGGCATCGTTTTTCAAAATAAGGTCTTGTTCGTAATATTACAGGATTGTAGTTGTTGATTATTTAAATCTAAATAATCAAGAGACCCCTATGTAAGGAGCTCAATACCCTAGCATAGCATTAGCAATACAATCAAAATAATTCAATAGGAACTCAGGCAGCCAGGCCCCCTCCTTTCAGACACTTCATTTTCTAGGAATCATACCTTCAACCTTCTCCAAAAATACCCAAACAGATGTGTTTTGCAGCATACCTGGATGGTCACCAAATGTGGACAGTTCAGAGTCCTCAAGCCCACACACCGAATGCCCTGCCAGCCCCCCTCTCTGCTTTATTACAAGAGAGTTCAAGCTCAGGCATTCCTGGAAACGGCAGCTGTGGCAGTATGGTACAGGGAGAGGCACGAGCCCTCACGTAAGCCAGTCCCAGGTTATTTAGGGCTTTGTAGGTCATAACCAACTCCTTCAACTCCACCAAGACCAACACCCCCACTGGTAGACCCACTGCAACCTAGCAGTGTTCCAGTCAGGATGAAGTAAATAATTAAATCAAATCAGACACATCAGCACAAAAATGTAGTGTTTATTTTCAGATGTATCTCATAACACTATAAACATACTGATAGCTTCACGTGAGATCGCACTATAGTGCTCGGCTATTAAGTCTGAACAGAAGTGGAGTGAGGCTATTTTTGTAATTATAATCAGGTTTGGAGATTAGATATTGCTCATTTTACAAGATGGGTCAGTTTAGTAGTGAGTGTTTATTCTGAGAGATTGCTTCACAGAGGAAGGCCAAGAAAGCAACAGCAGTCAGACATGGGTTACTGAAGCTGTAATATGTCCTTCTAGAAACAGTAATTTGATATACTGAAAATTAAGTTTGTTACATCTAAAAAAGATTCCCAATGTTTATTTTCTTTCTTTTCTTTGTTGTTTCTGAAGAGAGCAGCCCTCCCTTACCACCTATGGCCTTCACATAACCACAAATGTTTTATTATAAAAACTGATCCAGAAGTAGAGTTAAATATAGGTTTCATTTACATGTTCATATTCATTCTTAAAATTAAGTGCATTGATTGCCCCACCCCCATCTCTGCTTTCTTCCTGTGAGTGGGAGGGTTTTAGACACAGATGCTAGATAAAGAAAGCAGCTGGAAAATAGAAAAAAAAAATAGATTTTGGAACAAAACTGGAAAAAGGCAAGAGATTAAAAAAGTTAGGCAAGATATTAGCAATAAGGCAACACAAAATTAAATTAGAAAACACTGCATTGTAGTGATGATCTAGTTTTAATGGAGATGCAGTGAGACTGACATAGTTCAATGCTGTTACTCCCTTAACATCAACATGATTATCACATAAAATGCAGCATTTTCTAATGCTATTCATGAACTTGGCACATGTCCTTGGTGCCTTAAAAAAAACAAAAGCCAGAAGTGTAACCATTAAAAACCAGTAATGGGACTGTGAGGTTTTAAAAAAATTGAATCATGTCATAACAGTTCCAAGTTCCTGCTTAAGCTTAAATTGCAAATCAAATGTTAACAGCCCTTGGGCAGTTTTCTCACCACAAAGCAGGAGAGAAGAGTACAATTTTATTTCTCTCTCAGCCAGATATCGTTTCTTATATAGCCCCGTGTTTCTGTGGTACTGACCATGATTGTTTAGTTCCAATGTTTCAACTGTCTCAGTCACTCAAGACTAAACTAGCTACAGAACTGAGGAATAAGGATTTAATTTTCAGCTTCCATTCAAATAAATCCAAGATTTTTCAGGAGGCCAACATCCCTATTAAAAAATAGCAAAGGTTTAATCAAAGTCAGACAGTAACACCACACAGAATGAGTTTGCTACATAACAGATTAAAGATGAGGAGGTTGGGAAGTTTGCAAATGCTTTTTTTATATTTAAAAAAGCCCCAACTGCTGCTGCTGCAGATTAGCTATATTAGATGCTCATGATCGGTCTCCTTTGGATATGACAGATGTGCTGAAGCACTAACCAAGATTCTGCATAAACAGAGTAACACTGGTCAGTAGAAGTGCTCCAAAATGTTAATAGAAACCCAGTTTGTTGAACTCCAGGAGTTAGTTCATGTGCATCTTTAAAAAACAAACAAACCCACAACTGAAAAGAGTATTAGTTACAATGGTATCAAAGAGGAGGAAATTAAAATAAGATCTGTGAGATTCACGGGAAACAGAGATTACTGAACTTGTTTTACAAGGTGTACAGTGCTATTTTTTAAATTAAATTTGTGTTGGATTTTTACTTGTGGGAAAGTACAATTATGATACTTCTCTAAATTGAAGAATTAGAGTCAACCGCTACATTTATACAGAGAGGCATATGAATATGGCAAGACAGGCTCTCATTCCTGACTGTTCCTCAGATCAAAGTAATCCATGGTTGGGAGGACAATAAGTATATGGAGAAGGAAATTAAAAAGCCTGAAGATAAGAGCATCAGAAAAGGATAGTCTGCTTACACAATAACTTGGATCAGATTGACTGTCAGCATCTGGAAAGGGCAAGAGACTATCTTACACAATAAAAGAAGCCACCAAAAATCATATCTCCCATTTAAAATAAAGTAGACAATAACAAGCTCTTTTCAGACATCTATGTATATGGAATTTTAACATATGAAATACAAGTTGGTTAAAATACTGCTAAGAATAGCACATACAGAAACAGTACGTCACTTATCACTCATTACAAGTTTTTACAGGAAAAAAAATGGTGAAACACCTAGGAGATCTTGCTGCATTCAAACTATATATACACATCTAACAGTCCAAACGCTACTTGTCTTGGACTCAAGGTAAGCACCTTCATTACAGTGTCCATTACAGGAAAACAGCCAAAAATACATTCAGAACCCCTACAACTATTTTCATAATTAACATTTTAAAGCATTTTGTGGTAGACAGGTGTATCCAAGGTTGTTTTTGTTTAAGGATATGCAATCTGCATTAGTAACAGTAAAGAGCTCTTTGCATTTTTGTTCATACACATAAATGTATCAACTTATTTTACAAGTTATTTATTTAAACACTTTCACAATTTTACAAAATTCCTAAAAAAAATGTGCACTTCAGTTTCTCATCTTTGAAACGTGCTACTTTAACATAATTAGGAGCTGGCTACATTTTCACCCATTCCCTCCTATTTCTTCCCTCCCACCTCCCCCCCAGCAAAGGAACTACTTGGTTTTAGGGATTGCATCCCCATGAGCCCAAGACCTGCATTTACATCATAATAATAATACTTAATACTTCTATAGTGCCTCCTTCAGAGCATCTCAAAGCGCTTCCAAACAGTTGTTTAAGCCTCACAACACCCCTGTGAGGTAGGTATGGTATTATCCCCATTTTACAGGACCAAGACATTTTTTGGGGGGGACACATGATCACACTTAAGTGTTTACTACAAGGGCAGCTTCTTAACCTGCAGTCTTCAACAAAATAGTGTTAATATTCCAGACATAGTTCAGTTCATGTTCTTACAATTTGTATTGGCATTATTTGTATGGGCTTGGGGGGGAAGGATTAAAGCAAAGTGCTGGGTAGGTTGCTGCTCTGCCACCGCAGGCAGGTAGTTTTGGAATGTTTATACAAATGGCTGGACTGGCTGAACCGTTTGCCACACTTTAAACAGGCATAAGGCTTTTCTCCTGTGTGCACACGGATGTGCTTCTTACAGTCTGTTAAGGTCAAGAAAGTCTTGCAGCAGATTTTACAGGCATATTTGCGAGCACCTTCTACCACCAAGACATTGTGCTCAGATAAGGCCTTCTTACATTTCGAAAGAACATCAGCAGATGCCCTGGTCAACTGTGGTGGACCAGGCTGGGAAGGATGCCCATTTTCGAAAGAGGAACTGGTCCCATTCATTATCAACTGGGAATTAGGTGTACTATCTTGCATTTGGGAGCTCCTAACAGAGGTCACAACAGGCATTTTGGGGGCTATGCGACGGTAGCCGGGAAAGTTACTAGCTCCACCTCTTGGAGAGCCCATCATTGCCCTTGATAAAGAGTGTAGTCCCAAGCCAGACCTTGGAAAGTCCATCCCAAACTGGTCTGCTGCCCGGTATCCAGACGTCTGTACACATGGAAGACCCATTACATCCTGCATAGGTCTAACAAAGTGAGAGTCTGCAGGTTCATTGAATGGATTCTCCACATGAGAGACAGTAGCAGAGGAATGGCCATTAGTAGGCCCAGACTCTGGACTCATTAAATAAGAGGCATCTCCATCCATTCTGCAGTCACTGGTTGTATTTGGAATGTTGTCATCATTTTGATTAGCACCAAAATTGCCACCTCGGCTCTTATTCAGAAAATTTGAGATACTGAAAGTAGACTTGTGTTCCAGGTTATTCGACACCTCCAAAATATGGATGTCACCAACCCTATCAGTACTAGATTGTGGGTCAGAAAAGCTACGATCGCTACTTTCCGGACTCAGTTCTATCTTTTCTGCACTCACTCCTCCTCCTTCCACTTCAACAGACTCACTGCCTTCTGCTTGGGAAGTGACATCACTCACTTCATCTTGAGGCTCTGGGGAACTCAAGGGCTCGGATTTAACCACCACCCTCATGTGTTCTTTTTCATTTAGACTGATCTCTGGATTTTCACACTGAAAGTTGTTTTTCTCAGAAGTAGCTTGGTCAAAGCTAGTTTCCACTTGTGTTGCTTGAGATGCCATGGACATTTGCGAAATGTTTCCTCCACTGTTGTCAGACTGACTGGGCACTTGGGCATCTTCTTGGGCACCAAAAGACTGATCAAACATAATGGTGTTATCCTCTTGATTATCAGTCACAACATCAGCTTTAGAATTGTCCACAATCTTCAGTGAATCTGGTGAAAAAAATTCTTCCCGTGAATGAACTGACTGCCCGCTCTCTGGGGCAACATCTGAAATGATGGACTCGTCTATGGTAGGCCTGATTCGCTGTCTGGCCCGGTCTTCAGAAGACTGTTTCCGTTTGTGGAGACGCCGAATAGGAAAAGTAGTGCGTTGTTCTATGTTACTTCTCATTGATGAGCTCATAGTATTTTGTTGGTCCTCTGCGCTCTGGGTGGAATTTAATGCAGAGCTCACTATACTCAGTCCAAGCTGCTGAAGCATGAAAGATCTTTGCATGCGTGCATTTTGTTCTTGAACTCTATCGCTAGGTGGCGACATTGGCAGTGTCCTTGTAGTAAGGTAGTGTTTACATGCTTTAACAACGGAGTTCAAATGCAAGTGAGAAGCTGCCAGCAAGACATCCATAACATTGCTCTCTCCAAGCATGAGTGTGGAGCTGTACATCATGTCAATCAGAGCAGCAAAGGCCTCAGCTGTCACTACCTCACTGTCCAGCTGGATCATGTTCATGGTCTGGTCTCCCTCTGCTACAGTAAAGAGAGCTCGAAAATGTGTGCTGCATGCTGCCAAAACAGAGCGATGGGCTTTGAAATGCCTGTTCCCCACCACAATGACACAGTCACAAAGTTGACCATGAAGACGCTGGTAGTTTAGCTGTTGAAAGATTTGCTCAAAATGTCCTGGAAAATCCATGATCCTACAAAATAAAAAAAAGAGGAAAATGTAAGACAAAAATGGCTGAAGTTCTATTTATATCATAATGAACCAGGGTTTAAAATTTGAATGCAGGTGGCTCAGAGGCAAACTATCAATAACTGATCTTTTACTTACCACCGCCACATTACTATAATACTTATGCTGGCAACCTTGTGAAGGAGCATAGAAAAACTGCTGCTTCTGCTAGATTCATTCTTTTTTCAGGATTTTCTCTAATGTACTTCCCAGCTAAGTATCAAACATATTATAGGCTGAGCTGGTAACACAACCTATAGTTAAAGATGTCTAATATCTTCCACTATAAAGACCCTACTTTCAGTTGCTTATAACTTCACCAAACTTTAACCCAGGGGTCGGCAACCTTTCAGAAGTGGTGTGCCGAGTCTTCATTTATTCACTCTAATTTAAGGTTTTGCGTGCTCGTAATACATTTTAACGTTTTTAGAAGGTCTCTTTCTATAAGTCTATAATATATAACTAAACTATTGTTGTATATAAAGTAAATAAGGTTTTTAAAATATTTAAGAAGCTTCATTTAAAATTAAATTAAAATGCAGAGCCCCCCGGATCGGTGGTGAGGACCCGGGCAGTGTGAGTGCCACTGAAAATCAGCTCGCGTGCTGCCTTCGGCACACGTGCCATAGGTTGCCTACCCCTGCTTTAACCCTTCAGGCTGAAATTCCTATGCCTGGTCTCTCCCTTAGACTAAATTTTGCTGGAAAGTATTAGCTAAAACAGTTCAGCAGTTTGAGAACGAGATTAGGAGAAAATACGTTGTTTCCTCATACTAAAAAATAAAATAAAAATAAAATAAAATATGATTGCAACCATTTCACTGAAAAGCTCTAGCACCTCCATACTTTGAAGAAAGGGTGTGAAGTTTGACCGGGGGTGGGAGGGCGAGGAGGTTAGAGATGTGCTTTTTGCAGTCCCAGTAAAAATTCACCCAAGCATGGCCATGCTATACAAAATCTCAGTCAGCACATGGTCAATACAGACTTGTTTAAGAGTGTGGCAGTTAAATTCTCTGAAGATTCCATCTTCACTGAGCATGCTCCAGCCCAGGTCTTTCCTTGAAATTGCTCCTCCCGGCAGCCAAGAGAACTGAGAGCAGGAAGCCTGTCTTGCCTGTGTTCTCAATGGCCCCTCTGCTGGCACCCAGGCAGCATGGAGGAGGAAGTTGCCTGCCAAAAATGCAGAGGGGTTAGGAATAAGGAGGGGTGTTGCACAAATCAGAAGGCAGAAAGGCAGTAGGAGTGTGTGGTGGGGGCAAGAGCCAAGTGGATTGGATAGAAGAGAGGGAGGGGCAGACAGGAAAAGGGGGGGAATAGACAGAAGGATCTATAACCACTAGGTAACACTCCCCTACAAAACCTGGATTTAACCCAGGAGTTTTCAGGCTCTGCATTCCTCTGCTATCAGCAAAGATAACAGCATACTACCACTACCGCTTACTCCATTAGCTCAAGTGGTAGAGAACTGTGCTGTGGATATAAAGGTCCAAACCCTATTACTGACTTAATTTGGGGGTCAGTGTATGTGTGTATTTAATTTGTATCACGTGGAACCAAATTAAAAAAAAATTGGAAGTCACATAAGATCCACATTAGAAAAATGTAAAGGTTGCAGTCAAGCACTCAAAAAAATTAGGAAATGCTCAAATCAAGGTGGCACAATTCAGCTCTTTTGTGTGTATGCATTATGAGAGTTTTTAATTACATGATCACACACTACACAGGACCCCATCTCATTCAGTGCACAGATTGGACGGACAGTGCTCTGGGAATGAATCAGGGTTGCGTAGTGAATTAGGCTGTTGCCTGTAGGGCACATGCTTCATTTGTTGCAGAAGTTGGAAGGTGCTCAGTGAATGTGGCAGGGGACTGTAGGAAGAGAAAGGATATTCTAATGCTTAAGGATGCTAAAAGCCACTCTAGAGAATTGAATTCTATCCCTGCCTCTGCCACAGAGCTCCTGGACAAGTCATGTAAGTCAAAATATTCACAGCTGTCTTCTAATTGTGGGTTCCTCATTTTCTGAATGCCCAAAACAAAACTCCTGCCACCAGATTTGCGGAGCATTCACAACTGCAACCAGAGTCAACTGGAGCTGTGCGCTCTGAACATATAAAGTGTAATAAAAATGCTGAATACTCTGAAAGCCCTAGTGTTTCAAGCTGGGCACCCAAAAATAATGGACACTTGACAATTTTGGCCTTTACCTCATAGGGGTGTTATGAAGACATTAATGTTTGTGAAGTTCATAGATGTTATGGAGGGCACCACAAAAATGCACATGGGGAAATTGATAATTTTGTATCAAGTGCAGGGTTTGTTAAATGAAGACTAGGACCACACATTAATAGATTATAACCTCCTGCATAACTCAGGCCATAAGACTTCCCTAAATTAATTCCTGTTTGAATGAGAGCATCTTTTAGGAATAACACCCAATCTTGATTTAAAAATTGCCAATGATGAAGAATCCACCACAACCCTTGGTAAGCTATTCTAGTGGTTAGTTACCCTTACCCTTAAAAATGTGTTCCTTTATTCTAGCCTAAGCTTGTCTAGCTCCCACTTCCAGTCACTGGATCTTGTTATATTATGTCTGTTAGACTGAAGAGCCCTTTACCATCAAATTTCTGCTCCCCATGTAAGGTACTTATAAACCGTGGTTAAGTCACCCTTTAACCTTCTCTTAGAAACACAAAATAAATTGAGCTCCTTGAATATTTCACTTTAATCTAAGGCATAATTTCCCCATCTTTTAATCATTCTTGTGGTTCTTCCCTGCACCCTCTCCAATTTATTAACATCCTTCTAGAACTATAGACATCAGAACTGGACACAGTATTCCAGTAGCAGTTGCACCAGAGCCAAATACAGAGGTAACAAAACCCTCCTTTCTCCTACTTGATACTCTCCTGTTTATATATCCAACAATCACATTAACCCTTTTGGCCAGAGTCGGTCTGGAGGTTCACATTCGGCTGATTGTCCATCATAACCCCCAAATGTTTTTCAGAGTCACTGCTTCACAGGATACCTTTGTTCCAAGATGTATGATCTTAACATTTGGCCATATTGAAACATATCATTTGCTTACACCCAGATGACCAAGTGATCTCTATTGCTCTGTTTCAATCTCCTCTCCATTATTTACCACTCCCTCAATCTTTGGGTCATCTTCAAACTTTAACTGTCATGATTTTATGTTTACTTCCAGATCATTCATAACAATATTAAATACCATAAGGCTGAGAACCAATCCATTAGCCAGTTTTTAATCTATTTAACATGTACCATGTTCATTTTGTACAATTCTAGTTCCTCAATCAAAAGATCACATGGTACCAAGTCCAATACCTTACAGAAGTCTGTTACATGTGTTTGCACAGTGCCTATCACAATGGGGTCTATGATTAGGGCTCCTAACCACTATAATACAAAAACAAACAAACTTGTAATCTCTTCAAAAAAAGATATCAAGTTACTTTGACAAGATCTATTTTGTCTGCAATATCATGAATGCCATGTTCATTGGCGTTAATTATGTCACGCTCATATTACATTGAATGTGGAAGATAAAAGAAATACTGAATAACTACCCATCTAGTGAACAAAGCAGGGACATGGAGGAAGGAGGGGAGCGAGGAGGGGACAGTATGTGATCATGTAATCAAAGGTTATCAATGCATACACATAAGGGGGCCAAATTAAAGTTGCACAGACAACCTTATACCGGCATTTCCTAACTTGTGTACTTGTCTTTGCAACCTTAACCTTCTCACAAATATATATTTATATCAAACTGGACAAGGAGATTCACCTACAATGCCCAAGATAAAAAACAGAGGAAGAGGAAGGATGGTCATGTGGTTAAGGCACTGAATCGTGACTCAGGGGATCTGGGTTCAACGCCCAACTCTGCCACAGATTTATTGTGTGACTTGGTCAACTCACTTAACCCCACACCCCCAATTTTCCATCTGTAAAAGGGGATAATATTTCATTTTGCCTATGCTGTCTGCCTTGCTTATTTAGACCGTAAACTATTCAAGGCAGAGCGTCTTGCCTACTATGTATGTACATATACACACACAAGGAGCCCTGATCTCATTTGGGACCACTGGGCACTAACATGTCAAGCACATACACGGGGATTAAAAGCAGTCTACTAGCCAGCAGGAAGCTCTCGTAAACATGGATACTAAGCCACTACTTTCTTCAACATGTAAGTTTTCGTTTCAATAGCTAGCCCTTATGGGTGTGAAATAATCCTCCAAACAAATGTAATGCTGTCTTTGTTCATCTACAGACTGTTCTAGTGTTTGAGGCTACTGTAGATTGCTTTTCCAGTCATCAGCAGCAGCTCGAAGTTAAGACTCATGAGATTTGCAGTTGCTATTCAGAACATTTTTTTAGGCACAAGTGAAATCATACCTTATTCCTTTTGCTACTGCTACAGTTTTCCCAAGCAGAAGAGGCAGATACCAGAATTGTTTGAAGGAGAAGACAACCCCACCAAAAAAGGGAGGCTGAAGGAAAGCTAGAGCATCAAACACTTGGTGGGAAAGAATGCTCCACTCTTGCAGCAGCTGGGTCATCTTCACATCTGGCACACATCAACTATCCAGAAATTGATACTGAAGATGGAGGCCCCCCATCTTGTTTTTCTAAAAGATCTGCTCTAGGAATTATTCTGAGGAAGTTCTACGGCTGTACTATACAGGAGGTAAGATTAGATGATCACAATGGTCCCTTCTAGGGATGTAGATATTGTTTAAAAAGTTAACAGGTTAACTGATGAAAATTATATTGTTTAACCGATTAAAGGGAGAGGGGCTGGGGCCGCTCCAGCTGGGGTCGGCCGGCACAGCTGCTCCAGGCAGGGGCTGTGGGTTAACAGTTAGGGTGGGTTAACGGTAAGACTAATGCTTACCGGTTATCATTTTATACCCCTAGTCCCTTCTGGCTTTGGACTCTTATGAAGCAGAATCTAGGGATGGGCATCCCAGTGTCATCAGCCATCTCAGCGGTGATGCTGGACAGTGGGCTTTTCACTACAGCAGGGGTTGGCAACCTTTCAGAAGTGGTGTGCCGAGTCTTCATTTATTCACTCTACTTTAAGGTTTCGCGTGCCAGTCATACATTTTAACGTTTTTAGAAGATCTCTTTTCTATAAGTCTATAATATAGAACTAAACTATTGTTGTATGTAAAGTAAATAAGGTTTTTAAAATGTTTAAGAAGCTTCATTTAAAATTAAATTAAAATGCAGAGCCCCCTGGATCGGTGGCCAGGACCCGGGCAGTGTGAGTGCCACTGAAAAATCAGCTCGCGTGCCGCCTTCGGCACGCGTGCCATAGGTTGCCTACCCCTGCACTACAGTATTGGCCCTGAAATTCCCCCAACTCACATGAGCCTCTAGCTAGCAAATGTCCAATAAATGTTTCATCTGTGCTGTATGTCTAGTGACATACCGGAGCCAGAAGTGGACAGTATGCACTCTGCTTCTGCCAGTGAAAAAGGAAAAAACAAATGGTAGTAAGATCTAGGAGAAAAACATTTAGCAAACCTTAAGAGCAAGGTCCTATCTTCTCTGTAAATACTTTTGCCACTGATCTTTCTGGTCCTGCTAGCTCAGGACCCAAACTGTGTTGCATGCTTAGCAACATGAACACTGTTCAACAAGAGAAGTGTGGTTAAGGTTTGGGATTTTACGTTTCCGTAAATACAATTGTAAAGTTAAACAATATCTCAGTGTGTTACAGACTGACCCTTGCCTTAGAAAGGCAATTTTTCACTATCTGAACCTTTCTGATTAAGAAGATAACAGGAGGTTTTTTTAAAACAAACAGACCAATAGTAATATTGCAGCATATTATATGACAGAGATTACCAGACCCTATAGAAACAGCTAAGACGGGACTGGCAAATCACAGAAACATATATCTTGGGAAAAGAGTCAAAATTAAGAGACCGCCTCCTAATTTAAAGAGTTAATGTTTACATTGGCTTACAATTCCATGCATTTATTTCAAAATGTCATGTAAGACTCAAACCGCGTACCTGAATATTCTCATATGCATATAGAGAGTCATGCACTAACTGCATTATGCGTGTACAGAATTCCAGATACATGCATTCTGATATAAATGAGACAAAGCAATTTATTTTGATATAGGCAATAAATATCAGGTATGAACTTTACAGACTTCACTTCTAAACCAAAGATGGGTAAAAGGAATTTGACCTCATTAGACAAGCCTGAAGTTTAAAAAAAAATAAAACTAGTCTGAAAGATTCCCAATGGATGAATACTTGTTTCAGGGCCAAATTAAAAAAACCCACATAAAAACATTACTTTTTCCATTTTAATATATCTATGCTTGTTTGTTAGAGGAATGACTCATGTCAACTTAAAAGGATAGCTTCTTCCAAAAGCTGAAAACTTAACAAATAGGTTTTAAATCACAGTCTATTTCTTTTACTGCTGTGTCCAAAGCCAATGTGAGAATTAAAAAGACATTCAAAGTTATTATGCCAACTATCCTTTTGGACATGTCCGATCATAACTGAAAGTACTGGTCCAAACAAAGATTACAAACTGAACCTATAGTCGTTGTCCCCCGCAATTTGACATGGATTAAAGAATGCATTTATAGTGTGATGGACTATGTTTTTGCATCATAAGAGGGGAGGCCATGTCTACACTAGCAATCTTACAGTGGCACAGCTGTACTGATAGAGCTGTGCCACTGTAAGATTGCTCGTGTAGCTGTTCTATGCCGATTGGAGAGAGCTTCCCCTGTCGACATAATAAAACCACCACCTAAACGAGCAGCGGTAGCTATGCTGGAGGGAGAGCGTCTCTCATCGACACAGCACTGTGCACACGAGCACTTATGCCCGCAAAATTTATGTCCCTCGGGGGGGTGTTTTTTTCCCCACACCCCTGAGCGACACACGTTTTGCCGACATAAGGGGTAGTGTAGACACAGCCCTAGTGTCAACTGTCTCAGATATGCCATAGTTAAACTGAATATCAAAGGGAGCTTGGCACACAAGTAATAACACTCTAAGTCATTATCAGTATTACAACTGGGTTGCTTCTTGCTTGCCAG
Organism: Platysternon megacephalum; assembly: GCA_003942145.1. Classification (NCBI taxonomy): domain Eukaryota; kingdom Metazoa; phylum Chordata; order Testudines; family Platysternidae; genus Platysternon; species Platysternon megacephalum. Next base: position 5,040,726 of record QXTE01000072.1, read on the forward strand.
CCAACAGCTGGCAGTTTACTACTTGGACTCACTCACTCCCCACCTCCCTAAACCTTCAATATTTAGAATATATTTGATGTGCCAGACTCCAAATCTATAAGGATTCCTAGCACACAATTCATATATGAAAAGATGCCCAAATTACGTTAAAGCATTTAAGCAATGAGGTTGTATTTCACCACATTAGAATGTATTTGTATTGTGCTCAACTGTTGTGCCAAACATACCAAAACTCATAGAAAACTCCTTTGGAGACCAGAATAGATACTTAATCCAGGTACTTAAATAGTAAAAGCATCATTCATGTAAAAATCAAGAATGCTTTTTTCTCCTTTTCTTCCCTTTCAACGGTTGGATTTTATTTAATAAGCCATGGAGAAAAATCTTAAAGAAGTTGACATTTTCAGTAAATTAACTCTTTAAAACAGAGTTAAACAGGTCATTAGTTCTAAAGTTATATTTTGGTTAAACACACACAAAATCTTAATTTAGTGACAGCTAAGGTTGCGTCTGCACATACCCCGTCCATCCAAACACCTTAAAAGCATGGAAATAAGGTAAGGGAATCATCTCCTGTATTCTCTGTCAGCTTCACACTGCCAAGAACACTGTCAGTGGCACACTCCATCAGGTATTCACTTCCACCTCCAACAGATAAGGAGAAGCAATATGTACCCAAACATAATCAAACTGACAACCTTATTACTAAATGAAGTTTGTGGGAGTTTCCTAGGGTGTTGGTGTTGTGGTTTGGGGTTTTTTTAAATACAGGGTTGGTAGTTGGTGTAGCTCAGTGGTTAACTCCCCAGTATCAGGGAGGGTAGGCTGCAGTTGCTGGGCAATCAGAGGGATAAGCTGCACTGCTCCTGCCACCTTGACCCTCCAGAAAAGGCTGAGACATAGCTCAGGAGAGCTTTTGTCCCTAATATTTTAATCACCATTTAAAAGTTACTGCAAGTACGGACTCCAAACGCAATCTACTGTAATTAACAGCAACGCACAGTTTATCAGTCGAAGGGAAGCTCTGTGAAGGAGTAAGCATCATCACTTACTTCCTGAAACACAATATAGCCTCTCATACACTTCTGGAGGTTTGACACAACCAAAAGCAACTGTAGCAGCAGTGTGTGTGCGTGAGACTGCACTCTGGCAGCAGGGCTACATAGTGTGTGCCTCTTTTTTCTAGGTCCCTTGCCCTGCCCCTGTGAAGAGTATCTCTCAGCTTTCAAACCTGCAATATGTGACACTTGAAAGCAAAACATGACAAATGATTGAAATGTGAAACACGTATTTTGGCCCATCATACCAAAATTTACAGATTCTAATGGTTTAAGTAAAAAAAAAAAAAAAAGGTGTTTTTTCACTAAGAAAATTAAATTATCTTTAAAAGATTTTCTCAATGCATCCATAACATCACCGATTGGGTCATCAATTTGAACACTAGCACTGCAAATTCCTAGCCAAGACCTTTACCACCTAGGCTTAAAGATGTAATTGCTATCCTATAGGGGAACACTCACTAGAAGGGGACCTGACACACACTATCCCAGTGGGTTTGCTAAATAGTGGTAGAAAATTGGAGATCGGGGTCCTGGATTCTATTCCTGACTTCAAGGCGGCAATGTGGTATACTCATTAGAGATAGGATAAGAAAAAATACAAAGAACAATCAATCTGAAAGGCATCATGACTAAGTGGATAAGATTTGGGTTCTGATACTAGAGACCTGGGTTCTACATTACAGCAGCTACAGCGCTGCAACTGTGCTGCTGTAGCATAGACACTTTCTACGTTGCCAGGAGTTGTTCCATCGAGAGGCAGTAACTAGGTCAATGGAAGAATTCTTCCATCTACCTAGCTGTGTCTACAGTTGGGGTTAGGTCAACTTAACTACTTCACCCAGGATGTGAAATTTTTTACAGCTGAGCAATTTAGCTAGGTCAGTTTAAGTTCTAAGTGTAGACCTGGCCTTAGTGCATCTGACATTACCTTTTATAACATCTATTTGTTAAAAGGGAAAGTGTGGGGGTAGGGTACGGGTGACAACTTATACTTGACTGACTTGTAGGGTTGGGGTCATGGCCTTGGTTGATAATAAAGGTGGTGAAGGGCACAGAACTATAAACTGTGTGAGATCTGAACTCATGTTCTCAGCTCAGGGGACTGTTCTCTGAACTACCGGTATAGTGGCACTCTCTCTCTTCCTTTAACTGCTACAGAACAATCTGGGGATGGCAGAAACATTATGTCGTATTAAGTTCTATACAGGCAACTCACTTTCAAAAGTGCTCAATATGTTCACTTCATGTTGGCATATATAAAAACTGACACTGGTGAAAATGATGTAAGAAGAATAGAAACAAATACCTACTCTGCAGATGTGGGGGTAACATGTGATGCAAAAATCAGATCCAAGGAGTTTATACACTTGTCTAAAGGGATAAAAAAGTGGGATGCCACATTGAAAAGCGACCATTCTGGGACATATTAACAGCAGCGTCATATACAAAAGACACAGGAGGTAATTGTTCAGCTCTACTTGTCACTGGTGAGGCCTTAGCTGGAGTAGTGTGTCCAGTTCTGGGCATCACTTCTTAAGGAAAGATAAGAACAAACTGCAAAGAGTCAAGATCAGAGCAACAAAAATTATTAGATGTTTGGAAAAAATGTCCAATTCTTTCACTCTTTCCTCATGTGACATGCTTAGTCTAGAAAAGAGATAGTTTTCAAATATGAAAAAGGTTGTTTTAAAGAGGACAGTGATCAATTGTTTTCCAAGTCCATCAAGGGTAGGACAAGAAGTAATCAGCTTAGTTTGCAGCAAAGGATATTTAGAAAGTTTAATAACAAAACTATAAAGGATAGTTAAGCACTGGAACAAGTTAAGTAGGGAGGTTGTGGAATTCCCATTAATGGAGGTTTTTAAAAACAGGTTAGACAAACGGCTCTCAGGGACAGTCTAGATATATTTAACCCTGCTTCGGGGGCGGGGGGAGGACTAGGTGGCCTCTTTCTATATTTCTACAGAAATATACATGTCTACATTTCTATTATTATTGTCTTATTATTACATTTGTATCTGCCTGACCGGCACCAAACCACCATGAAAACTTCAGATACTATGTCAGTTTTAATTTCTCTGTTTTGTCAGTTTTACAGTATTTCTGAAAAATAAAGCTTTAACACTCCCGTAAAAAATAAAACTTTTCTTATGGCCTTGCTACTGCTGCACCATAACATGACACTTGTACTCCCAATCTCCATCTTGATCTGCAAAAGCTGAACAGATCCATAGGATGGCCTCTCTGCCACCTACCTCTCAAATGGAGGCCCCAACTTTAAAAAGAAAATTCAGTTTCCATTTTCCCATCCTCTGTCCATGAATCAAACCTCAAATACCATATGGAGCCAAAGAGAGCTGCATTTAAGTATCCCAGGAGAAAGAGCAGCCACAGATACCTGAGCATGATACCATCTTGCCCAACAGGGCATTAAACTTCTCAAACTAACATCAACCACACTTTACCATTTACTAGAAATTCAAGAACCCTAATGACTTCTCTCAACCCTTGCTAATTTCGAAGCAGCCTGGAAACAAGGCATAAGTTTTTAACAGTGAGAGTAATTAACCAATGGATAATTTACCAAGGGTCATGGTGGATTCTCAATCACTGACTGGATTTTTTTCTCTCTAAAAGATCTGCTCTAGGAAATATGTTGGGGGAAGTTCTATGGCCTGTGTTAAACAGGAAGTCAGAATAGATTATCATAGTGGTTCCTGCTGGCCATGGAGTCTACAAATCTCTGCATCCTGTTTTTTAATTCTAGTCATCTAACCAATGATGATTTAGTTTAACTCAGAATGGAGAAATACATTTTTACCAGAACAATTTAAAGCAGGCCAAAGTGACAAATATCATTTGTGCCTTCTCCACTGTAGATGATACATGGGCTGAATCAATTTCCTTCATGATTTTAACTTCCAAAGCAGATTATTTTATCTATAAATTAGGCGTCTCCAGCAAATCAATACTGCATTTTAACTGAGATTTGACATATTCCCCTGCTTCTGGCCTCCCCAAACTTATTCATATTAAAATTATTTCAACAATATATCTTCTCATGGAAGTGTAATTTGAACCACTATTAACGGAAAGTCTGTGTTGTACAATCTTTCATACAAATCCATAATATGATTCCAGACATTTTAGCATGTACTAATTAATAAAAATATTTTTGGCTGAAGTAACAACCATAATTTTGTAATTCTTAACTCTTCTAAAAACCTCAGCCACAAGTTTGTTTTTTAAAAGAGAAGTTTATTTATCAGATGTTCAAATAATGTAGCTATGTCTAAACTAATTACTTTTGGTTATGGGAAATAATGAACTATTACAATCACTGAATAATTTAAACAGTGACACAACAAAGTTAAAAGAAAAAAGTAGCAACTAACAGGCTGCCTAAATGTAGAACACAACAATATATACATGGTCCCTTTGCTTTGTTACATATTTCAATTTCATATCAAAGTGTAACAGTAGCCACATGGTTACTAGTTTGACCTTTGCCGAATTTGTCACTGATAGTACTATTGTGTAAAAAAACGTAGATCCTAAACATATAAATAAAAGAACATCAGTATGGCCACACTGGGTCAGACCAAAGGTCCATCTAGCCCAGTATCCTGTCTTCTGACAGTGGCCAATGCCAGGTGCCCCAGAGGGAATGAACAGAACAGGGAATCACAAAATGCAGTTGCCAAATGACCTCCATATACAGTCTACAGACAACTATCTTTTTGTACTTTGGCAGTTTGTTTTGCAAGACATTGCACCATTTGTTGTACCTTCCATTACACTTGCTAGAATGCATTCAATGTTATAAATGCAAGCCAACAGAGGTTCTAAAACAGTCACCTACAATTATTTTTATTCTCTGAAAATTCCAAATAATCAAACCAGGAGTGGGGGAGGTGTGGGGGGGAGGAATAGTTGTTATAAGTGTTTGAGTACACTAGAAAGGTAACCTGGAGTCAAACTAAAGAACTAAGCTACGCCAAAACTTGTTTCACACCTACTTGAACAGCAAGTCACTCATAGTTGTACAGGTTTAGAATGGTTTCCACACTACCCCTACATTTCAGTTTTTATCATTCACTATCCAAGAAGTTTAAAAAAAAAAAAATCTGCAAAAGGTTCTTTTTTGAAAACTCTGCTTCACATACTTGGTCACATGATTTTGTAACACTTGATTTGCTTAGAATCACACATTTTTTAAAAAGTGTTTCATAGAGTCTTGCAGCAGCGATCAAATGCCAACTTCATTTCACTAGATTCTGTAGTATGTCAAATGCTGTTTTGGAAGAGCTCATTCCCTCCTGGCTTAGAAGTCTCAGTGGCATGAATGATGTCTTGAAAGTGAAAGATTTGTGTGAGCTGACAAAAAAATGAATCTGCCAAGAGAAAAATCTATATGGCAACATGAGTATAAAGGCAGATACAAGTATAAAAAAAGCCCCCATTGGTTTTCTGCAAATTACACACTAACCGGTAGCTGTGTTTTTAATATAACACACACATTTTTATCATCTACTTAAGTATTCTTATGCAACCACAATTGGTTCAGTAGCACTAACCAATGACTGGGGGTTCAATGTTGCAGTCCTTCACTCACGCAGGTAGCCACCACAGTGAAGTCAGCAAGACTTTGTTCACTTCAGAATGACCAGACCTGGCCCTATAATTATTTTTCAATGTGTCTACTACAACCTGCAGGTTGTAACACCGGTTACAAAGTTGCACAAATGTGAGGACTCGGGTAGAATTTCCAGCACAAATGGTTAGAGACTGCAGGTGTGACTGTCAACCCACTCCCCCTATTGATTCCACCCATGTGCACAAGACAGACCCTCAGACCGGGTGGTTTTCACTACAGACATCCCCTCCCCCCCCCCCCATGCACACACTTGCTCAGGGGTACCCAACCTGGGGGAACATCACTACAGCTCTCCTCACCCCCAGTCTTGGAGAATTTTGGGCCTCAATTTTCCCCAACAAGTAACAAAGAGCTAATGGGACATGAGGGGAACCAGCATGGAGTGGGGAGGGGGGCAGTGTCTGGAGATCATGGGAGCCTGAAGGGAAGGCTCAGGATGGACAGATGAGCAGAGGCTGCAGTGGGGGCCCACAGGCAGGGCTATCACTGCAGGGGAGCCAGTGCAGGGAGATGAGAGCAGCTGGGGGGGCAGGGGTATGTGTAGGTGAGGAAAGGCTGCAGTGGGGGCCCACATGCAGGGCTATCACTGCAGGGGAGCCGGGGCAGGGAGATGAGAGCAGCTGGGAGGGTTGGGGTCTGTCTGTCCCTGCAGGGGGCTGGGTGGATGAGCGGAGGCTGCAGTGGGGGCCTACGGGCAGGGCTGTCCCTGCAGGGGAGCTGGGGCAGGGAGGGGAGAGCAGCTGGGCGGGTTGGGGTCTGTCTGTCTGTCCCTGTAGGGGGGTGGGTGGATGAGCGGAGGCTGCAGTGGGGGCCCACATGCAGGGCTATCACTGCAGGGGGGCAGGGAGGTGAGAGCAGCTGGGGGGGGGCGGGTTGGGGTCTGACTGTCCCCGCAGGAGGATGTGTAGCTGAGGGAAGGCTGCAGCGGGGGCCCACGGGCAGGGCTGTCCCTGCAGGGAGACAGGGCAGCCTGCGGGGTGGGGTGGGCAGACGAGGGCAGCCTGTGGGGACAGGGGCGGGTCGGGGTGTCTGTCTGTCCCTGTAGGGGAGCCGGGGCAGGGAGATGAGGGCAGCCTGCGGGGGTGGGGTGGGCAGACGAGGGCAGCCTGTGGGGACAGGGGCGGGGTGTCTGTCTGTCCCTGCAGGGAGACAGGGCAGCCTGCGGGGGTGGGGTGGGCAGACGAGGGCAGCCTGTGGGGACAGGGGCGGGTCGGGGTGTCTGTCTGTCCCTGCAGGGGAGCCGAGGCAGGGAGATGAGGGCAGCCTGCGGGGGTTGGGTGGGCAGGGCAGACGAGGGCAGCCTGTGGGGACAGGGGCGGGTCGGGGTGTCTGTCTGTCCCTGCAGGGGGTTGGGGGCAGGGAGATGAGGGCAGCCTGCGGGGGTGGGGTGGGCAGACGAGGGCAGCCTGTGGGGACAGGGGCGGGTCGGGGTCTGTCTGTCCCTGCAGGGGGGTGGGTGGATGAGCGGAGGCTGCAGTGGGGGCCCACGGGCAGGGCTGTCCCTGCGGAGGGGGCGAGTATACAAGGGCAGCCGGGAGGCGGACGTGTATGGGGGGCCTGGTGCCAGCCCCCCCCCCCCCCCCCCCCCCCCCCCCCCCCCCCCCCCCCCCCCCCCCCCCCCCCCCNACCCCCTCCACTCCGGACACTGCAACGGCCTCGCCGGCAGCAGGAAGTGACGCCATCGTATGGCGGCCAATCAGCAGGGTGGGCGGGGACGAGAAGAAAAAAGGCTCCGGAGCCTCCCGGGATGCGAAACTCCTAGCCACTCACAGGGCTCCATTCGCTGCCGTTGGCGCCCCGAGGCGTAGCCTCAGCCAATCAGCCACCAGTTTGCTGCTACCACCACGGTGTTCCAGGGGGTTTATCAATAAACTGCTCGCTGATTGGACATGCATTCCATAAACCAATCAGAATGTGATTTCATTCAAGGCTGAGGCTCAGGAGCGCCCCCTACCCTCCTAAGCAGAACTGCAGCCTCCCAAGAGCCTCAGCGCCCTCCCACCCCCTATGATCATTGGCCTGATCCCACCCTGAGCTGGGCCCCTATGCACCCTCCAGGACCAGTCAGTGCCCCACATCACAGCCCAGAGCCTGTTAAAGTAGGATGGAAACTGTGCACCCCCTCATCTAAGGCATAGGTACCTGGGGTTGGAAAGCAATGCTCCAGGGCGTTTCCAGCTGGCAGAACTGTTGCCAATCCCAGATGTTCAAAAATCATGAGTCAGGCTCCAAAAAAATCATGAAGCTGTATTAGAAATCATGAGATTCTTTTAAAAAATTAACATTGCGTTATTTTCCTTTGCGTTCTGGTTTTTGAGCCTTTAGGATGCACTTGAGTCATGTTCCCAAGCTTTTCTCTGCACTTGTGAAGGCCACAAACTTACTTTTTAATAAAAATGAAAGCTGAGGTTGTCACATAATTCTGTGCCTGCAAAGCTGGGGCTTGAAATGAAACATCAAATATTGTGAGATGCATGATAAAAATCACAAGAGTTGGCAACACTTCACTAAATAAGTAAAAACCTATCCATAAATGATTGTTAAAGTCTCCCAGAAGCATAATTCAACCTATTCTAAAAACAGGAGAAAATTCTCGGCCTGACTAACTACCAACTGTACTGATGGGGACAAACTGCAAGAAAAAACAAATAACAGATTTAAAATTTTTATTAAAGATAATGTTAAAATTATCTAATACACATGTTAAGAAAACAGTTTCTATACATCTGAGTATAATGCTTAAATTATATAAAAGTACAAAGTTTGGTTTAAAAGTCATAAAATATAAAACAAAAACATACTGTATATAAACGGCACTATCCCAAATTAAGGTTAATAAATTTAACGATACCATTAAAATATTAGCATCCAAATATTTGAGTACATCACTCACAAAAAGTTATACTAAGAGTAGCTTGTGGAAAGCAAATATAGCAATGAGTGTAGATTGTCCCAGAACCAGGCATTCCTCCAGCGCCAATAATGGCTGCAGAGAATAACAAGGATGAGCTTCTCTTCCCTCATTAATATACAGAAAATAATACAACACCTAGAGCCATCTTAACGAAAGCAGCTTACAAATGCATTAGACCAAAGTTTAAATCAAACATGCATCAGACATTGGAAAGAACAGATATAAAAATACTAATAAGCCAGACCGCTAGAAATCCCTGCACAGAACTAACACAAAAAAATCGCCTTAATTCCCAGCCATTAAGATACAGACCCACTGTCGGCAATGAACCAGTTTGCTACTGTAGACAGGTCCTTACAAAAATCACACGCCACGTTGGATGCCAATTTGTAACAGCACTCTCCTCTCCTTCCTCCATTTGGGTCTTCAGCCGGGTCTGAATCTCAAACTTCAGCACTAAAGCAATGAGCTTTTATCATTTGAACTGAAAAAAGTAATAATTCCATTGGCTGGTAGCAGCAGACTCTATCCTCTTGCATGAGCCAGCCAGGAGAGAGGAAGAAAAATTAACATTCTAGTGCAGGCAGGATTTTCTTCTTTCCATCCATCGTTGCAATGTGCTGTATCAAGGTCTTCCTATGGATGCCAGTAATTTCACAAATGACATCATGCAATATAGGCCAGGAGAAGCAGTGGTAGCTCCCAAAGGATTTTGCAAGCTTGAGTTCAAGTACCTGTACAGTGTGGCTTATTTTAAAACAGAGATAATGCAGTATCCTGCTTTTCTGTGATCTAAAATAAGCTTACCTCAGCCATAGGCTCCGAAGTGACAGACCGACACAGGCTGTGAGAACAAGAGAAAACAATGGCTATGGGCACCATCTATCATTCAGCTTTTCCCTCCCTCCATGCAGACTGTTTTAATTCACTTCTTAGAGAATCAGCAGCCTGCAGCCAATGAGACTCATCAAATCTAGGATAGGAATAATATATCCAGATACGGGTAACTATAATTGTTTTGTATTAATATCCAAAGACACCTCATATCTCTTATTAATATCAAAATTCTCCCTAATATCCTTTGTCTAAACTTTTTTTCTGTTGGCATGACAGAAAATTGTTGGTCTAGAAAGCTGGTCTGGGGGACACACACTCCAGTTAACATGTACGCAAAGACTGGCCACAAAGATGTTATTTGAAGAATGTTTAAAGTTAACTGTTAGCCAAGTGATAGTTGTAAGTTGACCAACAACTCTCCCTAGAGAAAGGGGGTACAGGTCTGTCGCATCTTAGGCGCATTTAACATGCGCGATTTCAGCTTTACGCGGTCGGCCAAAACAAAACCAAAAAAAAAGAGAAAAATATCAATTTAAATACTGTTTCTGTAGTGCGGGCGATTCCGCCCGCCATTACACTCAATGTAATTTTGACTATATGTGATTTTCGCTTTAAGCGCTGACTGCGGAACGTAACCCCAGCGTAAGATGAAACAGACCTGTATATGTGTTTGAGGGGACCTCAACTGGAAGCAGAGTGCTTAAGGATAATATTGACAACTATTTATGTACATTTGGGAACAGAAAGAATCATTAGCTGTCAAATAGGGATGTGGTTTCGCTAAAGAACAGATGGCAAAAAAGGAAATAACTATTCTGGACTGGACTAAACTATGGTGCAGCCCCAAATGATAAAAGAGGCTTTTGAAACAAGAGTTCAAATGAGCTCTGGTGAAAGGGGGTCTCCTTTCTCTCAAACTCACCCCCCCCACACACACACTCTGCCTTTCTTCCTGAGAGTGTCCCCTCAGCTCTTGTTTAAGATGGACAGTTTTAAGTGTGGGTCACAGTCAAAGTTCAGCCATTCAAATAATAAATATAATGGGGCAACTCCTTAAGTTCTTATTAAACCTCTGACAAATTAAACAGCAGACTGGGTCTCCCTGCAAAAGTGTTATTGACCAAAGGAAGCAGATGGTGGTAGGTCTATTTCTAAGCCATCTACTCGGTCTGTGTGTTATGTTTGATTGTAATATTCTCCCTACATTTGCCTCGTGGTGGTAAGTTGACATAATTCCTAGGAAGTTCTTCAGAAGCTTGCTCCACCCCTGCTGTATTGAGTGATGATACCCACTGCCCTGCTTGCAACTCTTCTTGTCCTCTTAGGACTGACTCATGGCAATGCAGAAAAAGGTTGTTTTTTAAAAAAAAAATCACTTTCAGCAGAGGATGCAGAGGCGCCCCCAGAAACGAGAGGGCACCAGACCCACCTTTCCTTGCAGCCCGGTTGGCAGAGGGCTGTGCTGCGGCCCAGGCAGGGTGAGACCAGAGCAGAGGCCCAGGGGCCGGCGCGCAGACCCGGCTCTTCGCTGCGCCGCGGGGCCATTTAACGCCGGGGGTGGGGGGGCGTCTCCAGCTCCGTGCGCCGGCCGGCTGTAGGTGGCGATCGCGGCCGGGAGGCGGTCTCTAGTCGGCCGCGAGGAGCCGCGCCATGGCCGCTGCCGCCCGCTGGTGCTACCGGGGGGACCCCCAGGAGGCGCAGAGCGCCCCGCTCGGTAAGAGTCGCGCCCCTTACGCGGGGGCGGAGCAAGGGCCGCTCTCCCCCGAGCTGCGCGCCCGCCACGCGGTGCGCGGGGGCCCGGCTCCCCCCGGGCAGGGGCGCTGCTGCCCCGCGCCCCCCAGCAGCCCGGGAGTCGGGGCACCCCTCTCTGCGCTGCACGGGTCTCGGGGTGGGCGCGTAGCGGTGCCTGGCTGTGATCGCGGGGGCGTTTGTTGGCTTGGATTCAGGGGCGTTTCATCCTTCGCTGCCGGCCCGTGGGGGCTCCCCTGTGTGCTCCCCACCCGGGGCGTTGTAGAGGCGAAGTCTGGGGGGGCCCTTCCCCCAGGCAGGCTGCAGAGCCCACCTTGGTCAGCTGAGTCCTTTCTGCTGGCTGCGCCTTCCTCCTGCTTGCCCCTGAAGGGAATCGCTCTGCTGCCCTCAAGGGTGGAGGGTGAAGCCCTCACCCTGGGGTTGTTCTGGCCACAGCAGGCGTCTGTATCTGATGTCTATGAGGACTGAGGTTAGGGTGACCAGACAGCAAATGTGAAAAATCGGGACTGGGGGTGGGGGGTAATAGGAGCCTATGTAAGAAAAAGACCCAAAAGTCGGGACTGTTCCTATAAAATCTGGACATCTGGTCACCCTAACTGAGGTGCTACACTGGCCTGGCATGCACCACTGTGCAACTGTACTCAGTTTTTGGGGGCGTGACAAAATATGAACCTGTGGGATTTCAGGAAAAAGTGCAGAATTGTAGCTATTAAATACATACTTTAATTTAGGGTTGATTATTTTTAAGAAAGTGAAAGACAAATAAAGCTAGCAGGCAGTTTTCTGGAGGGCAGGCTGCTTGTCTCTAAGCTGCTCCTTTGCTGTGTTTTCACACCAGCCTTGTTATTACAGTGTGGGTTTTTTTGCATCGCCCTCACTGTGTTGCATTCAGGCCCTGCTCCGAGAAAGCAAATGAGTGCATGTGTGTGCGTGGTCCCTTTGAAGTCTGCAGTCAACATAGATTCATGAACATAGAGATGAATGGAACATTATACAAATCGGCTCCGAGTGTTGAGGTTAAATTCAGGGAGCTGTCTACATCCAAAAGATTGTTTAAATTCATAGATTCCAAGGCCAGAAGGGACCATTGTGATCATCTAGTCTGATCTCCTTTATAGCACGGGCCAGAGACCTGCCCCGCAATCATTCCTAGAGCAGAGCTTTTTGAAAAAACATCCCATCTTGACTTCAAAATTGTCAGTGATGGAGGAATTGTTATGCTCTTCAGGGTCTGTTCCCGACTGTTTGNACTGGAGGGCAGGCTGCTTGTCTCTAAGCTACTCCTTTGCTGTGTTTTCACACCAGCCTTGTTATTACAGCGTGGGTTTTTTTTGCATCGCCTTCACTGTGTTGCATTCGGGCCCTGCTCCGAGAAAGCAAATGAGTGCATGTGTGTGCGTGGTCCCTTTGAAGTCTGCAGTCAACATAGATTCATGAACATAGAGATGAATGGAACATTATACAAATCGTCTCCGAGTGTTGAGGTTAAATTCAGGGAGCTGTCTACATCCAAAAGTTTGTTTAAATTCATAGATTCCAAGGCCAGAAGGGACCATTGTGATCATCTAGTCTGATCTCCTTTATAGCACGGGCCAGAGACCTGCCCTGCAATCATTCCTAGAGCAGAGCTTTTTGAAAAAACATCCCGTCTTGATTTCAAAATTGTCAGTGATGGAGGAATTGTTATGCTCTTCAGGGTCTGTTCCCGACTGTTTGTACAGCTCCCAGGACAGCAGGCCCTTATCTCAGTTGGGGCAAATGGTAGAATCTTTCAGATCATGTCTGATGACATCCTTCTTTAGTGTCAAGCCTTGCCAGGGAAATTCTCTGGCATCTTACTCGGGACAAATCACTGACGGACGTCTCAGGTGTAGGGCATTGGTGACCCACTGTTTGTTCTACACCTGTAGCACAATATAAGGTCCTGTCTATGCTTGGAAATTGAGTGGAATAACCATTGCAGAGTAAACTGTTCTGCAGTAGCTATTCCAGACTAACTTCCTCTGTGGATACTGTGCCATAAGAAAAGTCACTTTATTCCAGAATAATTACTTAGCTTCCAATGTGGAGTAATTATTCTGAGGGGAAAAAAATCACTTGTATTCTGAAATTAACTCTGACATAACTCAGGCTGTCCAAAATTCTCATTAAGAACAACCTCTTTCTTGGCATTGTTATAAAAAAAAATTATTTTAAACATACCAATTACCTTTATCTGTACTGTTTCAAATGCTTTCTCCTTACAAATTTATTACAGTTCAATTCTCAAATGGAAAACTGCAGAATTCTGAAAACATGGATTTTACTTTATACAAAAGCAAAGATGCTACTAATCCCAGAAAGAAACACCAAAGAATCTTGGTAAGTTCGTTTGTCATTGTAGAAGAGTTCTGCAGTGAAATATCAGATCCCTGTTTATTACCAGGTTTTTGTCTTTGTCAATCAGGATATTTTTGCCTTTGTCAATCAGGATATTTTTGCCAAGAAGTATTGAAAAATATGTAAAGGGACACTGAAATAAAAAAATCTCACTTTTGTATATTTTTGTAACCTGCTACTGTTACAAGTATAACACCTAAGATTACAAGAAATTAAAGATATTGTATGTATATAAAATATGTAGCGTTAAAGTGAATAACACATTTTGGAAGATTATTAAATCTTTTGCTCATATGTATTAAATCTTTTAAGCAATTAGACATCAAGATGAGCTCTAATGTGGTGGCAGATTATCCTTCATCAGCTATTTTGGAGTTCTTGTACCTTCATCTGAAGTATCTGGAACTGCCCACATTTGGAGACAGATATTGGACTAGATGAATTTTGGGTCTGATCCAGTCTGAATTCCTGTGGTCCCGGGGTGAAGGAAAATCTCTGTTTGTATCAGGTTTTTGTTTGTGCATTTGACATCCTCTTCATGTACAGTCATTTTCACTGGTTCTCTTGTATAAGGAGATAGGCCCCAGTCCTGAAATTGGATCTGCATGGCGCCCCATTGTTCACAGTAGGGTTGTCTATGGGTCTGCTGGCATGGATCTGATTGTAGGAGCAGGGCTTTAGTTGGGCTATTCTTTTGTGGGTCTTCCCCCCTCTTTCCCCCCCCCCCCCCCCCCAGCAATGGAGAGGAAAACATTAAAACAAATGTGATTGTAAAGCATCATAAATTAGGAGGGGGATTTAAGCAGGTGTAGTAACTGAAAAAGTTTTTAACTAACTTAGAAAAAAAAATTGGCTAGATTTCAAATTGATGGTGCCCCTTGAAAGAGAAAGTANGAAAAGTTTTTAACTTAGAAAAAAAAATTGGCTAGATTTCAAATTGATGGTGCCCCTTGAAAGAGAAAGTAGGCAGTGAACCCTCCATGTGAATTCAAAACAAAACACAAACCCCAAAATTAAACCATTCCACTTTATGGTATTTTATGAGATTCTGGATATGTCCAGACCCTTATTTCAGCTTGCATGGCGGAGAGACTGTTCTTAGCAGCAGAAATCAGATTGGAGTGAGGGAAAGTGGTAGCAGAAGTTTAAATGGAAAAAGCTGCTGCTTGGAACAGTGGTGGGGGGGAAAAGGGGGGAAGAGCTTTTGCCTGCAGCTTTGAGTTAGCGTGCTGTGTGCCGTGTTAATATGAGGAATAGTCTGTGCACGGATACCTGGAGCGCCTCAATTCTCTAAAAAGCGTGTATTCTGGAGTCTTTAGTCTACAAAACCACAAGATGTCAGTGTAACCTTACGAAGTAGTATGGAGGATTAGTGTTCTTGACAGGTATGAAAGCATAATTTTGTTTTGTCAAAGCAATTCATGATCAGACACAGAATGAACCTAACACCATATAGCTTACCAAACAATGTACTTCAAGTGTATTAATACCAATTATATAAAGGGATGGTAACGGTTCAATAATGCAGTACTCTGCAAGTTTGAATTGCTCTGGCTCATATGTTAAATGCAAAATACCATTGCAGTAATATAGTTAAGGTTACCAAATTAAACACACACAGTCATGGATTCTGAAAGTAATATTGACTTTCCCATGTTGCACATACAGTACTGTATATATTAGGCTATATGGTTAACAGCATACCTAATAAAAAAGTAAAGCTATTATTTGCAGAGTAGGCAGGCTAAGATGACTGCAAAAACCATGTTGCATTTTCTGATTTCTTTCACGTTTACATTTCTAACCTTAACATTTGCATTGCTGTAGTTTTTGTTATGATTGAATTCTCTTGTGTGAAAGTTTTGCTTGCGTTGGCTTTAGTGGAAAGAGAAACAAGCCAAAGACCAGAAAAGGAAAAACCTTACCTGAGTTATTGTGGAGTTACGCAGTTAGTACTACTGAATAGTATACACATGGTCAACCACAAACTAGGTAGAAATTTTGTACTGCAGATGTACGAAAGTTCTTTATTTAAATCATTTTTAAACGTAGGCCCTAATCCTGTAAACTCTTCAGAGTGGCTGAATTGCACTCAGGTTTCGGGATTGGGGACGGAAACTGCCAATGCAATGAAGTTTTACAGTTCAGCTATTTTTGAGTTCAAGGGCACATAAACAAGTCCAGTTTTTCAAAAGCGTGTGTGTATATATAGTGTCAAGTATCAGAGGGGTAGCCGTGTTAGTCTGGATCTGTAAAAGCAGCAAAGAATCCTGTGGCACCTTATAGACTAACAGAGGTTTTGCAGCATGAGCTTTCGTGGGTGAATACCCACTTCTTCGGATGCAAGTAAGTGGAAATCTCCAGGGGCNCGCACTCAGGTTTCGGGATTGGGGATGGAAACTGACAATGCAATGAAGTTTTAAAGTTCAGCTATTTTTGAGTTCAAGTCCAGTTTTTCAAAAGCGTGTGTGTATATATAGTGATAGTGTGTGCTTGTATGTATTAAAATTACATTTTAAAAAATTGCTGAATTAATTTTACTCGTGCTACCACTCCCCCAGGAATAACCTTGGCGCTGAGACAAAACACAGCAGTTTTCAGTCCAGGAGGAGAATTAATTTTCAGGAAGTTATGAGCAACAGTTAATGGAAGGCTTGATGTAACTTTAACTAAAGCATCTGAAATAACACCTTAAATTTAATAGCAAAGATGATTGATTAATTTCTTATACATTTTTAGCCCTAACTAGTTACAGCAGTTCTATTACAAACCATCACGTTTAGGTTTTACTATTGCGGACAAGACATTCTAGCTGTGTTTTTTAAATTCCAGAGTTCACGACAGTGCTAAGCATGCTCAGAAGTTAACCAAAAATACTGTTAGAACTATGAAGGCAATAACTTCCACATAAAGTGTTCTTACCTTCCTTTAGGTGAATGTGGGGGTAGCATTATTTACCAGGTTGGGCTCTTTCAGTCGTAAGAAATGTTGTTGTTTCTTTTGAGACTTTCTTTGAGAAATATCGGTGTGTTGTTTTTTTTTAATAGACTTGATGAGAAAATTTCCCTAAAAGTAGACAAGTTAAAAATGTCTTTTGTTGGTATCTGATACCCAGGAAAAAAGGACTTAGTAGCTTGGTTAGAAAGTTCAGTGCACATGGAGAATTTGTGTCACAAGTACCCCATCACTAAAGTTACTTTTCTTTGTATTTTAGACTTCGGAGACAGACAGGCTTTCTTATGTGGGAAAAAACTTCGGCTCAGGTGTCCTGAAATGTAACTCCCTATGCAGGTATGGAATGCGTGCAAAGGAGGAGGGAAAGCAGTTATTCTGTTTACTTGATTCTTCTCTTAGCCTTTTCATTTGTGCTGTTTATAAATGCGGGGGCAGATTTTCAGAAGAGCTCAGCTTCTGCTGAGGATTGGAAAGAAAGAGGGGCAGATTTTCAAGAGTTCAGCACCTAGGGTGACCAGATGAGGGGAAGAAAATATCGGGACACATGGGGCGGGGGCCTGAGCAAAAAAAAAAAAAGCCCCGAGCGAGTCCTGCCCCGGCTCCGCGGCTGAGCAAAAAAAAAAGCCCCGAGCGAGTCCTGCCCCGGCTCCGCAGCTGAGCCAAAAAAAAAGCCCCGAGCGAGTCCTGCCCTGGCTCCGCGGCTGAGCAAAAAAAAAAAGCTGAGCGAGTCCTGCGGATATCGGGACAAAATACGTCCCGACCTAAGATCGGTCGGGACGTGGGACAGAGACCAAAATATCGGGATGGTCCCCATAAAATTGGGACGTCTGGTCACCCTATCAGCACCTCACAGCTCCCATTGTTCTCGATGAGAGGTGCTGAGTGCTGCTGAAAAATCTGGCCATGCACTATATGTGTACATCAGGTTAAGATGATCTGGGTTAAAAAAAACAAACGATAAGTAAAATCACCGAGGAGAGACAGACTCCAGTCTTAAAAACCAGGCCTCCTATGTGACTTTTATGGAACTCATTTTACTGTGAAATTCTAGTCGTTGTGATTGGAATAATCGGTCCCTGCTGGGGCGGGGAGGGAGGAGGAGGGAGGAGCACCGTGCCATATAATATTGCGAACGTATTTCACTTACCATCATCTCTGGTTAATCCTCCCTCGTTGTGCTCTCCATAGGTACTTTGTTGGTGTGTTAGACAAGGACGCTGGACAAATGGAAGTCTATAATGCCGAATTATTCAACATGCAGCCGTTGTTGTCAGGTAAGTAAAAGTCTGAACTCTCCCACCGACATCACAGTACATCTGTACTCAGTCTGCTGCTTATAGTTTGGCTCCTGTTTCCATCAGTCCAACGTCACGGGTATTCTTATTGGTCCCTGAGTGAAAGAACGCAAGCCGATTGGACAGTGCCCCCACAATACACTTTTTTCCAGTGCTTTGAGGAGCTAGCTACCACTCTCCCTTTTACTGTTTTCCACATTGCACGCTAAGAGGTGATCTTTAGGAAGAACGGGGCGGGGGAAAGTTAGAGTAAATCAGGGTGGAAGGTGGAAAACGTTGAATTTAATCCCAATCAATGGTTTCAGGTCGTGCTTTGGTGTTATCATCTTTTGTGTCTTCTGCTTAGGAGAAGGCTAGAACTGAACAGGCCTGGAGAGTGAATCGCCACTTTCTGGGAAATCAAATAATCCCTGGACAGCACAGGGCTGCTTTTATTGCCGCAAGCCTAGAGGGAAATATTCAGTATCCTCAATGACATGTTTCCTTGGTGCACTAGGTGATCCTGATATTGGTATAATCCAGGACACCCCTTTTGCGACGTATCAAACCAAAGTATTAATGCGCTTTGTAGTAACACGACTGCCCAGTCTCTCTCTTAAATGCTGTCCAGCATTTCAATTTATCCTTTTTTAAATTCTCGAGTATCAAGCATGAGAGCCTGAGAACTTGCATGCCAGGTTCTGGCACAGGGTGAATGAAGACATACGTATTATGGACTGCAATAGCACAGTCATACCTAAGGGGACTCATTTTTGTTCTTTTTGTAGATGATTTAATAGCTGACGACCCATCAGATTATCAGAATAAATCCTACAGAGAGAAGGTAAAAGTTTCATTTTTCTAACATAATCAGTGGGCTATCCTCAGGAAATGATACTAGTCTAGAAATGATTTGTTCACTTTTGCCATTAATGGGTGTAGTTCAACAGGTTTAGTATGTTCTGAAGCAGCATTTTTATCATTATTGTAGCTTTGGTGGTGCTTCTATGAACTTGCTAAACATTCAACAGAATAATGGCTACCAAAATGTTGGGCTGTATTCACTGATTTAAAGTTTATCTAGAGCATGTTCACAAAGAACAAGTTTAATGTTCATTGATGTTAATTGTTCTTTGACAGGGTTAGTGGCCTGGCAGGGGAAGCGGTAGACATGATGTATCTTGTTTTTTAGTAAGGGTTTTGGCACAGACCCACATGACATTCTTATAAGCAAACTAGGGAAACAGTAATTTCATCTATTCCTCATTAGGTGGGTGCATAACTGGTTGAAAAATCATATTCAATGAGTAGTTATCAATGGTTCGCTGTCAGACTGGGAGGCTGTATCTAGTGGGGTCCCACGTGGTTCATTCTTGGATCCGGTACTATTCAATATTGTCATTAATGACTTGGATAATGGAGTGGAGAATATGCTTATAAAATTTGTGGATGACACCAAAGCGGGGGGAAGGGGGGTTTGCAAGAACTTTGGAGGACAGGATTAGATTTCAAAAGGACTTGGACAAATTGGAAAATTGGTCAGAATTCAACAACATGACAATCAATAGAGATAAGTGCAAAGTACTTCACTTAGGAAGATAAAAGCAAATGCACAACTACAAAGTGGGGAGTAAGTGGCGAGGTGGTAGTACTGCTGAAAAGGAGCTGGGGGGTATAATAGATCGCAAAATGAATGAGTCATCAGTGTGATGCAGTTGCAAAAAAGACTATTACTCTGGGGTGTATAAGGAGTGTTATATGTAAGACTCGGGAGGTAATTGTCCTGCTCTGCTCGGCACTGGTGAGGCCTCAGCTGGAGTATTGTGTCCGGTTCTGGGGGGGGCCACGCTTTAGGAAAGATGTGGACAAATTGAGGAGAGTCCAGAGGACAGCAACAAAAATGATAAAAGATTTAGAAACCTGACTTTTAGGAAAGATTAAAAAACTGTTTGTTCTTAAGAAAAGGTGTTATCAGGGTCCCCCTCAGTCTGTCTTCAAATATGTTAAGGGCTGTTACAAAGAGGACTGCGATCAATTGTTCTCCATGTCCACTGTAGGTAGAACAAGAAATAATAAAGTTAATCTGCAGCAAGGGAGATTTAGGTTAGATAGCAGGAAAAACTTTCTAACTCTAAGGGCAGTTAAGCTCTGGAACAGGCTTCCAAGGGAGGTTGTGGAATCCCTGTCACTGGAGGGTTTTAAGAACAAGTGGGACAAACATCTGTCAGGGATGGTCTAGGTTTACTTGGTCCTGTCGCAGCGTTTGGGAGCTGGAGTTGATGACTTATTGAGGTCCTTAACTTTATGCATGTCCTTAACTTTATGCATGGTGGGTGTTCTCATGGAAGACCAGAAGACTATCTGCAATGTGTAAAGTTAAGCATGTGCATAAGTCTTTGCAGAATCAGGTCTTAATCACTATATAGGAGAGGGGGAAAATAGATTTTTGTTCCAATGTAACTCTATTCTTACTACTTTTTAGACCCTACACTTTGTAGCTATAGACCCTACACTTTGTAGCTATAACCTGATAACTCTTTTGGACACTCAAAGCAAAAGTGAAATTTACAATTTTTAATAAAGGAGCTCTAGCTTTCCCAACCCTCTGTATTTAGTTACTCTACATTGAATAGACTCTCTGTTTATGGATCTTGTCTTATGTTCCATTAGATGATGGCCCACTTGCATATGGGCATTAGGCCACGGTCTTGTGGTCAGATCCAGGCAGGCAGACACCACCGTCAGCTTGGGGTCTGAAACCAGTACGCTCCCACAGATTTGCCCATGTAGATCCGTTTGTAGGATCATGGTCTTACTTTGCAGCTTATTGTTCAGATTCACTAGCACTTGGTCATTGTGGGGGCCGCATTCTGGCATACTGAAAATCGTGCATTTCCCCTCTTCGTTTTTAGTGACTCATTCATTCTGTACTTGTTGGCTTTTTAAAAAAAAAAAAATAGCAAAAGCGATCTCTGCCTTGGACTGGACTGTAATTTAAAGGCTGTGTTTTCCTTTCATTCATACTGGTTAACACCAGTAGAGGAGCACCGCTGTAACTGGGCAGAGAATTTGGTCCTACAGGTCTATGAAATGTATTTCCTTTCTTTTGAAAGATAGAATCCAATAGCAGCCCTTCCTATTCAGGGTGCATTATATCCTGCTTCCCTCCAGCCCCTTCCAAAGAGCATACCTCTGTATCTAGGTGCAGTAACTTGGATCGGTTTCTTGTGCAGGTGGATTCGTGTATTGAAGCCTTCGGCACCAACAAGCAGAAGCGAGCCCTGAACTCTCGAAGGATGCACCAAGTTGGCAGTGAGACTTTAAATGTGGCTGTGACAAAAGCAGCAGAAAACATCATAGAGACAAAAGGTGTTGCTGGTAAGTAACAAGAGTGATGCAGAAGAGCAGCAACAAGCCTCCCTGTTGGGTTTTTGGAGACTTGCTAATTCATTATGTCTATTCCCTCCTCTAATGTATTCAGAGGATTCACTCACCTCAAGGACTAGGGGACGGAGAGGCGGATTTGCCTGGAGCGTTAAATGAAGCAGAGTGGTGAACTCTCTAGTAGTGGCATTGGAGAAATTCGAGCAGCCACAAACTAACAAATTACCATTCTGGGAGAGAGTCGTGCAGCCCTCCCCGCTCCAAGCTCGCTGAAATCAAATCTTCTAGTTCTGATCACGCTGCTTATAAATTGGTGAATCATACATTCTTTTCCTTGCCCATCACAGCTCTCTGGTAGCAGAGCAGAGGGTCCTGGAAAGTTATTCTCCCCATCCGTTCTGTGAGCTGTTTGCGTAGAACATTAGTCTACAGAACCTGTCACGCTTTTTATCCTTTAAAGAATGATACCACGTCAGGCCGGCACAAAGGACCAGCTGACCCCCAAGCTTTAAAACCGACAGGCTAAGTCACCCTGTCGGGTCTGGGCGTCGGATCAGACGAGCAGCAGAAGCGAAGGCTGCTCTTGCTCCAGTTCCACAGTATTGTGTCACCGTGTTCTTTCATGCTCCAGATGGGGTTTTGCAAGTCCCCAGAGTTGCGAGCAATGAAGTGATGACAGTGGCATAAAACTGTGGAGAACCACAATGGTGAATTAGGCTCTTTATTTATCGTAATATTATTTCAGTATTGCATGGAGATTGGGGCCCCGCTGTGCTAGGCGCTGTACAAATGGACAATAAAAAGACAGTCCCCATCCCTCTGTCACTTGGAGGTTTTTGAAGAACAGGTTACATAGCCACCAGTCAGATGGTCTGGTATACTTAATCCCGCCTCAGTGTGGGGGCAGGGAGTAGGTGACCTCCTGAGGTCTCTTCCAGGCCTCCATTTCTATGATCCCAAAGAGCTCCCAGTAGGAGAATGCACTATGTTCTGCACACACACACGACTGCTCTGCGTACTGTAGCTAACTCTACTTGGAGTGGGGAAAACAATAGAAATTTGCAGAATCATTGTCGTGAGTTTGATTTATTAGTCATTTCAAAAGCTTCCAGTATTCCCCCCCGCACACCATGCTGTATTTAGAGCTTGAAAACTCTAACCAGAAGAGTTCTCGGTTTTTTAACCAAGAATTCCCTTGGCATAGACTGACACTAAACACGAGCGTTCGCTTTGCGGTTCCATTCTCATTCGCATTGGCTCAAGCGCTCTCTCATCTCTTGCTTGCTTTGAAAGCTTTAGTCAGTGACGCCGCTCAGGATGACTTGCAAGATGTCTCCCTCTTCCTACCTCCCTGCCAGGAAGATGCTGACAGACCAGAGAACGTCTACAGGTTTGAGGACAGTATCCTTTATGGGGCAGAGCACTGCTTTAACCAGCTGAAAATACGGAGTTAAAGGAAAGGTTCAGACTCGGGTGAGCAGTAGAGTTGTGTGTCATCTGAGAGGAGTAATTTCTGTTCGTGAGCAAAAGGCTGGGGACAGAGGATTTGAGAGTGTGCCTTAGGGCTTTGGGCCTATAAGTCACATATCTGGCCTTTTGAACGGCTTCTCCCAGAGGAGATGATTTTGTGCGTTCCCCTGTGCGAATGTGAAGTAGATGTCAGCCGTAAGTGTTATGGAGGGTATTATGGGGAGCAAAGGGTAGAATTTGGACTGTTGACCCAAGTACCAGGAGAGATGCTTCATCATGGAATCAAAACCTACAGGGACATTAATCCTGGCTGGCTTCCAGTCCCTGTGATTGTTGTGCCTGCCTAAAGTACATCTCCCCGTGCAGCGTTAGTCGGATATACTGTTCTTCGCTGTTCTCAAATATGAGTGGTGGTTGTTGCTGTGCGCAGTCATGCAATGGATGAAGTGAGCCCTCGGTGCAATGTAAATCTGCATGACTTGCCTACTGTACAGGGCTGTTGTGACCCATAATGGTCGTTAAGGGCTTCTAGAGCCTCAACTAAAAGAGCAAAGTCTTCTTTATTATTTCTTAAAACCTCGCCAGTCCTCTCCCCTGCCGAATATGAAGCGCTGCAGACTCCAGCTGCAGCTTTCGTTAGCATTACTCCTGAGGAGATCCTTAAGAAGACAGAAGAGAAAAGGTAAGGGTGCTCTAGGCTTATTGATGGGGCAAATAGAGTGGTCAGTTCCTTGTAATGAAATGAGTTGAAAAAATGAGTAGCTTCTAGCATGAAGGAAAATACCTGTAGAACTTAGTTGACCCGTAGAAAGCTGTATATCCCTAGTGGAATTTCCAGACAGATTTCATTAGAATTATTCTGTGTTTCCTCTGATGGACCAGTAGCCCCAGGAATCAGCAGATGCATAAGCTCAGTGCTGTTTCAAAACCCTGTTAGTCAACTGGAACCAGATCACGAGATGGAAGAATTAGATATTTAACATTCATGGAGGATAGGTCCATCAGTGTCTATTGTCCAAGATGGTCAGGGATGCAAACCCCATGCTCTGGGTATCCCTAAGCCTCTGACTGCCAGAAGCAGGACTGAAAGACAGAGGAAGAATCACTCGATAAATTGCCCTGCTCTGTTCACTCCCTCTGAAGCATCTGGCACCAGCCGCTATTGGCCGACAGGATTCTGAGCTAGGTGGACCATGGGTCTGACCCAATATGGCCATTCTTATGTTCTTATGATCATTTTCTACTGTGGCTGGTAGGTTTATCTTTGTTCCAAAAAGGCTCATTTCTTTCTTAAAATAACCTGTTCTGTGATGTAATAACAGCCCCCTAATACTGACTTCAAAGTTGTGGTTCCAACGCTGGATAAGATGAGCCCCTTCTTTGTTGCGTTCTCTTTATCACAAGGTGGGATATAACCTGAACTGATCTGTGAACTCTGCCCCAGTGGGAGGAGCTGAAATCTAGGAAGCAGGCTGAGGGATGACTGGGGGCGTGTATGTGTGTGTAGGTGCAGCCAGGATGGCTATTGTTTGGGGGAATGGGAATAAGAGAAGTGTAAGGAACTGGCTAGCAAATAGGAAGAGATGAGGTTGGATAGGTAAACGTGAAAAATGCTGGGGGCCAGAGGAAGGAGCTGGGTGGGAAATCCCAGGGTTTGAAGACTAGCTAGGATATTAAAATGAACAGGAAGCAAATGGTGATTCTGAGCATGGGGGCAGATGGCCCCATTCTGGGCACTAAAAACAACAAGGAGTCCTTGTGGCACCTTAGAGACGAACACATTTATTTGGGCATAAGCTTTTGTGGGCTAGAACCCACTTCATGAGATGCATGGAGTGGAAAATACAGTACAGACCACTCCCCGGGTTACGCAAACCCGACTTACGGAAATCCGAACTTACGGAAAAAGTTCCGTAAGCTTTTTTTTTGCGTAATTGTCGGAGATACGTTCCCGACTTATGCAAAATTCGACTTACACAAGTCATTCCGTATGTAGGCAGAATATATATACACAGTACATGAAAAGATTGGAGTTGCCTACCAAGTCGGGGGTCAGTTCTAATGAGACAATTCAGTTAAAGCGGAAGTGGGCTATTATCAACAGGAGGAAAAATCATTTTTGTAGTGGTAATCAGGATGGCCCATTTCAAACAGTTGACAAGAAGGTGTGAGTAACAGTAGGGGGAGATTAGCATGGGGTATATACCATCATGTGCCAGCAATGCCCCTCTGCCATGTACATTGGCCAAACGGGACAGTCTCTATGCAAAAGAATAAATGGACACAAATCAGACGTCAAGAATTATAACATTCAAAAACCAGTAGGAGAACACTTCAACTTCCCTGGACACTCAATAACAGACCTAAAAGTGGCAATTCTTCAACAAAAAAACAGACTAATTTCCCCCTACTGTTACTCACACCTTCTTGTCAACTGTTTGAAATGGGCCTCCCTGATTACCACTACAAAAGTGATTTTTCCTCCTGTTGATAATAGCCCACTTCCGCTTTAATTGAATTGTCTCGTTAGACCCCCCGCTTGGTTGGCAACTCCCATCTTTTCATGTACTGTGTATATATATTCTGCCTACTGTATTTTCCACTCCATGCGTCTGATGAAGTGAGTTTTAGCCCACAAAAGCTTATGCCCAAATAAATTTGTTAGTCTCTAAGGTGCCACAAGGATTCCTCATTGTTTTTGCTGATACAGACTAACACTGCGACCCCTCTGAAACCTGTTGTCATTCTGGGCACTGTTCTAGACAAGCTGCTGAACAGGGAACGCGTTGAAGTTTGGAGAGTCTAGGCTAGGGGGAACCATAAAGAGGAGATGACAGGCCCGAGCAGCTGCTTAGACCGTGGATGAATGCAGACTGTTGTGCCCTGGTGGGGTTTGAGGTTAGAGTAGACAGGCTCACAGGTTGGACAGCTATTGTCCGCCATATTAGTACACTGTAGGATCATCGCAATTCCTTTTCAGAGCAATATCTTCCCTAGGTGGAAGTGTCCTTCTAGTGACTCTCCTGTCTGCTCAGAGAATACTACTCCTGCCTTTCATCATTAAGCATTAGTGCATTGAAAGGTTCTGGGTAGAGCACAATAGGTTAGTGGATGCTCTGACAAAGGAATACACATGAGGCCAGAGCCTCTGCTGGTGTAAATTGGCTTTGCCGTATCAAAGTTAGTGGAGCTCTGTAAATTTAAACTATCTGCAGACTTGGCCTTATTTGTGTATTCCTTACACTCAGGCATCCCCTGTCCTAGTGTGCTGTACCCATAATCCCATTTCTTTATGCCCTGTGCCCTAAGAGACGTTCCCGCTCTTCCTTTTAGCCATTGCTCCTTCGTTCTAGAAGAACTGAAGTCCATGCCTCTAAGTGATGACAGCGCGGACCATAAGGCGCGGTGTCTGTGGTTTCTGGATGCCCTCATCAAGTTCAGTTTCCAGAAAGTGATTAAGAAGAAACGTAAGTTAATAGCAGGAGCATCTCTCTGCCCTACTTACCTTTCAGCCGTGGACTGGGTTTGTATTGTAACTAATGGAGTCTTAAATCCAGAAAGAAAGAAAAAAAATCCACCACGATGACAGATGAGCGCTAACAGACAGTTTGATCCCCAGGTACGGTTTTGGGCCAAGGTTAAAATTTTGAAAGCAGTCTAAGGCAGTCAGGCACACATTCGGTATCCAAAGCCCTTTGGAATGCTATGAAAATCTTAACCTAAAAATACTGATGAAAAATGAACCCTCTCTCTTTCCCTACGAAGCCTGATAGTGAATCTGCATGGGGAGGGGACAAGCTTGAAAGCAAGTAGTGAAATGTGTTGTGCAGTTAATGCCTCAACAGTGAACAGAGGGCAGAACAAATCAACACGTTCGTGTCACAAACAATCTTCCATTTAGAAGTAGAACTGGCATTTTCTTACCAGTAAAATGTACGTTTTCTTGAAGTTATAGAAACCCCAATAATTCAAGATTGTAAACTTGCCACTTTAATTCATCAGTGACTTTGCCATTTTAAATCAGGGTATTGTGAAGACCAGAGTAACTCCTATCAGAAATGCTCCAACGGAATATTTTTCCATCAGAAAATGCCGGTTCATCAAAAGTGAAACAGTTTTGCGGAAACATGTCTGTTTCAATTAAATTGGGGGGGAGGATTGGAACAGAGGATTCCAATAAGTTCCAATTTATTTTTCAAAACAGGACATTTAGGTTTCCTATTTTGAAATCACTTTTCGTTTCATTTTTTTTCACTTTATAAAACATAATGTGACATTTTAAAAGGTAAGAATTCAGAAAGATTTTTTTGGGGGGGGGGTTTATCCAAACTAAAAGGTTTCAGCCTGAAACAATTTTTATTGGAAATTTTTTGTAGGCAATTTTGAAATTTTTTGTTTGGTTTTGTTTCTGGACAAAAACAATTTAGAAATCGTGAATTTCCCACCAAGCAAAAAATCCAGTACCCAGCCCGCTCTAATAATGAGTTACCGCAGCCTTCTGCTATCGTACAATTTTCCCGTCCTCCGCATGTTGATCAGGTCACTGGGAAGTCCCTTAGGGCACGGCCATTGAACCAAATAGTCTTTCATATGTTGCTTTTTCTCATGCTGTTATCGAGAAGGTCTTTGCGGTTTTTGTGTGTGTTTGTTTTTTTTAACCGATAAACACAGTAAATGGAAAAAGCTGTTTTTCCTTCCAGGAACAAAGTGATTTCTTTCTTCAACGTCAGCATTTCTGAGTTGTTACATGAAATAACACACGGCAGCCTCTATCTATCAAAGCCCTTTGGGACAGGGACCATCCTTTTGGTTCTGTGTTTGTACAGCACCTAGCTCAGTGGAGTAATCCTGGTCCTTGAGCGGGTCTTCAGGCCGCTACTGTAATGCAAATAATCAATAATCATGTGGCAATGTGAAGATTCCAGCAGCTGGAGATTTAAGAAAAACACCAGATATCATGAGACACTCGATGAGAGTTTGCAGAACTGGGGGTATCCCTTATTTACAAGTTTATCCAGCCTTACTTTATTTGTACGTTCAGTCTCCAGCCAGCTTCAGCTCCATTGCTTCCAACTAACCAGCTCTTTTGAACTCTGCATCCAAAACAATCTTTTAAAGGTGCAGTAATGGCAGTTCTTTAAAGCTCCACACAAAACATTTAGGTGTAGATTTTCAAAGGGGATTTGGATGCATAATTCCCATTGTCTTCTGCGGAAATTGTGTTTGTCAATCCGCTGGGCAGGTTTGAAAATCTCAGCTTTAGACTTTCTATAGAAAAAAACTTCCTTTAAACATTCCCCTGTCGTATTGGGAACCCAGACACCCTGATGCATGGGAGTCCAAAAGTCAAAGTGGTGTGAAATAAAAGTGAAACTCCCCATTCCAAGGCCCAATCTACACTCAAAAGTTAGGTCGACCCAGCTACGTTGCTCAGGGGTGTGAAAAAACCCGCACTCCTGCGTGATGTAGTTTAGCTGACCTAACCCCTAGTGTAGACAGCGTGAGGTTGATGGAAGAATTCTTCCATCATCGATGTAGCTACCGCCTCTTGGAGAGGTGGATTAANCCGGCCCTGCCCCCCAGAGCAGGCTGTGGCTGCCCGGCCCTGCCCCCCAGAGCAGGCTGCAGCCGTGCTGCTCGGCCCTGCCCCCCAGAGCAGGCTGTGGCTGCCCGGCCCGCCGGAGCACGCTGCGGCCATGCTGCCCGGCCCAGCCCGCTGGAACATGCTGCGGCCGCACCGCTCGGTCTGGCCCGTCGGAGCAGGTTGCAGCCGCGCTGCCCGGCCTGCTGGAGCAGCTCCAGCCAGGCCAGAGACATCCTCCCCTGCCCCTCCCCAGATAAGGTGAGAAGGGATGGGATGGGGAGAGTGTGGGGGTCCCGGGCTAGGGGTGGGGTAATGTGGGGGGTGGTCGCAGGGGTTACTCCCCTGACCCCCGGTTCCTTCCCCCCCCCCCCCCCCCCCCAAAATGTCCCCACCAGTTGCTGTCCTGGCCCGTCAGGGTAAGCAGCTGGCGCATTTACTTAGGTTTACCTCCGTGCCTGCGGACGCTCGAGGTAAACAAACCATCTTGGGCCGCCAGCGGCTTATCCTGATGGCCCGGGAGCCAAAGTTTGCTGAACCCTGAATTATAGGGTCAGCTTATGAACGGGTCATAAAAATTTTCCATTTTTACTTATCCATCTTGCGGGGGGTTGGCTTATAAACGAACCAGCTTATGATCGAGTATATACGGTATGTTTTAATCACCTTCTGGTAATGGAAACACAGATAAGGAAGGAATTGTATCCTATTAATACTTAATGTAATTTAATTTATTATTAATAATAATAATAATAATACAAAAAATAGTGCCTAGGAGTCCTCATTACGGACCAGGACTCCACTGTGCGAGGTTCTGTACAAAGAAAGAACAAAAGGACAGTCCGTAGATGGTACAGAAGCTTGTCCTACAATCTAGGGGTATAATGTTCAAAAGCTTCTAAGTCCCATTTTCAAAAGAGACAGGCCATTAGGAGCCTAAGTCTGATTGAAGTCAGTGGGATTTAGGCTTGTAAGCACCTAAGTCTCTTTTGAAAATGGGGTTTAGGATTGTAAATCTTTAGACACTGTTTGAAAATCTTACCCTAGGAGTTCTAAGTAGTTTGTCAAGATCCTGATTTATGTATTTTTTAAGTTGTTCCCTTAAAGATGTCAGAGAAGCAGTATAAAACCAGCCCAGTGTTATCATAGTTCTTAAGCGTTAATTTCAATGAAGCCCCATTATGTTCAGAATGTGTGTGTGTATCATTTCATTGCAAAAAGTTTTTTCTTCTAGATGCAATGGGCCCCGACTGTCCACACGTCATTAACAGCAAACTCATGAAAAACTTCACGGCCCTGACATACAACAATGGCAGGTAGCGAATGGTTTGGTTTGTTTGAAATTGATGTTCGTGACACAGGAAAGTTCAGCTGAAGGGATCATAACTGGGCCCGTGTTATCACGGAAATCCTCCCAACAGCATATAAAGAAATCTGAATTATTGGCATCTTCCCTGCTTAATGCCTGTAGATTTCGGTACAGAGATTTTTCTGCATAGAAAATGGAAGGGGCTGAGGAGCTCCAGCTGCCATTGTACCTCCGAGGCCAGGACCCTGTGGTGCCACCACTGAGTCAAGGCAGCTCCCCAACCCCTACGTGGTGAAGGCTGGTCCCAGAACACTAAACTAAAGCACATTTAGGGCTTCACCTCTTCCCCATGGTACATGCCTGTGTTGGGGTTCCCAAAGCCCCCTGCTGGGCCTGCCTCTGACCAATCTCTCCAGTTGGCAGCTTTAAAAGAAAAGTTCTGGACACTGGTCAGAGCTGTGGCACTGGCTTCTGCTCCTCTTGGGCACTGGATTCTTTGCCTGCTGGCCACAGATCAGCCTTTCAGCAGTTTAGTGACTGCCAGCAGGAGGCGCCAAAGGACATGGACACACGGAAAGTAATTAAAATAAGCATCTGTCGGGGGTGGTCAGCTGTGGAGCTGTTTTAGTTAAATAACATTTCCCAGAAGCTGCTTGTGGTTTTATTGAATTTTCTTGGCTTCCACCTACCTAGGTGCCTGCGTGCAGAAGGGCCAAACTTTTTTGCTTTACAGGCATTGTCTCTTCCCACTTCATGTTATCGGTGTTACTATGAAGTGGCCAGGAGGTTTTGAACATAAATGTGCCAGTCAGCATGAAAAACAATCCTCTAAACCCGTCTGCCCTGAGAGCTGTGTTGCTTTATAACTCGAGTTGGGTGAAATCTTTCAGACCACTAGATTATTTGATGAAAATTGCAGTTTTGGTCGACCCAAAACTATTCACAGATTTGACACACACAGTTGTGTCAGTCGTTCACAAAAGGGGTGGTAGAGGAGATAGCGCTGCTGTCGTCACCGGTATTCCCCATCCCTTTTACTAGGAATATAATCGCAGGTCTTGCCGTCGGATGTAGGCAGACACAATCCCAAAGGGTTATACTTTGGCTCTGTTAAAAAGTGTCACATTTTGTTTCTCTCCCCTACCCTCTTATTCTCCAGTATCCAGAATTTAATCTCTGCTTCGATGAAGGCTAAAATTACAGCCTATGTCATAGCCTTAGCCTTGCACATTAACAACTTCCAAACAGACCTGACTGTGCTCCAGAGGGACATGAAACTCCGCGAGAACAGGTGAGTGACGTTTCTGTTCATTGTAGGAACACCAAGCGTTCAGTCGTGTTAAAAAACTTGGGGTGGCGGGGGAGGAAGGCAGCACTGGGGGGTTTGTCTTCAGTTCCTCAATTGAGCAGTTGGATGTTTGATCCAGATGGTGCCCTGAGGACCATGCAGGCGCCCCCCGTTCTTGTCAGTGGGGTGCACCCAGGCAGTGCTCAGTGCAGGATGGGGATGTAATGGGGTAATTTTTAAAATAACGGATAATACTGAGCTCTTATCGAACACTTTTCATCAGTAGATCTCAAAGCACTTTACAGAGGCGGTTGGCATCATTGTCCCCTTTTACAGATGGGGAAACTGAGGCACGGAGGGAAAGTGACTTGCCCAAGGTCACTCAGCAATCTGAGTCCCAGTCCAGTGCTCTGTCCACTGAGTAACACTGCCTCTGTGTTTTCCAGTCTATTCTCCTCCTTCTCACGACAAGAGGGAAGCGGAGTTTTGACTCCCTGCTGGGTCCATGATCCGTGTTTAATTGCCAGGAGGCAACAGTCTCTGTCATAAAGGTTGGAACTCAGGTTTTTAAACAAAACCAGTCGTGAGCACATGCCCCCTTGGCACAGCCAGTAATCCAGTCCCCCCCGAAATGCCTTGCCTGGGCTTGGTGCAGAGATGTGTTTTCCTGAAATTTGGGGAGGGTAATTGCACCCGGCATCAGGAGATGAGAGTTTGGCTATAATTGGGACTACCAAGGACAACTGTGGTGATTTTGGAGGGGGCAGGATCGGGTCCTTAATGAAGAACACTTGCTCTGGTATCTTCATTGGGAGGTTACTTCCTAGCGCTTAATTTTCCATGGGACAAGAAATATGTCTGTGCCATATATACTGAGTATTAAGTGTAAAGTGTGCCTTTATCAATACGTCTCAATCAGGGCCTGATCCAGAGTCCATAAAACTCAGAGGGCTCTTTCCACTGACTTCAAAGGGGTGTGATTGAGGCCGTTGGTGAATACAATTATGATCAATTCTTGATTTAATCTAATGGACTCGCTAGGGGAATCCTTGACCTCCAGGTTGGGGAGACTGGCTGTTAGCACAGAGAGCAGCTGCATAATACCATCTGGAATTGAAATGTATTGGCCACCGGTCAGCAATTTGAGTTCAACCATGCTTAGCTTGCTGCACCTCGGTGGGAGAAATAGCAACTCCAAGGACATGCTTTGTAGCTTGACCTGGTTCGTAAGGATGACCCTTCCTGACAAGATCTCTAAAGATGCTATCACAGGGTATGAAAAATCCATCTCGAGATCTGTGTCCTGCAGAATTAACAACTCCAACAAGAAATCAATTATTCCCCATAACAAAATCCTGTAGAAAATAATGAAATGATTCTCGACTAGAAAGGTTAAATTCCAACGGTAAATGGAAGTGATCCGATCTATTAGTTGCCTGACTTTTCACAGGGTGACTCCATTGTACATGTTGTGGCAGTGGAGGCTAGTGCTGATTCCAGTAATTTTGCTGTTTGGACCTGATGTGGGATAATGGTTTTAATGGCCGTGTTTGAAGCCAATTAGACCCCATTTTTAAAGATGAAGTAAATGGCTTTTGGAAAGGTCACGCTGCCTTTTGTGAGCCGCATTAGGCACGATAGATTCTTGACTTGTACAGCTGTCTTTTGGGGGGATCCTAAAAAAATGAGCACCGAGAAGTCTGAAAAACCGAAGTCAGTGAGACTCAAACTGGAAAAAAGCCACTTCTTTAATCTCCTTGCAAATGGCATTGTTCATTGAAACACAGATGCAAAGCTTGCATTGGGGATCAATCAGAATACAGTAACTCCTCACTTAACGTTGTATTTTTCAGGAACATAACTACAACGTTAAGTGAAACGATCCTAAACAAATCCAGTTTTCCCATAAGATTTAATGTAAATGTGGGGGGTTAGGTTCCAAGGAAATTTTTGGGGGGCAGACAAAAGGCATTATCTACTGTACTGTACTGTGCTTGGGAGGTGCCCCTGGCTTACCCCGCACAGGCACAGCCCGCTGCAGGCAAGGACGCCAGGAAGCACCTTCACAGCAGCAGCGGCAGCTTCCCCGGAGAAGAACAGGTGCTGACTTTGCCAGGGGATACTCCAGGCCCACCTCTTCCTGTCCCCGCTCCACTCCAGGCCCACCTCTTCCCACCCCCACTCCACCTCCTCCCTGGAGCATGCTGTGTCCCTGCTCCTTCCCCTCCCTCCCAGTGCTTCTCCCACCGCCAAACAGCTGTGGGAAGCACTGGGAGGGAGGGGGAGGAGGCGGAGAAGAGGAACTTGTGCAATGCTCCCTTGTAAAGTTGCTGCTCTTCCACAGAATCTTACAAGCGTGGACAGAGCAGGCAGCCAAACGACGTTATAAGGGAGCATTGCACAACTTTAAACGAGCCTGTTCCCTAATGGAGCAGCGACCTAACTTTGAAACAACGTTAAGCGGGAGGACGTTAAGTGAGGCGTTACTGTACACTCTAAAGTGAGAGTCTAGGACTTTTACTGTAACAGGCAGCATTGTTAATCACATTCAGATGCTCCATGTGCCACGGGAAGGATGAGAAATTGCTGTGATAGTTATATTCAGGAGCGATTTAATTCTCTGAGTAAGAACTTCTTAAGCAGGGATGCAAAATCCTACGTGTTCTCCTTGCTGATGTGTTACTGCTTTAATTCTACTCTGAGGTCTCTTGGAGCCCATCAACGCTGCACCCTAGACTGCCAAAAGAGTTTGCAGTTGAGCACCCGGGGGACATTCTCTCTCTTTCCTCCAGGGCTGAGTGTCTGGAAATCAGCTGGGCTCTCCTGCAGGGCAGCATGCAGTGCTATCAATAAATAAATACCTGAGAGGTGACCCTGTTACAAAATGTAGATTGCTTTTACTTCCTCTCTCCCCTGCCTGGCATGGACTGAATAACTTTCACACACTTGGGATAACGAGCCACTAAATACAGCAACAGGCTACTTTCAAAGCTGGGCAGTCCCATCCCAATGGCTTTCCAGCCTCCCCACAAAGTCCTGTTGCTGTAACTTGGCTCCTGATCAGCATCACCCCTGCTGTTTCCACCGGGGGCTTTCGTCACACAAGGAGATGCCTAGCGCCAGTCACTGCTCCAGAGAGCAGCCACAGAGCCCAGTTACTGCTTGTTGCTGACCTGGTCCTTGCTCCTCCGAGGTGAAAGCCTAATTGCTCTGATCCAGCGGGATGCCTTGTGCTACTGAGTGTCTGTGATTTGACACAGGAATGTATTCACTGATCTGGGTGGTTTTTATTTTTGGCAGAATACTGGAGATCGCTAAAGCCCTGAGGCTGAAGATCTCCAAAAGGAAGGGGCCTTCAGGACTCATGGACGATGAAGACCACAAGTTGGCCACCCTCTCTCTTCCCTTGCCTGTGTACAAGCCGTCCGGGAGCCAGCGGAAGCGCAAGAAGATGAAATAAAGGACTACTGTGCACACCTCACGGAGGAGAACACCGGCTGAAAGGACAGGGCAGGAACCTCTGCAAGAACAAAGCTGACGCCAGTTTCCTGATCCCACTTCGAAATCTGAGCTCCTAGAAGGGCTGTTTTGCCAGACAGTGGCACTTACGCCCTTGGAACTGGACAAGGCTGATCATAATAATGGGTTTGGGCTGATGTTCATCTCTGTAATCAGTCCTTTTTTGAAAATAAAACCCAAACCCTCTCCTTTCTACACAGCTACACCCAGGCTTTTAGGGGATATGGGGTGGCTAGGAGGGAGGAGAGGATAGGAGAGGCCATGCAGACCTCACAAACTTCCGTTAGTCCTGGATCAATTGTGGCCCCATCAAGTCTGTGAAAGAAGGCAGGCAGGGGAATGAATGCTCTGTGGCCAACCCAGTCTGCTGAACAAATGTGGTTTGTGGCTGTGCATCCTAAAAGAGGAGTCCCGACTTTCTAACCTGATCAGCTCCTCTTCCTCTCTTGCTGTCTGTGTCTCTGGGAGAGTATTGTAATTCATATTAAAAGGACGTTCTTACCCTCTAACTAGTCAGATGAAGGAATGAGAACTCCTCCTAACCTTGATTCCTACCCTTACTTGCTGTGTGACCTTCGGCAACAGCATTAGCTGGTGTTATTTCAGTTGTTTTTGGCTGGAGCCTATTGTTACTAACCTGCACGTGCCTCTGCCTTTCTGAACTTCATCAATTTCCCATCATTGATGAATGTGACGAGAGGGAATCAGTGGAAGTTCAGCATTTTTCTAGTTAAGTATAGAGCTGATTTCATTCTTCTACACCACAGCACCCAGCAACAGTGTTACAGCTTTTCTCCATCCTATTCTCCCCACTGTCAAATTTTCAGCTTTGCAGAGAATAGATAATAGAGGACACCAGACAAAAAGAGAATAGAGCATGTACATGGCAAGATGTCGGGCCGGCCCATTGGTTATCATACCTACCCCAGTCACCCAACCAGACAGTTGTTGGGCTGTTTGCTCTGCTGAAATCCTTTAAGCATAATAGTAGAACCCAGCCTCACCGGAAGTGGAGGCTCCAGCTATGCTGTTGAAATGTGGGGGGAGGGGAAGAGGAGGGAAGCTGAGCAGGGAGCAAATCAAAACAAAAGTTATACATACTCATTTCTTCACCTTGCCGTGATGTAGCTCCTGGTACCCATCCTGTGCCCTGTTTCCATCCCGTAAGCTAAAATCACAATGTAACTCAGCCCAGAGCAGGAGAATCTGGCTTATTGACTCCTGGCCATCCGCAGGAACGAGGCACCATTTCCCCCTGGAGCCTGTTTAATTGCTGGCACACGGTATTCTAAAGCAAGAAGAATTGGATTAGTCTTTTTCTGGACGCTTAGCCCATGCCATTAGTGCTCTCTCCTTTCCAAGGCTGTTCCAGGCATACAGCAGAATGCAGATGGATGAAGAGCTGATTTGTAGGTGCTAACCCTATTTTTAGGAACAGATTTCCTGCAGGGAGGTGAGGGGAAAGCTAGACTAGAAGATGCAGGAGCACAGAAAACAAAACCTTTTCCAGGGTTTTCTGCCCCTACGTGCTTATTCAGGTGTCCACAGACAGGCTCCCAAGTCCATATGCAGGTACCTACATGAACAACCCGATTTAGCAAACAGCATGTTGGGAATCATTAAGAAAGGGATGGATAATAAGACAGAAAATATCATATTGCCTCTATATAAATCCATGGTATGTCCACACCTTGAATACTGCGTGCAGATGTGGTTGCCCCATCTCAAAAAAGATATATTGGAATTGGAAAAGGTTCAGAAAAGGGCAACAAAAATGATATGGGGTATAGAATGGCTTCCGTATGAGGAGAGATTAATAAAACTGGAACTTTTCAGCTTGGAAAAGAGACGACTAAGGGAGGATATGATAGAGGTCTATAAAATCATGACGTGTGGAGTCAGTAAATAAGGATTAAATACTCCTCGTAACACAAGAACCGGGGGTCACCAAAGAACTTAATAGGCAGCAGGTTTAAAACAGACAAGGAAGTATTTTTTTCACACAACGCAAAGTCAACCTGTGGAACTCCTTGCCAGAGGATGTTGTGAAGGCCAAGACCAATGGTGGGCAACCTGCGGGCCGTATGTAGCCCATCAGCAAACCATGGCCACTGGGAGCTGCTGGGGGGGGGGAGCATGCCTGCAGACTGTAAACATCAGCAAAATGTCTCGCGCCTGCAATC
The DNA here is from genome assembly GCA_003942145.1 of Platysternon megacephalum. Lineage (NCBI taxonomy): Eukaryota > Metazoa > Chordata > Testudines > Platysternidae > Platysternon > Platysternon megacephalum. Next base: position 5,077,286 of record QXTE01000072.1, read on the forward strand.
AGATTACCCTGATGGGCCGTATGCGGGCCGCAGGTTGCCCACCACTGGCCAAGACTATAACAGGTTTCAAAAAAAGCACTAGATAAGTTCATGGAGGATAGGTCCATCAATAACTCTTAGCTAGGATGGGCAGGGATGGCAGCCCTAGTCTCTGTTTGCCAGAAGCTGGGAATCATAGAATATCAGGGTTGGAAGGGACCTCAGGAGGTATCTAGTCCAACCCCCTGCTCAAAGCAGGACCAATCCCCAGACAGATTTTTGCCCCAGATCCCTAAATGGCCCCCTCAAGGATTGAACTCCCAACCCTGGATTTAGCAGACCAATGCTCAAACCACTAAGCTATCCCTCCCCGATGAGGGGCTGGATCACGTGCTGATTCCCTGTTCTGTTCATTCTCTCTGGGGCACCTGGCACTGACCACTGTTGGTAGATAGGACACTGGGCTAGATGGGCCTTTGATCTGACCCAGTGTGGCCGTTCTTATGTTCAGACGCGCAGAGCCCCCAGCAGCTCCTATTCAGTTCAATGGGGAACTCATTAAGGACCTGATTCAAAGCCCATTGGAGGCAAAGGAAAGACTCCCATTGGTTTCCATGGATTGTAGACCCAGGCCTTAGGCATAACATGGATTTAGGCACCTCAGTAATTATGGGGGGCACTTATTTTGGAAAATCTTAGCCCGTTCTATTCAGCAAGGAGGGGGGATCCTGGCAAAGGCTGCAGCTCATCTCCAAGGAGGAAAGCCAGTGTAAGCAGGAAGTGTTTAACAGCTAGAGTTAATTCCTATTATTTTATGTTGTGCATTCACTTCAGGGAGAGACTCGGGCCTCTGGGGTTCCCACAGAAACTCTCTCAGGATACGATGTAGCCTTTGGCGCACTCTGGCAAGGGCCGTGAGCAGTCAGTCAGTCATTAAAAGTGGTAGAAACCGTACCCAACTTTCTGGGCAGAGGCTGCTAATTAATGCCACAGAGATTACACACAGGGGCTGATCAAGGCAGAGGTTCTGAGTGAAGGGCTGTAAATGCGACTGTGGAAAATCTAATTGGGAAAATTTGGAAGGTTTTTAGTCTAAAAATGGTGCTGTGGTTAATTAGCCGCCCTTAACTACCCTACCTGGGGCGTGTTGTGATAATGAGCCAGCGACACTTAAGAACAAAAGAGCAGGAGTTATTTGGAGCCCAGCACAAAATAACCGAAGTATTCCCCCCCTGGACTCTGTCAGCTTAGCCCAGTCACGGGACATTCTACGCGTGTGACTCTCACTGCAGCCTCCTAGGAGCAAAATTCGGCTGAAGAGCCAGGGTGGGACCCTGGGCTGGATCGGAGCCCCGTCAAAGAAGCTGGGAACTGGAAGGATTTCGGTTTCCTGTTTGTTATTGGTGTTGGCAGGGCAGCGGGGCCGAGGAGAGGCGCACCAGTCCGGGTGATCTGGGAAGGGCAGCATATCACGTAGCTATTACAGAGACTGGGCTTGTGCCCACTTGTACTATGGCCCTGCTCTGCTGTTCTGGTGCCAGCAGGGGGTCAGAAACAGGGCCCTGAGAACAGACCCTGCACAGGGGCCTTTCCGCCGGCATAAAGCTGGCTGTACACCAGCCCTACTCGCTGCTGCTGGCACCGAGAGTGAGCCAGGGCCGGGAAGGGGTCAGAGTTCACAGCTGCCTAGGGGCCACGGGACACAGTGTGTAAGTTAGAGCAGCCCTGAAACGACTCTAAATGACACCAAGGGCCAGACAGGGCCCTGCACAGCCCCAGACTATGGGGCCACGAAGGTGACTTAAAGCACGTTTGTCCCTCTCCCCCTGCCCCTAGTGCAGGAGAATTGGGGTCAAGGCATGTATCCGCGTGTCCTGCTAGAATACGTACTGTAGCACTTCTGTGCGACATGGTGCAAACGTGCCAAAGTTTCACCTCGCAAAAGCACGCTGTAGGGTCCAGTTGCTAGTGTGGGAATATCAGGGGCTACGTCTTCAAAAGACCAAGCTTCACCACTGCTCTAATAATCTGGTCTCCCAAACGTGGCCGCTGCCATCTCCTGCCCATTACAGAGTCTGTTCACGTCCAGGCAGAAATAAATGCGTTCAGTTCGGCTGCTCAGCGCTGACCCGTGTTTTGTTCCACCGGCTGACAGCCCCCGACGACATCTGTCACGCCTCTGTTTCCCTGGTTATTTAGAACGTGGAAGTTATCTGTAAATTACAACCTGCCAGACCCACTTCTCAGCCTGCCCAAAGCAGCTGTTCTTGGTAATTGGTGGAGAAATGCATTTTGCAAACATTGCTATCGGAAATGTATTGCTGGAGTTATACTGAATGAGCCCCTGAAAGCCCGCCTGGCTCCAGCGTCTAGTGCCCTAACACTCCAGCTCTTTGTGCTGACTTAATTAAGCTCTTGACCTGCTTGGCACCGTGATTGACAGCAGCCTTTTTTCAGGTCCTTCTGACAACAGGTGTGCTTCACTCCTGAACGGCCCTGTTCACAGTGGGCTAGCGCCACTAACAGAGTTACACATTGCCGCATGCCCAGGTACCCTATACAACCCCCCACCCCCACCATCCCAGTGGTTAAGGCCTCACCTTGCATGTCAAGGCCGTTTTCAAAGCCCCACGCTGCCTGAGATGGCCTAGGTCAGTGGCCTGAGCACTGGGCTATCCACATATTCATTAGGCCAGAGTGTAAGTGTTTACACAACACTGCCCCCCCCAAAAAAAAACCCCACCCCCTAGCCCAGTGGTCATGGCCCTCAGCTGTGAGATGGGAGAGCCAAGGACGAGGCCTTTCTCCTCATCACTGGGCTAGTGAGGAAACAGAGGCAGCATTGCCCCCTCCCACGTTTTTCTTGAAAAACAGCTGACCTGGCTGCAGGGAGGGAATCCTGAACTGAAGGGGGCACTCCCTCTGGGTCGGAGTTAGGCCCCAAAGGCCCTTGGAGGGGCTGGGCTTAGGCCACACCCCGCTCCTCACTATTTCCGACTGGTTCGTTTAGGTGTCTTAGTGTGCTAGATTCTGTGGATCCCATTCTCAAGTGCCTGGCTCTCCCCAGACCTTGTACAGGGCACCTGGAATCATAGAATCATAGGATATCAGGGATGGAAAGGACCTCAGGAGGTCATCTAGTCCAACCCCCTGCTCAAAGCAGGACCAATCCCCAGACAGATTTTTACCCCAGTTCCCTAAATGGCCCCCTCAAGGATTGAACTCACAACCCTGGGTTTAGCAGGCCAATGCTCAAACCACTGAGCTATCCCTCCCCATTCGGACACCGCCTCATTCAGGGTGTGGATTCCACCAGGCAGCAGGGCACCTAGACCTTACCTGTTGCAACGCTGAGTCAGAGTCCCACCCTGGGATCTTTAGGCTCCTAAACACCTTTAAAAATCTGGCCCCATGGTCTTGCAATGCCTGACTATCACAAGCACTGATTTGACTGGTTGATCGCTCCAGGGGTGCTAATCCCATTGACACCAGTTGAGGATCTGGTCCCAAGTGTGAATTAAGTAAATAGGGTGTTAAAAATCAGAAACGTTTTCAAAAGAGTCTGACTAAGTTACTACAGCTCCGAAAATCACCTCAGAGCCTGATCTGTGTGAAATGATCATTGCCACACGGGTGCAGGCTGACGGGACCCTGCATGCAAGCTCCTGCTCTGAGGAAGTTAAGTATTAAATGATTCTGGTCAATCATTTCTCTATTATTATTATATTTATATTATTGTTTAAAAGCAGGTCACGTGGCTCTCTCGAGTGCATGTACCTCTGTTTGTGGCATGTGGCATGTGGACGGGTATGGAGAACCTCTGTAGTCAGTAACACTGGTTATATTTGCCAAAGTGACTAATGATTTCAGGACACTGTTTTTGGGTGCTCAACCTGAGATGCCTTAATGCAGGGGTCGGCAACCTTTCAGAAGAGGTGTGCCGAGTCTTCATTTAGTCACTCTAATTTAAGGTTTCACGTGCCAGTAATACATTTTAACGTTTTTAGAAGGTCTCTTTCTATAGGTCTATAATATATAACTAAACTATTGTTGTATGGAAAGTAAATAAGGTTTTTAAAATGTTTAAGAAGCTTCATTTAAAATTAAATTAAAATGCAGAGCCCCCCGGACCGGTGGCCAGGACCCGGGCAGTGTGAGTGCCACTGAAAATCAGCTTGCGTGCCGCCTTCGGCACCCGTGCCATAGGTTGCCTACCCCTGCCTTAATGGGATGTGATTTTCAAAGGACAAATGCTCAGCACTTTCTGAAAATCAGGTCCCTTTTAAGGCAGCTCAGGTCAGGCACCCAAAATCACAAGGCACATTTAAACATTTGGGCCCTTATCCGCTTATGTCTGGAAAATGCCAGTGACAACCTGTAAATTCTAGTGTTTGCCTTATGTTTGCAAAATAAAACAGTTTAAAAAAAAGCCCCAAACCCTTAAAATATAGCACTTTATTGTTGTCATATAGTTTTTAATTACAAAAGTTTTCACATAAAACAATTGTTTTTCTTTAAAAAAAAACAAAAAAAAAAACCATAGGGGCCAGATCCTCAGCTGGTGTAAATCAACATCGCTCCTTTCACTTTAATGGAGTCAATGGTTCTTCAGTGGAGTCATGTCAATTTATACCAGCAAGGGGTCTGGACCAGGATGTGTGTCACAGACAATGTGAAGTGGATAGAGAAGATCCAGCTTAGAACTTGCCATGGGATCAGGGGCAAAGAAGAGCCCTTTGCATATTTCTTACTCGCCTCCTAGATTCAGCAGCAGAAAATGTTTTGGAGTTGTCCCGATTTCTCATGCTATAGTCACTACGTGGTGCAGCACATTGTGACTTTCACACTTGCCTGCACAGCTGAACTCCCAGTACCCAGTTCATCCTTGCAAAAGCACTTCGGGGTCTGTCTACAGCAGGACACTGACCCACTGCTTGAGAAGTTTCACTCCTGCCACTTAAAGAGTTCTTGAATGTTTGTCTCTCATCCTGGTCACAGCGTTGGTTCAGGAAGACCAATCGCTGATGACCATTGTCAGGGAAGGATGAATTTGCGAGGGTAGATGAACTCCTAGCATTTAAAAGTTGCAGTATGAAACCTGGCTTTACTACTTGATCCTCATTGTTCAATACCATTTTAGCTCCAGTGCAGACTGGGCCTTAATGCATCATCTCCAACACTAGGACTTAGAGGAGGTCTGGACATTGGAGCATCACAAGTGCAGCAGCAAATCTTACACTGCAAGCCACAATTGCTACGAGCAATTATTTCCTGGAGATGAACCAGATTACACAGGACACATTATCAGCTTCTAAAATCCTGCACTCTTTACATACTTCTCCCTGTACAGGTGGCTGCCAACAAACCACTATGGAGTATTTTTTGCCCTCTTTAAGTCATCACCACATTCTGCCTGCTTGTGACTGAACTTTGAGTGGTGTTTTTGTTGCTGTTTAATTTTTTGCCCTGCGAGTCTACGGCTTCATGCAACTGCAATGCTCCTTTCATTTTGCCACTGCAACAGGCAAAGACTGTGCCTTTCCTCTGGGCTGAAACAGTTCCAGTTCCTGGCAGGAAAGTAAAATTCATTCCCAGTTCCTTTTCTAGGCCACTAACTGGCTAGACACTGGCATTATTGTGGTCTGTCCAAGGCGACTGATTTGCTTGGCAATTGTTATAAGATTGGTCGAATGGCTCAAATAAGAAGAAACAAAAAGCAGATGGCAATGTGCTCCTGCCAGCCACTGTTGATTTAGTGTGTAACATGTTTCGGGAGTGGCAATATCCCAAAGTGGTAAAAGAAGGGGGGATTAAAATGAAGAGCTCGCACTGAAAGCTTCTTGCAACGAATGGGCACAGGAGACCCTTCCCAGCTTGGTCTCTGCAGTGGCACCAGCCTAAGAGAAAGGTGAAGAAACTCACACGGGAGTCAAAGAATAGTGCAGAAGATGCTCCCGTTGTTGTGACAGCCTCCGTCCATCCGTGCAGCTATCCTGGTCGACATGGTGGTAACTTTCTGACTGTTTGTTGCCGTGGAGGTTCCTCGGGTGGATCCTTCGATGTGAGGTCGTGCTGGAGGGTTCTCCAGGGTCCATGCAACGTCAGACCTGGAGAAACAGAAAAAATACCCCACAAGCAGCCATTAGCAATCGGGGAGGAGCTTCATTCTCAGCCAATGGAATGACGCCAATGGAATGACTTGAGAGCTGATTGATGGTTTTGGAAATGGGAAACTTCAAAGAAAATCTTTGTCGGAATTTTGTATTTCAATGCAAAAGAAAACATGGGAAAGTAAATTGATTACATTTATGAAAATCTCCCCTCCCTTCACACACACACACACACACTTTGTTCCAACTCTCAAGCAGGACAATGTGTGTGAAATTTTGGAATTTCAATTAAATGTCAAATTTTGATGAGAAAAAAAGCGGGGGGGGGGTGGGGGGGGGGTGAATCCAAACACATTTGTGTGATTTTGTTCCCTGTTTTTCAACCACCTTATCCATGTGAGCGCAGTGCAGGTCTTGGGGATGTGGCGGGTCAGGGAAAGAGAGCAGCGGAGGGAACGTGTACGTCTGGAATCTGTATAAAGAAACCCTGGCTAAACTGGTTACGTGGAAGAACAGGTTTGTTTTGGGATAAAATAAAAGCTGTGGGGGGGGTTCAGTAGTCATGGCTGATTTAGGTCACAAGAGAGGAATGCACTAAGGGTGCAGGCCTGGAACTGTACACATATACCCAACCCACACAAGAATCGCCTGCCTTCCCATCCACCAAAGAGTGGTGCTGATTTTTGTTTGACTGAGAACAACGGAAAGCAACAGCCCCAGGCTCTGAGGGCACTGCCGGTGATTTTACAGGAACAAATTCAGAAGCACAATCCACTCAGATGAGCTCTTCTAACAAGCAGCAGCTCAGAGTGGAATACTAGTCTGTCTATAGGTGTTTCACGGGCCGCCCGCCACCAGGGGAACGGGGGGGTGCACTCAGGTACATCAGCCTGTTCTTCTCTCCTCCAACCTCCCTTCAAAGGCCAGGTGAAATCAATGGGCCCTGTTCAGGGAAAAGGAGGTCACACCCACATATGAGAACAAGCCTGCTAGGAGAGAGCCAATGGAAGAGCATTCGGGGGGCCGGCATTAGAACAGGCGCATCAAGCCTCTTGCTTGTCCCCAGTGGGGAGCCTGGTTTTCCCAGGGTCAGGAGTGAGATGCTTCCAGCCTCCGTCTCCAGAAGCCCAGGCTCCTTTGCACAGGTCCTCACAGAGCTCGGCCTGGAGTAGCTGAGCAAACCTGCCCCAATAGAAGAAGAGGGTGAGGAAAGCGGAGCAGGCTCATGGCCTGAAGCCCCCAGCGTGTGGCCTCTCCTAGGGGTGACTGTCCACATTCTGAGAAGGGCTGTTCTAGGCCAAGGGACTCATTAAAGAGCAGCACGAGGGGCTTACTTGCTCTTGAAGGTGAGGAGTTTGTTGTTCTGCACAATACAATCTTCTGCATTCGACACCTGCTGCAAAATGGTCTTCTTGGACCTCCCTTGAAAAATCAGGTTTTCCTGCACCAGGCCTTTGGTTTGGTCAAGCATAACAATCCCATAATCCCAAAAGGACTGGATCCTGTTCTTGGTTACCTGGGGGGAAAATATCCCAACATGGCACAACCAGAACCTGGCAAGAATATTGGGCCACGTGGCCTTTTCCATGATCTAATCAAATAAAGTGCTGCAGTTGTACATGGTACTTTAGTATATCTATTTACCTGTCATCAATACAAACAAAACCCTAAAGATCTTAAAGTCTAGGGCCCTGATTCAGCAATCTGTCCCTATTCAGCAAAGCACATGCTCAACGGTAACCACATACTTAAGTGCTTTGCTGACTAGACACAGATTTAAGAATGGACTTAAATATACTGATGAACTGGGGGATAAATGTCCAATTAGGACAAGTACAGTTAAGCAAAGGGGCAATGTTTAGGCCAGACTGGACCAGAGAGAGATGGGCTGGGAGGTTACAGAGTTCCAGGATGGTTTCTCATGTGGTCACAGAACTTTGAAGGAGTCATGTTCAGAAGGCTGTTAATTCTATTTTATTAAGGTGTCCTTGTAATCCAGAAGGCTCACACCTGGGGACGGAGTTCTGGGCGAGGATTGTTTAAATATGGTGTTGGCTGAAGGTCAGCGCTGTGCCCAGGCGGGGTAGGCAGCTGGACTGCGGGTTACAGGTCTCAGAAAGAAGTGTGCCGTGGGACCCAAAGATTGGGCAGTGACCACACTCCATTCAGGCTCCAGAGGCTTAAAACACCCAGAAATCCAGGGGCTTGGTTGTTCCACTGGTTAATTACTCTTGCTGTTAAACATTTAAGCCTTATTTCCAGTCTGAATTTGTCTAGCTGCTACTTTCAGCCATTGGATCGTGTGAGACTTTTTCTCTGCTAGAAATTTACCACGGGTAATGGTGGAGTCCCCATCAGTGACAATTTATAAATCAAGAGTGTATGTTTTTCTAAAAGATCCGCTGCGGGAATTATTGTGGGGAAGTTCCCTGGCCTGTGTTATGCAGGAGGTCAGACTAGATGATCCCTTCTGGCCCTGGAATCTCTGAGTGAGAACCGCTGAACGTCTCCCATGGGCAGCAGTCCCAGTCTCTATCGTCCTTGTTATCCTGGGCAGAGCCACCAGGGACAGTGCAAACTGTTTACTTCTTCTCACCCGACTCTCGGGACAGGTAACAGATCCTTGCTAGAGTCTGCATGAGAAACAACAGCAGCAACTAGCGTAGCCCAGGCTTCAATCAGTGTCCCCTGGGGCCTGTGACAATTTGAATTCTCCCTCAATCCCTCAGGGGTACTTGTGCCCGGGGAGCAGTGTGATTAGGGTTTCCATAGGTCTAGTTTAGCCTTATGCCCAGACGATGACAGTTCCCTGATCAGAATGTTTTTCAGAAGGAGTTTGTGGTTCGTGAACAGAACGGAGGTGAGAGCACCCATCTCTATAGCGTAACCTCAGAGCTCTCTGCGTGTTCACTGCCGGGGCCTTTCCAGTGAAGATTATTGCAACAGACTAGTATTGCACCTTACTGTGGCTTCACCCCATCAAAGACTAGAACAAAGGTGACTTTTACCCTTAGGGTAACACTGGCAACTCGCAAGGAGTGGGATTGCTGCATCTCGTTTGCAAACATCGGCACAAACTGCAGCAACTCCTGCTTTTAATGCAGTGGTGCAGCCTGCAGGTTCTGGAGGTCTCAAGGTGCAATGCTCCCTCTTGCTCCAAGCAGCTTGGTTGTTCAGGCGGACATGGAGCAGTGCATGCTGGGATCTGTAGTCCCCATTAGCCACACCAATACACTAAACATGAAAGCAAATGTTGACCATATTGCAGAACTCCCTGGGCTGCATTTGGCTTTTGGGCGGGATTTTGGCTACCGTTGGGTTAGATACAACAATGGCAGTGGAGCAACCAACTCAATAAAGCAGGTGAGGTAGGAGAAAGACGAGCAAAGTGAGACCACTGTAGTCAAGGGGACTACCGCAGTCTCTGGCTGTCTCCGTTGCTCTCTTTTTTGCAAATAGGTTCCACATGGAAGACACAATTGTCTATCCACATACAAGGAATAATCACAGAGCTACCTACGCTGGGAAAAGTCAGATCAACAGTATATGAAAAGTAAAATAAAAAGCAATATTGGAGTGACAAATGTACTATTAATCAGAAGTGTGGCCCAGTGGATAGATGGACACGAATTGTAGGGGAAGAATCAACTTGGTTTTTATAAAGGGAAATCATGCCTCACCAATCTATTAACATTTTTAAGTGGGTCAACAAACTTCTGTACAAGGGTAATCCAGGGGATACAGTGTACTTGGACTTTCAGAAAGCCTTTGACAAGGTCCCTCACCAAAGGCTCTTAAGCAAAGTAAAAAGTCATGGGAGCAGAGGGAAGATCCTCTCATGGATCAGTAACTGGTTAAAAGATAGGAAACAAAGGGGTAGGAATAAATGGTCAGTTTTCAGAATGGAGAGAGGTAAATAGTGGGGTCCCCCAAGGATCCGTATTGGGACCAGTGCTATTCAACATATTCATAAATGATCTGGAAAAGGGAGTGAACAATGAGGTGGCAAAATTTGCAGATGATACAAAACTACTCAAGATAGTTAAGTCCAAAGCAGACTGCGAAGAGTTACAAAGGGATCTCACGAAACTGGGTGAATGGGCAACAAAATGGCAGATGAAATTCAATGCTGATAAGTGCAAAGTAATGCACATTGGAAAATATAATCCCAACTATACATCTAAAATGATGGGGTCTAAATTAGCTGTCAAGGAAGAGATCTTGGAGTCACTGTGGATAGTTCTCTGAAAACATCCACTCAATGTGCAGCGGCAGTCAAAAACGCAAACAGAATGTTGGGAATCAATAAGAAAGGGATAGATAATAAGACAGAAAATATCATAATGTCACTATATAAATCCATGGTACACCCACACTTTGAATACTGTGTGCAATTCTGGTCACCCCATCTCCAAAAAAGATATATTAGAATAGGAAAAGGTACAGAAAAGGGTAACAAAAATGATTAGGGGTATGGAACAGCTTCCATATGAGGAGAGATTTAAGAGAGACGGACTGTTCAGCTCTGAAATGACTAAGGGGGGATATGATAGAGGTCTATAAAATCATGACTGGTGTGGAGAAAGTGAATAAGGAAATGTTATTTGCCCCTTCAATAACACAAATACCAGAGGTCACCCAATGAAATTAATGGGCAGCAGGTTTAAAACAAACAAAAGGAAGTACTTCTTCACACAACGCACAGTCAATCTGTGGAACTCCTTGCCAGAGGATGTTGTGAAGGCCAAGACTATAACAGGGTTCAGAAAAGGATTAGAGAAGTTCATGGAGGACAGGTCCATCAATTGCTATTAGCCAAGATGGTCATGGACACAGTTCCGTGCTCTGGGTGTGTCTAGCCTCTGACTGCCAGACACTGGGACTGGATGACAGGGGATGGATCACTCAAAATTGCCCTGATCTGTACATTTCCTCTGAAGCACCTGGCATTGGTCACTGTCGGAAGACAGGATACTGGGCAAGATGGACCATAGGTCTGATCCAGTATGGTTCTTTTTATGAGCCCTGCACAGAGACTTTGGAGAGCTGGACTCTATTCTGGGTGACTTCTGGCAAGTCACTTCCCACTCTGTGCCTCAGTTTCCCCCTTTGTAAAATGAGGATAATGATCCTCACCTCCTTTGTAAAGAGCTTGGCAACCTGCTGAGCTGATGAGAAGAGCTAAGTACTATTACTATCATTACAGGTGTATTCCGTGAATGGAAATTCTCGCGCTCACGATCTCCTACCCTCTCCGACATGCATGTTTGTTAAGCAACAGAGTTGCTGCACATGAGCAGTGCTGCTCTGCTTTCCTGTGAAGGGAGGGGGAATTCTCGCTGCTCCTATTTCCCTTTGATTATCTTAGTGATGCTACAAATGACTAGCAGCTTTCACTACAAATCAAAGCTAAGACCTACGGACTTTGACCGTTCTTCTGGGATTGACACCAGCACTGAACCCAGGTCTGGTTTCCTCCTAGTGCACCAATCCATCCAGCCTAATGAATTCAGGAGAGACAAATTCAGACTGGAAAGAAGGGGCACATTTTTAAACAGTGAGAGTAATTAACCATGGTACCAATTTACCAAGGGGGGTGGTGAATTCTCCATCATGGGCTATTTTTAAATGAAGATTGGATGGTTTTCCTCTAAGATGTGCTCTAGTATAAAGCAAACAGGACTGTGTTACACGGGAGGTCCGAGTAGATGCTCACAGTGGTCCCTTCTGGTCTCAGAATCTAAGATTTGTTTGAACACCCACCTTCATGTCCGCAGTCTGTAACAACTGGAGGCCACATCCCCGGTTGCCTACGATGTCGTTCTCAACGATGACCCCGTCGCCCTTGGAGGTGATGCCGTGGCTGCTGTTGTCATAAATGCCATTGCCACGTAGCTCGACTCTGGCCTCGCTTTCGATCAGCACCCCTCCGAGGCTGTTGCAGGAGATGCTGTTGTTGGCGATCCGTGTGAGCTGGCTGCTCTGAAACACAGCAACCCCGCTGTCGTGGTTGGCATGGATGGCGTTGGCTATGATGTTAAGGGCTTCGTTGCTCTTGACGTACAAGCCAGCGGCTGCAAAAGGAGGGGGAAAGAAGTCAGTGAACCCATTCGAGTGAATGAAACCGGGCAGGTGAGACAACTGAGTCTGCTGGGCAGCCAGAGAAACAAGTCTTCCACCAGCCTGGGATTAGGAAACTCCAAATGCGCTTAACCGTTCAACACCCCGAGCTCTGGACGGGAATAAACCCCCAAAGGCTAAGAAAAACGCCGGCTAACCGGTGCTCGGGTTTGTGCGAAGGATCGGTGAGCCTCCACTCCAGGACAAAGCGGAGCGGGTTTGACGTTTGTAATACAGCCCCAAGGCCAGGCTAGTTCACAAGCTACAGAAATTTTGCACGGCTCTCGTGATAAACTCCAGGGTGTCAGCACTGAACTGGGCAGACTCTGGAATGGGAGAGGGCAACAATACTGAGCACAGAAACAACAGCTGTGATAGAAACTGAGAGCTACTGGTTGGCGTGGGAGTAATATAGACACTGCCCAAGGGTTCATTAATGGAACGGCATCTCTGGTTTCCTGAGACTCAAGCTGACCCTTTATTCAGGGCTGTAGAGAGGGATTTTCCATGCCCCAGCTGTGGTTTCCCATGTCTTCCTGATCTTCTGTTACTACTCCCATCACCTGTCCTGCCCCCCACATACAAGCCCCAGCAAGTACCCTCTTGCAGGAATCCACTTTCCAAGGAATGCTGGGTGGGGCTCGCTTTGGAGCTCAACGCTGCTCCCTATGTGAAAGCTTTTTCTCCGTCTCCCTTCCAAAGGGATGAACACAGAGGCCCTGCAGCCTTCTCACTCCCTGACTACCTGCTCCTTTTCTGCAGGGGGTGAAGAAAGTGGCTTTAAACTACCTTTGTGCTTCCTGAATTGTTGCTCAGACCAGTGCCCTCTCTGGCTTCAGCACAACCCAGAGCAGCCCCATGGCTGCTCTAAGCCTCACCAGCTTGTAATGGCCCTCTGAAGACTCTCTGCGGGCTCATATACAGCCAGAGTACAATGCACACTCCTTTCCACCCTTCAACCCTGGGGGCTGCCAGGGCCTGGTTCTACTGGGATATGCTCAGAGAGGAAAAATCCCAGTGATGGAAATCCTGCAGTGGTTGTTTCCACCCCCTTTGTAGCCTATATACAATGGCTGCAGCACTGGACAAAATCCAGTCCCTGGTCTAGAGACTGAATTTGTCCTCTGCAAGGCAGTGCCAAGCGCTACCACCGCTAGGCATCACTCCCCTCCAGTCTGCTCCTCCATTCGCCTGGCTACATCATACTCAGAGCTGCACGGTTACGGTGACTGTGATCTCCGCAGGCCCCAGGAGACCCCTAGCCCATCTCTCCGGGGACTCGGGGTGGGGATGGAGTCAGCCCCTGGACAGCATGTTTGGGGCAGGCCCAGCTGGGGCCACGTTCACCTCCATTGTGATTGATGCTGTTGGACTCCACCAGTGCCACGCTGATGGGCCGTCGAGAGGTGACGCGCTCGTCCTCGCTGTCCAAGTCATTCTCCCAGCTGGCAGCTTCGCCCTCGTCGTTGAAGTTCTCGTTGCCGCCTTGGTTGGCGAGATAGTCGTTGGCATCGTCCTTGCGGCAAAACACGGCCACCCCGTAGATGCTGTTGTGGCCAATTCGGTTGTTTGTGATGTGAGGGAGGCTGGAGGACATTATCCACACGCCACAGCCCTTGTTACCTGCAACATGCAGAGACAGACCAAAGCGAGACAGCCATTGTTATAAGCGCCAACCGCAGGCCGGCTCCACTGGGCTAGGCCCTGTGCACACCAGAGCTGGGCGCAATTTTTCAGGCACAACTTTTTTTCAACAAACCAGGCAGCTTTGATGACACCAAAACGTTTCATGAATTTGTCTCGGTTTCACCAAATGGTTTCGGTCAGAAAAAAAACCCCTAAAAATAAATTATGAAACATATCAAACCATTTCCATTTTTTACTTTGAAACGACTTGGTGTTTTGACATTTCCTTTCGTTTGAAAAAACAACAACAAAACAAAACATGAAAATGGTCAAAATTTAAACAAAAAAAATGCCACGTGGCAGAAACAAAACACTTCATTCGACCTGAAATGATTTTCTGTTCCACTTTTTGACTCGCTGAAAAATTTGAAAAATTCCATTTCCGGTTCAACCTGAAACCATTTTTTCCCCCCCAGCCTTGCCAGCAAACCGAAAAATCTGTTATTCACACAGCTCTTAGCACAGACACCTAGTGAGAGACAGCCCTTGCCCCATAGAGCTTACAGTGTAAATAGACCAGACAGAGAGCAAGTATCATTGTGCTTGCTTTACAGATGGGGAACCAAGACCCACTGGACTGGGACCTGGGAGAGCTGGGTTAATTCCTGGATCTGCCACTGACCTGCAGGGTGATCTTGAACAAATCATCACCTTGTGCCTCAGTTTCCCATCTCTAAAATGGGGATACCAATACTTCCTTTGTCTGTCGTGTCTATTTACACTGCAGCTTCAGGAATGGTCTCTCACAATGTGCCTGTGCAGCACCTAGCAGAATGGGGCTACTAGGCATTGGTGAAATACAATCAGTAAATAAAACCCCTTTTGCCATTGCTAGGATGTGGTTCATAATTCAGGTCCTCATGTTCCCTGGGAGCACATACTGTGATGTGTCACATATATTCCTGTCCCTGTGGTCATCCTCACTCTTACTTGCTTTGTCCCCACGCCGCTGTTCCCGTTTACACAATTAAACACATACATAGATGTCTCCCGTTGGTGTTTGTTCAAGGGTCTGTTTTCCTTTGTTTCCTGCCGGAAAAAAAATCCCTCCCATGGGTATTTAGGTGGTTTATTCCAGACTCCTGCTCTCCTTGTTAGATGCTGCCAAGCTAATGACTGATGATTCCCTCTTGAGCTGAGTTACTCCAAACCAATGTCACTCGAAAGACGCAATGAAACATACTGCCGTGGAAACTCAGTGGAGAACAGTACCTACTGTGTCTGAGCTGGCAATTTCCTGCAATATCCTTGGGAGACCTTATTGCATTAAATGTAAGTATCTCTGTATTAATTAATGGTTTATCTATTGGGCTGGGACTGTATGTTAGTTCTTGAGGGGGTAGACGTGACAGATGTGAGATCTGGGGGTTCAAAGAACTATATTGAGCGAAGTGCCAGACAAGAATGGACTTTAGGAACAAAAAGTGTGAAGTGGTTTTCCTGGGGAACATCTAATCGGAAGTGAAGGCAAATTCCCACCTCCAGCTATGCGAAAACCCAGCCTTTGGAAGCTGTGCCCTGAGGAGAAGGCCATTGTCTGCTGATCGCCTGTTACAAGCGGCCATGATCAAAGGCCCAAGCTGTATAAAGAATGACTGAACTATTCATGGTTGTTCTGGTTCTGAATGTGGGGCAGTTCTGAACTTGTAACCCTGGGGAAAACCCATTTGTGGGTTTTGAAGTACTGATAGCTCCCAGAGCCCGAGGTGGGAGTTGGGGTGACTTCTGGTAAGCTTTTATTCATGCATGTACGTTCTTTCATTGTTTTTGTTGTATCTGAAATGCTTTTACCTTAAGAATAAATGTGCTTGCTTACAATAAATGTCCTCCCCCTGCATTAGGAGCTTCTTTTAATTTTCAAAGTACTCTAAAATCCACATGCATGATGAGATTATCTAGGATATTGGTAAGCCACAACAGGGCCAATGGTGCAAGTTTGGAATAATTTGGTTCAGGTGTATATTCTTCCCCAAGAAGAAGAAAATTGTAATATTCCAGTTGCTCTAAAACTGACATGCATAGGGAGATTACCTTGAACAGTGATATTCCACAACTGAAACTGAGGTGAAGGGGAACTCCCATTGAGATGAATGGGTCATTTCACACCACCCAGAGCTAGTGTGTCTTTGGAGCATCCTAATTCATCTGAGCACACCCCACTGAATGGGCCATTCCACACATCAACAGCACTCCTGTACTGCAGAGGGCTGTGCAGAGCCCCTTCCTTTGCACTCGCTCCCTGAAGTAGATACAAGTCTGGGGCTCCCCCTGCTATTCCTCTTGCTGCCTCCAGCTAGCGGATGTGCTCCTCACAGCCCATCAGTTACCACCCTCCTTCCTTCCCAGGGCCCTTCCCGCCCTACCGGGGGCATGGTGGGGCCAGGAGGAGGACAGAGCTGGTAGCTAAAGTGGCAAATCATTCCCCTCCCACAGGTGCCCTCCAATTGTGCCCCCCACTCATACCTCTTCCTCAAGAAACAAGGGAAATTAACTGCCCAAAAACATGCTTAATACAGGTAGGGTGACCAGACGTCCCGATTTTATCGGGACCGTCCCAATATTTCGGTCTCTGTCCCGCGTCCCGACCGATCTTTGGTCGGGACGCGGGACAGAGATATCCGCAAGCAGCACTGTTTTTGTTTTTGTTTTTTCCTCAGCCGGGACTCGCTTGGCTTTTTTTTTTTTTGCTCAGCCCCCCCTCCCCCCCCCCATGTGTCCCGATATTTTATTCCCCTCATCTGGTCACCCTAAATACAGGTCTTGTTTACACTACAGGGCCTTTGCCGGTATAGCTATGCCAGCTAGACGAGCCCTCCTTAGTACCTTCTTTAACTCAAGAAGTGTGTTTCAGATTCCTGCTGGCACTGCCAGTCTGACGTGCCTTCTCTGGCTTGTCAGATTGCGTTTATATCTGCTGGGGAACCACAACGCCACTCATTAGACTGCTCCCAGGCTGGTGAACCACCTGTGGTTCATTAATTTTATACCAGGGTAACTTCCCTGATTTCACTGGGGTTGCTCCTGATTTACACAGCTACAAGTGAGGAGAGAATCAGGCACAGGCACCGACTCCGTGGGTGCTCCAGCGCTCAAGCACCCACGGAAAAAAATAGTGGGGGTGGTAAACACCCACCAGCCACAACTGTTCGGCAGCTGGCCTGGGGCTTCGGGGGAGAGGGTGGAGTGGGGGCAGGAAGAGGCGGAGTGAGGCCAGAGCTTTGAGGGAGGGGGCGGAGCAGGGACAGGAAGAGGCGGAGCAAGGGCAGGGCCTCAAGGGAGGGAGTGGAGTGGGGTGGAGCCTTGGGGTGGAGTGAGGGTGGAGCACCCACCGGGAAAAATAAAATTCAGCGCCTATGGGTCCAAGTTTTGCTTGCAGAGGACCCTCTACACCAGATAACTAACCTCCCTTTCTCCTTATTGCTTTTCTGCCCCCACCGCAGCATATAGACCAGGGGTAGGCAACCTATGGCCCGTGTGCCAAAGGCGGCACGTGAGCTGATTTTCAGTGGCACTCACACTGCCCGGGTCCTGGCCACCCGTCCGGGGGGCTCTGCATTTTAATTTAATTTTAAATGAAGCTTCTTAAACATTTTTAAAAACTTGTTTACTTTACATACAACAATAGTTTATATATTACAGACTTATAGAAAGAGACCTTCTAAAAACGTTAAAATATATTACTGGCACGCGAAACCTTAAATCAGAGTGAATAAATGAAGACTCGGCACCGCACTTCTGAAAGGTTGCCGACCCCTGATATACAGGCTTCTAATTCCATCTCATGGCATCAGCACCAAGTATGCATATTGGAACGGCTGCTTTAGCATTCATCTTGCAGCCTAGAAGCCAGAATGGGGAAAGACCCATTAAGGTTCATGCCCTTGCCCTGCTGGTGAATGGATATTTCCTTTGGCGTATTTTGTAGTAAGGTTTTGAAAGTCGCAGGGAATGCATCTTCCACCACTGCCCCTACGAGATCATACTACAGTCTCCAGAGGTGAGTTTTTCCAAGGATTCAGCCTAGATTTTCCCTTTCCTAACCACATCCTTTTACTTCTACTGTAGTCAAACAGCCACATAGCACGCTAAATAATCTCACTGTGGGATTACATAGTCAGTGAGGCAGCGTGATCTTGGCACTGGACTAGGACTCAGGAGTCTTGGGTTTGATCCCCAGCTCTGCCAGTGGCCTGCTGGGTGACCTGGGAGAAGTCACTTCCTCTCGCCGTGCCTCAGTTTCCCTATCTGTAAAATGGAGATAATGATTCTCACCTCCTTTGTAAAGCACTTTGAGACCTCATAATGGAAAGTGCTAGATAAGAGCTTGCTATTAATAATGTACATACATCACAGGGGGCATTATTGGAATAATAAACCTAAAAATAGGAAACTATCACCCTGCACTCCCCAGTTAGAGGCTTGTTGTCTTTTCTCCTCCTTTCCTGTCTCTTCAGCCCTCATTTCTGCTCCACCTCTTGCCTCCCTCCTCAGTAAGGGACCAATCCAATGCACACTGCACTCAACACAATGACTCCTACAGACTTCAAAGGGCTTTGGGTCAGGCTGTACATACTCGGTGCAAGGCACAGGAGCCCACCCCGAGGGTTCCAACAGCTTTTCACATGTGCAGCCGTTTCATTTTGATCCTGTGAAACTGGGATTTATTTATTGCTCCAACCTGAGCATTTAATTTTAAAAATGCAACTAACAAGCCAGAGCATATTTATTCTCTCCCCTTTTCTTTCACCTAAAGGGACCCGCTGTTCTCATTTGAATTCTCCTCTTCTCCTATTAATACGTATGTCCTCCTATCACTCCCACCACCGATCCCAGATAACACTCGTTTCTGGACCTCCTATAGCCCAAAACAGGCTAATTGTTGCCCGAGTGGACCATAGCTCTTAGCTTTGTGCGGACAGGGACTCTTCCTAGAGACAGGTTTCAGAGTAGCAGCCATGTTAGTCTGTATCCGTAAAAAGAACAGGAGTACTTGTGGCACCTTAGAGACTAACAACTTTATTTGAGCATAAGCTTTCGTGGGCTACAGCCCACTTCATCGGATGCATAGAATGGAACATATAATAAGAGTATATATATATATACACATACAGAGAAGATGCCATACCAGCTCTAAGAGGCTAATTAATTAAGATGACCTATTATCCTAGAGAAGTATTCCCAAGGCTTGAGAAGTGAAGGCAGCAGCACTGGTAAGAGATGGCCATTAGCGGCTGTTTTGCAGCCCCTGCAGTACACACCTATCCCTATGGATACATCATTATACATAAAGGGACAGATTCCCTGTCCAATCCACCCCCTGATGGCAGGCTCTAAGCATGACAATCAGGGTTTCGACACCCCAAGGGGAGAACAAAAGGTTTAACCCTCCCCCCCCAAATAATCAGTTCAACCAACTGATTGCACGCTGTGTTATTGTACAATGGAAGTATATCAAGTAAGATCTTTATGGAAGCTTGTAATACACTGAACTGAACAGTCATTATGGTTACGGTAATAAATGCATGTGGAAAACTGTAGTTGTAAATGTGGTGCAACTTTAGCAGCACCTCACAACCAGACGAGGGCGGCCCCAAGCACCTAGCCATTGTCCAGCCCAGGCAAAAAACAACCGGGAACCATCCAAGCAAACAGAAACAGCTCGAAGCTGCGAAGAAAACCCCCGTGTTCGGGAACGAAGGGCTGGTCTATAACTGGAAACATACATTGGTGTAGCTACGTCTCTCGGGGATGTTAAAAACCCATACCCAGAGAAATGTAGCTACGCCGACCTAACCCCTGGTGTAGACAGCGCTAGATGGACAGAAGAATTCTTCCGTCAACCTAGACTCCACCTCTCGGGGAGGTGGATTAACATACAGTGATGGCAGAACCCTTCCAGTTGCTGTTTTTCACCCCAAGCAGGTCTCTGTTGCACGAACTGTGTGGAGCATCTGTGCCGAAGCGAGCTGATAACAGGAGGGCTGCACAGACGATGAACCAAAGGGGAACGGGCCAAGCGTCTGGTAATTAAGAACTTGGGCAGGCTGGGTTTGAGGAGATGGGACCGGAAGGGCTGTTGGCAACAACCTGCCAGGAGTAACTAGGCTGGTGAGTGTGACGGGTTGGATCACAGAAACCCACTTGGGAGCTGCCAGCTGATGTGCAATGGCTACCTCTGCTCCTGTTCTCCCTGCCAGCTACCGGTGGTTCCAGCACTCTGTCTTGCTGAAGCCAGACACACCCATCTGCTCCAGATACAGACCCAGAGTCTGAACCACCTGTCCCAAAGCTGCAGGTTTACCTGAGAACAGCTCACAGAAGTCTGCTTGCCCTTAGCACTCAGATGCCCAATTCCCAATGGGGTCTAAACTCAAATAAATCCGTTTTACCCTGTATAAAGCTTAGACAGGGTAAACTCATAAATTGTTCGCCCTCTATAACACTGATAGAGAGATATGCACAGCTGTTTGCTCCCCCAGGTATTAATACATACTCTGAGTTAATTAATAAGTAGAAAGTGATTTTATTAAATACAGATAGTAGGATTTAAGTGATTCCAAGTAGTAACAGACAGAACAAAGTAAGTTACCCAGCAAAATAAAATAAAATGCGCAAATCTATGTCTAATCAAACTGAATACAGATAATCTCACCCTCAGAGATGCTTCAGTAAGTTTTTTCTCAGACTGGACACCTTCCAGGCCTGGGCACAATTCTTTCCCCTGGTACAGCTCTTGTTCCAGCTCAGGTGATAGCTAGGGGATTCTTCATGATGGCTCCTCTCCCCCTCTGTTCTCTTCCACCCCTTTATATATCTTTTGCATAAGGCGGGAATCCTTTGTCCCTCTGGGTTCCCCCACCCCTCACTGGAAAAGCACCAGGTTAAAGATGGATTCCAGTTCAGGTGACATGATCACATGTCACTGCAAGGCTTCATTACTCACTTGCCAGCACACACATATACAGGAAGACTCACAGGTAAATACAGCCATCTGCAGACAATGGCTCTGGTTAATGGGAGTCATCAAGATTCCAAACCACCATTAATGGCCCACACTTTGCATAATTACAATAGGCCCTCAGAGTTATATTTTATATTTCTAGTTTTAGATACAAGAGTGGTACATTTATACAAATAGGATGATCACTCTCAGTAGATTATAAGCTTTGTGATGATACCTTTTGCATGAAGCATATTCCAGTTACATTATATTCACTTATTATCATGTTTTTACAAAATCATATAGACTGCACAACGTCACAGTGAGACCTTGGGATTGTGGGCTGGCTACTGGTGTCAAGGAACGTTTAGAGCACCAAGGCCCCTGAAGATACAGGGCAGGTGGTGACAGAACCTCTTACAGGTCTGGGTAGTCCACAGAATGTCAGACCAAGGCAGGACAAAGGGAGTGGAGATTGGCTGCAAGTCCCCAATCGTGGAACCCCCCATTGTAAAGGAGTCCAGTGGACACACATCCAGCTCCCCCCATCACCAGGGACCCCTCCCCTGGCACAAGGGCTGTGTTAGGGACAGGGAAGGGAAGGAGGAGTGGCTATCCCCAGCTAGGGTATTGGCCCTTGGGGACCACAGCCAGTTGGCACAAGTTAGAGCAGCATCCAGGCTGCTCTTACTTGTGCTGGGGCAGAAAATCAGGGAGCCATAACTGACTTCCTGCCCACCTCCCCTGCCCTTGCTCAGCACGGAATCCAGCTCTAAAGCTGCACAGGACCCTTGGGACAGCACAGTAGGACATGGAGAGCTCAAGGCATTTTCCACATTTTTGGCTTCTTACCATAAATGGTGTTTCCTTCGATCAGCCCCTTGCCTCTCTCTCCCACCACCACTCCATCCGAGTAGCCACAGCAGATCAGGTTGCTCCTGAGGACGGGGTCACCCCCGCGCCGGATGTCCGCCCCTCCCCACTGGTTCTCACGAATGACGTTTTCTAACACAGAGCAGAAGAGGGGAAAAAATCACCCGAGAGCCCCACGGAAAGAAGGGAGGCTGTGCTGCGTCCCTGTGCACCGTCCACCCCCGGGGCATAGCTGCTAAACAATTACACATCTGACAGTCACACACACTGCTGGGAAGTCCTCATTCCCCCCAAAGAAGCTGAAAAGCAAAGTCCCTGTTTGTAACGGGGGGCAGAAGAACCCAGCTGGGGAAGTGGGGAAATGATGCACCTACAGCTGAACTGAGTAGATTCACAAAACACATCGAATTCTATCCTGAAGTCAACAGCAAAATGACTATAATGGAGCCAGGATTCCACCCACCATTGATTTAGCAAATTTCACCTCTTTTTGTTTGCAAATCATCCCATAGAACTGGCCTGAATTTGCTCTCAGCGAAGGTAACGGGAGTTTTACTGGATTGGCCCTGGATAAGCACCATTCTTTACCCAATCACAGAGGGGCCTGATCCCAGCTCAACAGAGCAGCAGCACAGGAAAAGGAGAACAACGGCAAGGAGAACAACGGCTGGAGACAGGACACGTGATTACAGCAGAAGCAGATTACTGCTGTTTAAAAAGGCTGCTGTCTTTTGAAACAAAAGAAAAGATTTAATTTTAGCGCGAGCCACACTATTACTATCTTCTGTGGTCTAGTGAGTATTTATCCTGCCCTCTCTCTTGGGAGCAATTCAGCTTTTTTAGAAACCTATTCTCCTTTTTTTTTTAAATCCATAGTGGTGGGCCTGTATTTACTTTTTTTTATGATGGAAAATAGGGCAACAATTATCATCTTGTCCTATGGAACAACAGCAAAGATTCAATTAAGTATAATTACTGTCTGTAACTGCAAACGGAGGGCAGCAGTGTATTCAGCAGCTTAATTGCACTTAGTTGTATCACTAGTTCTACATAATTAGCCTCCCTCCTTCCCACGTATATGTTCAGCAGAACAATTGCTAGGGGAAACAACTCCAAGATGCCGCTGAAGTAGAAGAACGTTGACGACTCAAGCTCGCCATGAAAACCAAATACTGGATGAGTAAAAATACAGTTGATCTGGAATGCTGCTTCCATAGCACGAACAAACAATGATTCCAGCGAAACAATCCAGAAAAGCCACGCCTGCACCCTCCCTTATTGGCGTATGGACTGATGATCTATGTCTAAGGTTGAGTCCAATGGAGTCAAGTGCACCCAGCCACTGAGTCTAAAACAAAAATAACTTTGCAAGAAAGATGCATCTAAATATGGCTTAGAAGCTTGATGCCCATTAGAAAACACCATCTATCATGCATAACAAAGCTGCTTTTAAATTAAATACCTATTATTTGGCCTCTTCCATTCTCATTCACTGCTATACCAGCTGCAAGCCCCTGGAATATATGGTTCCCACTAGAGTAGAAAGAAAGGAAAAAATTAGCTACCAACGTGGTTGCTCTTTTTATTATATGTTAATCACGCACAGATTTTGCCCTAACTAGACTTTCTGGGTTAAATGAACAGATGTAATAGCCCTTATATCCTTTACTCATTACCCAGCAGAGAGCGCTTCTGTTCAAAGTGCTGCCTGGTTGATTGGCTCTAGGCCGCAGTTCATTTCCTTTTCTTCTTTAATGAGAATGCATCAAGCTTTGTAGTGACAATAAAATGGTCATGTGTAACCAGGGAAAAATAGACAGAGGAGAAGATACATGCAGAACTGATAAGACAATGGAGCTGCAGGTGTTTGGATAACTTTCATGTGGTTCAAAATATGAATTGTAATGCCAATCCAACGGGGAAAACACGCTGAAATACAAAGCAACAGAAGCAACCCTATAATTAGAGACAGTTATTCTTGGAAATGTACGTCATATTGCAAGTCCCACTAATATACTTGTTATAAAACATAAAGAAGAAGCCACAAAATTAGGAAACAGCAGGTTTGAAAAATGCTCTCCACTCACAGATTTTCATAAATATAACCTCCAAAAATGAGTAACGGGCATCCTCCATTAGCACAATGCAGAGAGAACCCCCATAACACACATCAATGTATCAATGGAAGGCAAAGTAAACTGAAAAAATAGGCCAGATTCCGCTTTCCAATGCAAATCCACAACAATTCAAGTGAAGCCACATGGGTTAGTCCCAGTTGGCAAAAAAGCTGGCCTGATACATCAAAGCATAATGTGCACATTTTATTTCATAGCAAAAATAAAAGTCAGATATTTTGGCTCAGAAGCACCATGGGACAAGATGTCACACTGTTTATTCTGGAACAGGGGGACAAATCTTACTGTCATTTACACTCCTGTGGTTGCACAGGGGTAAGTAAGGGTGGATTTTGGCTCAGTAAGTTGCACTTTAATTGTTTTCAGTTTGCTGTGACATAAAGAGGAGTGACTCAAGCCAAAGGGTAAAAACCACGGAGCTGTTTGTTGGAAAAGCAATTGCAGTCTGATCCCGCAGACACTTACCCATGCTGTCCCAATGATTTCAACGGGACCCCTTGCACGAGCAAGGATTACTCATGAGAATAAAGGGCCGTACGTCTCACATCTTCGCAACCTTGGGCATAAAAGGCAACACGCTGCAGTTTTAGCCCCCCTATTCTCACTGTAAATAAATGAGTGGTCGACGTCTGTGTGCAGTGCACCATCTCCGTTCGTGGACTGTGCTCAAGCAACAGGCAACATGGGGAGTGCAAAGGCCCAGATCCTCAGAGGTTTGCAAGGCTCCTGATTTCCATTGATTTAAATATCTATGAGGATTTGGGCCAAAAATCATTAGGGTCCTCTACACCCTAAATGGGCGGTGTTTTATAACGGACAGTCCAAGGCCACAGGAAGTGCTGAATGCTCATATGGGCATTTGGCCATAGTATATTGAATGTCTCCGTTTGTGCATGCTCAGAGCATGCACGTTCATTTACTTCTATTTGCAATTGTATTTGTACTATACAGAGAAGCATCCGCATTTTCTCTATTACTAGTGTGTGTTGAGAAAACTGCCTTCATAATATTATAGCATTATGCATTAGGATCTCTGTGTCCCTGAAATACAAGGCAAAAGACGCACTATTTAGAAATCGCTATTTATATAGAGAGCTGCTGCCACACAACAAAGGGAGAAAGGACCACACCTCCGCCCACCCACAAATACGCGCACACACACACACTATTTAATTCCGTTAACTTTCCAAAAATGCATCTTCTATTCTGCCCCAATTCAGTGAGGTGGTGCAAACATTCAGAACAATAGCAGCTCATTCACGGGTATAACCCACTTCAAAATGCACTGGAAAAACTAACTATGCCCGAATGTTTTGTTTTGCAGCATGATAGTGCCTATTGACGACCTCCTGGTGCAGGCTCGGTGACAAAGATCAGGCAGCTGAAGCTTCCGTCAGTGCCACCTTGTGTCTTTATACTAATGGGCCATGGGGCCTGCCATGGTTCCATGTCTCTTGCCTTACACTTAGATTACAAGCTCTGTGGGGCAAAGATTGTCTCTTTGGTAAATGTCTGTACAGTGTCTAGCACAAGGGGGGGGGGGGGGGGGGGTCAGTCCTCTAGCTGCTACCGCAATACAACTATGATAAACAAACAAACAAACAAACAGTCATTGGGGCTAATGGGAGTTTTGTATGAAAACAGATGGCTGGTTCCTGTGCCACTGCTTACCCTTTGCACTGACAGTGCCTACTCTCAGAGGATTGCAAAGCAATTTGCAGAGGTGACTATTACTCCTATTTTACAGGTGGGGAAACTGAGGCACGGAGTGGTCATTGGCTGGAAATCTCTGAGTCTTGCCAGAAAGCTCAAGGCAACCCCCTCTCTGGTAGAGAAAGCACACGGACAGGCAAGCAAGGAGAAGGGGAGGGAGCGGAGAGCTGCAGAACTCTCGGCTGCTAGGAGGTGCTAATGACTGGGGTTATTCAGTGGCAACAGGGTTTAAACTGAGGGTAGGGTTCCCCATCCAGGGGGAGGCAAGGGCTTCTGGCTGGCTGTTTGCAGGGACGGTGGATCAGCCCTGTTGGAGAGGGGCTGGGGAGTGGAGCCGGGAGGCAGCGACAGAAGCAGAGCCCTTCCATTCTCGTTTGCACACAGGATCAGCACGTGGGCTTCCTGGTGGAACAGCCGGAGGTAGAACATAATTAGCAGCACTCGGAGCTTGTGATGTGCACGCAGCATTTGCCAAGAACTCAGTACCTGTCAAACTGCACTGCACCGCCAACGGGCTTCTTTCATCCGCCTGGGCTGCCCTCGCCGGGTTGTTATGAACTTACTGGACCGCGCTTTGAAATACACCGGTGCCGTATCACATCGTTGACCAGCAAACACATGGGCGTGCGCCACCACTGCTTTGGTACCGCACCAAGAGTGCACATACAATATCCCCTTCTCCTCCGAGTCCGCAGAGCAAGCTCAGCTCAGGAAGGGAGACTGAATGCAGGCGACGCAAAAAAGAATCGTTCCCCTAGCCAGGGGAAACGCTCTGGGAAAGCCAAGGCCCCTGAGTGCTGTCCCAACAAGGGGCTGGTAGGTTGTGAGTCATCTAAGCCTGACTTGTCACTGCGCTTCCCAAGCACCCCCACATGGGCCAGACTGAGGAGACAATCAGTGACGGACTGGATGATTAAACAGCTGCCCAGGAGATTCAGCTCGTCAGTGGGGGACGGTTAAACGTGAGACAGGGGAGCAAGGGAGGCTGGGCGGAAGGGCCAGAGACGCCCCGGATCGCCGAGCGATGAGATCTCTCCCCCTGCGCCGAGGGAGAAGGTAAAAAGCTTTATGTGCAGCACATTGGGAATGACGCACACAGCGTCGGACCTACGCGGGAGTGCGTGAGGCCTGTTTGCCGCGAGGACTCCAGGGGGAGGGAACCCCGCCCGGTGACATAGGGAACCCGCGTTCTCACCCGAGGGCCTCTTCGCACTGATGTCAGCGACATGACATCCTGGAGCACCTGCACACCAGTGTGATTAAGGATCCCCCACCAGGGCCAAAATCTCATAGCCTCCTAGCAGCGACGGGTCATCAGCCAGGATGAAAAGAGCCTCTGCCTGCAGCCAGAGAAGATGGGTGAGGCCTTTGGCAATGCTGTGGAACGGGAAAGGGTTACTTCATCCCCAGCATGACATATGATCTACCGTGAGCAGCTACAAGCTTTACCGTGGCGTATTAATAGTCTCCCCTCCGGCGCCCGAGGGTCTGTCTTCACCGCAGAGTTAGCGCGAGTCAGCCGCGCTCAAGCGACTCCTCTCCAGTCAGCCTGAGAACGGCCCGGCCGCGAGAGAACACTGGAGCTGCTGGCTCCTCACCCGGGGGTGCTGCTGCTGAGATTTCTGGGAGCCCACCCCATGGCTCTTTGCACTGCACTCTGCTGAGCCGCTCCAGGCACTCTTTCCCGGCGGATTGTGGGAGGATGCGTCTGTCGTGTCTGGGCATACCGGAGGAATGATGGGAAGGCACTGGAGGACTTGTAACTCTCACGTGGAGCTAGCCTGCATCCACGCTGCAGGGTGGCCCTGTTAGCCGCTGACAAGTTGTGCTAACTCGAGCTGTAGCCGATGGACCCGCCAGCTCGAGGGAAAAGCACCACTGCACTTGAGTAAAGGGGGGGTGTGTGTGTGGATGGGACTCAGCTTAGGGGCAACACTCGAGTTTTAACTCAAGTTAACTCTGCAGGGAAGACAAGCCCTGAGATTGCAGCTAGCCCCTCTGCAGCCACCTGGCAAGCAGCAGAGAGCACCCCATAGATTCCTAGGCCAAAAGAGACCATCACGCTCATCTAGCCTGACCTCTTGCATCGCACAGGCCAGAGACCTGCCCCACAATAATTCTAAGCAGGGCTCTTAGAGAAACATCCAAACTGAATTTAAAAATGGTCAGGGATGGAGAATCCCCCACGGCCCTTGGTGAGTTGTTCCAATGGTTAACCGCTCTCACTGTTAAAAAAATAAATTATGCCTGATTTCCGACCTGAATTTGTCTAGCTTCAACTTCCAGCCATTGGATCACATTACACCTTTCTCTGCTAGATTGGAGAGCCCATTATTCAATATTTGTTCCCCATGTAGGTACTTAGATCAAGTCACCCTTTAGCCTTATTTCTGCTAAGCTAAATAGACTGAGTTCCTTAAGTCTATCACTAGAAGGCAGGTTTTCTAATCTTTTATTCATTCACGTGGCTCTTCTCTGAACCCTCTCCAGTTGAGCAACATCCTTCTTAACTTGTGGGAACCAGAACTGGACACAGCATTCCAGCAGAGGTTGCACCAGTGCCAAAAACAGAGGTAAAAATCTCTCTGCTCCTACTCGAGTTTCCCCAGTTTATGCATCCCAGGATCGCATTAGCTCTTTTGGCCAGAGTGTTGCACTGGGAGCTCATGTCAGCCAGCTCTTTTAGAACTCTTTTAAACCCCCACTCCTTACTTTGGGCAGCATGAACAAGGGCTGCCCAGAATCATGGTTTCTGCAGTCAGTGGGGCCTTCCCCTGGTGGGAGCTTATGGGGAAGGGAGAGGGGAAGGTCGCAGTAGGCAAGCATAGCCAGGACTCTGCATACCCTCACATGCAGCAGAGCTGGTCTGTGTGAGGAGTAGGTTGCACCATTGAAGTAAACCTGTTCCCTTCCTTAGCAGAGAAGGGATACTCTGGGAAGCACAGAGCCCTCTGCTGCTCTCAGGGGCACTGTGCTGGTGCAGCACCCCGTACAAGGGACTGTGCTCAACCCGTACAATTTAGCCTCGAGTTTGCAAAAAGGAAAATCTATCTACCAACTACAGAACCTCACACAGGACCTGCCTCAGTGCCCACCCAGCAAGACAGTGATGAAAATCTGCAATGGACCCAGGCACAGAAATCCAAGCCACAAACAGAAACTCACTGGGGGCTCTAGGGAGCTGTTTAACGTGCTTTGTTCCATCTGGGCTGCATCACTGAGCAGACTAGTGACCGGAATCCCTGCCCAGAGGCAGAATGCAGGGGCTCATGGGGGCCAGGGCTATTTTCTCTAAAAGTGGGCATCAGATCGCACACACAGAACGGTATTTCTCCAAGTGCAGACGAAGCACCGAGGACAACCGGAAATGAAGGGCTTTCCTTGCCCTTGGGCACCTGACAGCAGCGTTGCCTGGGGCACCGGCCTCCCGTTTTCTGCATGTGCACAGGGAAGTTCCCGTGCTCACGACTGCACCGCTTGAATTCAAAGCAGTCGCTCCAGGCTCAATTACACTTAATGCCTAGTCAGCACAGCTCAGCTTTGACAGCCGGAGGAAGCCAACCTTGTTCCATGACTACAACAGAAACACAGTGAGCCCCGCACGAAGAACTGAAAAGCTGAAGATACGGTACCCGCATTCGCTGTGCATTTGACATTTCGTGGGAGTCACCGTTACTGTTGAGAAGAATTTCCAAAATCTTGCCCCGGGAGATGCATCCAAATGACATTCAGATGTCCAAAGGGGTAACCCTCTGGCTGTCTAACAGTCACATTTCCCTGCTATGCCGAAATCCAAAGCTCAGACACGAGGGTATTTTTAAAGGTGCAGCCTGGGACCACGACATCTATGTCCTATTGTCCACATATGATTCAGTGCCTGAGAACGGAAACGGAGCCACCCCACCGCGTGCGGTAAGAACTTCAAAAGCACCTATGTGATTTAGGAGCATCAGTCCTATTTTCAAAAGCACCTTGATCATTTCGGACCCTAATCCTCAGAGGCATTTCGGTGCCTAACTCCCACTGAAATCAACGGGCCAGCACCTAGATACCTTTGAGGATTGGGCCCTTTGGCTCCTGACTTAAGCGCTTTGGAAAATGGAACATAGGCTCCGAAGTCACTAAGGGCCAGATTTTTAAAGGTATTTAGGCACCAAAGATGCACATAGGTACTTAGTGGGACTTTAAAAAGTACCCAGGGGCCTAAGGGCATCAAAACCAATGGCCGTTCAGCGCCTGGGAGCTTTGGCTACAAACCTAACATCTGGACGTTATCGGTCTGAATTACAGGCAGCCGGACAGGGCAGTTAAAGGGTTTGGAAGACAGGCTTATGCATCGAACTCAGTCAATTATTGGCATGCCGATCCCTATTCTCTGCATATTTAGAGTCCCAACAGGATAGAGCCGGGGCAGCGGGTTCGGTTTCAGCAGGAGCCACGGAAGGCTCGTTGTCCCACGGCGTTGTGAGAGCAGCACAGAATGATGTGGTCGGAAGGAATGAGAGGGCTTCCGAATGCAGGGGGAAATCAGGCATGCGACTGGTAGTGGAGCGAAGGCAAGGGTTCTTTTAAATTCCCATGGCCTGCTCAGCAACGATTGGGCTAGCAATACTGTCTTGTGCAGAATAAAATTTCTTCCCCTACTGGAACCCGAGAGTAAATGATCCCTGCCTCTTCGTTCCCTTTCCTCCTCTCTTGCATCAACAACTGATCTTGATTACTCTTGATTATAACCTGCTTCGGCAACCTGCCAGTGACACTGTGACTAGGGAGAGAATGAAAGCTACATAACTAATCACTTGCTCTTCAGCCTGTCTTTCTCCAGACTCATTAGCCACATCGTCACGAAGAACGGTCCATTTTAGAAATTGCTACTTGTCTGATGGAGCACTTCCATAATCCTTTATAAAACAGACCTCCTCTTGACCCTGGTGTTTTACAGCACAGTAAATCTGTCTTGCACTTGCCAACCCTAGCTCCCATCCTGGAACAAGTGGTTCTGCAACCGATACTTAAGCCTTTTTACAAGTAGCTTACAAGAATACTTTCAGCTCTGCACTCAGCACAGAATGTGGACTAATGAGAAGTTAGTGGGAGTTTTACTTAAATAAGGACTGCAAGATTTGGGCTTAATTATCCATATTCTTAGCATGAATAATCACATTCTGCCTACTACACATCCTGTGCAGTTACAATTCCACATAATATTTTTCTTCCCTCCTTGCCTAAACTGTTGTGCAGTGTTGCTGTGAGTCGTTACATGCTGACTGCATTCCATCCTAGATTCCACCCCAGAGGGGGCTGCATTTCAACAGTGCCTGAAGTGGCTTTAATAGACTTTGTGATGCAATTTGGGCTCCTTCAGGATGAAAGTCACTTTATCTAAGTGCACAGTATGGTTATTACTATTTAAAATACAAAACCCAAATTACTTAAAAGTCAAACAAAAGAGCATAATTGGGGGGGGGGGAAGAGTAGGCAAATGAAGGGAATATGGCAGCTTATTTCACAACGTTAAGTGTTCTAATATTGTATGTTGATACAGCAATTTTCACCCCAACATGCTTTACAAGCTCTGGTCCCTATATATGAACAGAATGAGAGGAAGGGCTCCCTAATGATTAGAGCAATAGATTCAGACGCAGGTGAGCTGCATTCACTTCCTGATCCTGCTACAGACTGTGTGTGTGAGTGTGAGATATATATAGATAGATATATATAGATATATAGATAGATAGATATATATATATATATGCTGGACAAGTTACTTGTTTCTCTTTGCCTCTGTTCCTGACCTCTACACCTGGGAAGATCATTCTTCCTTCGTTTACTTGGACTGTAAGCTCCGCTGGGCAGGGACTGTCTCCCACTCGGTGTGGGGCCCTGATCTCAGTTAGGATCTCTAGGCTCTACTGCAATATAAATACTACTACTAAATGCAGCCATGTCTGAGGTGGGAGGGCAGCAACCAACCATCCCAGCAGCCAGGGGCAGGGCCATTTCTGACCAAGATGACCAGGGCAAACCTCTGAGTTTCAGAGGAGAAGAGGACTTGGCGAGCTGCATGGCTTTCCGTTTCCCCTCAGGAGAGGCGGCTGGCACGTACCATTCGGCCGTGCCCTTTTGCTGCCTGTTGCCCACTGACTCCGGCAGGTGCAGAGTATAGATCCATCCCCTGCCCCTCCTTGGAACGCACCAGGCATTGAAACGCTTCTTACCAGGGAGAGCAGCAAGGTCAAGATTAAGGGGGAGGCCGCTTTGCTTAACGTGGGTCACCTGCACCAGGGGAGTGCACCCTCTCACTCCCACACCACGAAACCATCTGTCCAGGTGGCAGTGCCCTGCAGGCTCCATGCCCTGCCCTCAGAGGGAACATTCTGCTTCCCATGCCAGCAGAGTTGCGTGCACAATTCTAAGGCAGGATATGACCCAAAGGAGACGGCCCATTCATTTGATCAAGGCTAAAAGGATTACTCTCCTGAGGGGAGAGGGCCAGAGCTCACTTTTCAATTCCAGCATCAATGACTAATCAAACTACCCATCTGCTGTGATTTCACAACAGGGTTGCCAGGCAGGGTGTGCATGAGGGGGCAGAGGGGGATGGACACGTAGAGGCTTTAGAACATGATCAGTGTCAAACAAGATGATCACAGCAGTTCCTTCTGGCCTTGGGGAGTCTATGACATGCTGGGGGTGATTTTGCACTGAGTCTGGATCAGTCCCAGTATGGATTAGCACATGATCCAATCTCTGCTCTATGTAGCCAGGAGACACCCTGGAAAACAGCACATGCTGTCCCCCTCCTCACCAGGACCTATGTGCTGCATGTAGGAAGAGTTCATGAACTACCACAGCCAAAGATTGAAGTCAGCTGAATTCTGCTAGTCTGAAGGAAACCTGCCAGGCTCTGACACTCCTGTTCAAACGGATCGGCTGTAGTCAGCAAACTCCAAAAGAAATAAGGTGCTAGGAGGATTTTCAGCAGGAAGACAAACCAGAATGGCAATGACTTGTCTAAAGATCGATTGCTTCACTCCCCCTGACTCTGAGTCCAGCGGCCACCTGCTCTGAACAACGCAGCGCTGGCAAAGCCCGGTTCCCTTTGAAATCAAAGGTCAGCATTAGAGAACTGCATATGGGAGCTGTTGGGGGACAGAGGCAGCCACAGAAAAGCCCCAGGACAGTGATATTTCTGCTTCTTACCTGGGGAAGGAGGTTAATACATGAAAAACATACGGGGGGAGGGGAGTGGGGGGGAGAGAAACATGAAAGGAGGGAGCGAGAGAGGTCATTGCTTAATAACATACCTCACAATGGGGTTCCCATTATACAGAATATAAATGCCGGCTTCTTTATTCCCGTAGATCTGATTGCTACGGATGATGCCTTTTCCGTTGCCAAGGACAACGATGCCTGAGCGAAGGCCACTGTGTATCTTATTACACTGCGGTTTCATTTATGCACATGCGGAGAGAATAAAGGCAAAACAGAGGAGAGATCACTCAGACGAGTACACGACAGGAGATTGCAGGAGAGAGATGGGCAGCTTGTATGGAGAGGGATGTGGACAATGGGCCCAGTTGCCAGGAGGGGTCACAAAAACAGAAATCCCTTTAGTGGACCAAAGTCTTGTTCCACTTTTAATTTTCCTGCATGAATTTAGTGCGCATTGAAATAACTTTAAAGCTGCCACACTGGGTCAGACCAATGTCCATCTAGCCCAGCATCCTGCCTCTGACAGTGGCCAATGCCAGATGCCCCAGAGGGAATGAACAGAACAGGCAATCATTGAGTGATCCACCCCATCTCCCATGCCCCGCTTCTGGCAATCAGAGGCCATGGACACCCAGAGCATGGGGTTACATCCCTGACCATCTTGGCTAATAGCCCTCGATGGACCCATCCTCCAGGAACATCTCATTCTTTTTTGAGCCCAGTTATACTTTTGGCCTTCACAATATCCCCTGGCAATGAGTTCCACAGGTTAATTGTGCATTTTGTGAAAAAGCACTTCCTCTTGTTTGTATTAAACCTGTTGCCTATTAAACAGATGCTGGATCTACAACCCTGGCATGACTGGAGTCCCCCCTCTATGTACCCAGCTGCTACAGCAGCACTGCAGCCATCCCCACCCTGCCCTGCCAATGGGGCCTGACCTTGGATAGGTCTGGGGCCGGAGGTCTTCATGCCCATTCAATCCCTGACGTGCCTGCGGACACCCAACTAGGGTGCCATGCTGGGCAGTGTCTCTCTCTGATGTGCCTGCTGGGTAGAGGTCGATCATCACCAAACAGCCAGCAGAGGAGGAAAAAAACCATTGGTCAGCCCTAATATGAATTGGGGGCAGCACCATGGAAGTGAAAGCTCTCTCTCTCCCGAACCAATCAGGAGCCCTCCCCGCTGCTGGAGAGAGGAGTCCTGTACAGCTGACATGGAAAGGATTTTGTTTTGTCCACGGCAGGCATGATCTGTGAGTGGAGCGATACACCTCCATGCTTCTCACACACATACACGGGGCCGCCACTTAATTCCGACGCATGCGGATGTCCTGCTAGGTGCACTCAAACGGCGACACGCTGCCTTTACCGCAACCGGGACCGGCTCTTTCAGGGGACAGAAACAGAGGAGTAAACAGAGCTTGATGAGCAAGCTTAGAGCAAGGACAGTGAGTGTGTCATGCTCAGTCTTCCAGTTTCCTCCATATAAAGATCTCTCCGGGCTCTACGCAAGATCATCATACTTCTTAGCAGCCCTGGAACACAGCCCAGGTCAGCCTGCTTTGGTCCTGCATCAACTCAGCTCGTTGTGTCATCTGAGTGCTCCCTGTAACCAAGGGAGTGGTTGCAGAGTGCTGATGGACAGGATAAGAGCCCAATCTAAGCCAATCCCGGGGCAGACGGGGTGAGGGGAGGAAGGACAGAAGCGCTATGGGATAGATTTTCAAAAATGCTCAGTGCCCCACAGCTCCCGCTGAGAGCAATGGGGATTCCCTTCTCCCCCGCTGAGAGCAATGGGGATTCCCTTCTCCCCCGCTGAGAGCAATGGGGGCTGTGGGCTGCTCAGCTCTTCCCAATGGGAAGCTCCTGTTTCAATGCTGCAGAGTTGCAAAATATTGGACTTTAAACCTGACCCTGGCGCAGGGCTGAATATTACCCATCCTGGGGCTTGGGCCAGCGCCGCCTTGGGGGGGTAATTCAGATTGGAAGCAGTGTTTGTACAGCACCCAGCACAACATGACTTAGACCTTTGGGTGCGACTGTAATAACAATGTTTAATAAATAATAACAATACTGCCCATCCTGGAAGTCGGCACGCGGCAACTTAGGGAGGAAATTCCACATCAGAAGGGCAAGAGGACACATTATTGGGGCTGGTTGGGGTTTTTCCCCCCACTGGTGGCTGCTGCTCAGAGATTTAAACCCCAAGGCAGATGGAACGGTGGGCAGAGGGCAGGTGAGCTGATCCAAAGCGCAAGGTGCAATTGATCACGACTGCATGATTTACAACAACAGAGAGTCCTGTGGCACCTTACAGACTAACAGATGTATTGGAGCATAAGCTTTCGTGGGTGAATACCCACCTCGTCAGACGCATGCGAAAGCTTATGCTCCAATACATCTGTTAGTCTTAAAGGTGCCACAGGACTCTCTGTTGCTTTTTACAGATCCAGACTAACACGGCTCCCCCTCTGATACATGATTTACAACATGACTGCACAGGTGACTTCATTGCTATATTTCAATGTCCATTTGATATGCTATTTAGAAGGAGAATGCCCTGATCCCCTGTAGGTAATTGTTCTTTCCCTAAGCATAGCAATTGCAAGGTAGGTGACATCTGGGGATTATTTAAATAGCCCCATAGCCTGTTTGCCTTGAGTCACCATTTCAATGTCAAATGAAATACGCTTGTCCAACAGGAGGCCCTCTGAATCAAGCAGATTATTTTGAGGCAGAATTCACTAATGAAGAACCCAAAAAGGTTAGACTTGGGGCAAGAAGCCAAAATCCTTTAGTTCTTAAAGGCCAGGGTGACTCTCCAGGGCAGTTCAGACAGGAATGTTTGGTGCCTTTTTGGCCCCCAAAAAGAAGGAGCTTCAAACAGATCCAGGCGGAGGGAATGTACCTACCAGTATCAGAGGGTTGGCTCCCTTCCGGATATCCACCCCCGCCTCGCAGTTTGAATGGATGTTATTGTCTGCAATCAGACCTCCAGCTGCCAAACGCAGAAATATTCCTGATGCTTTGCAGTGGTGAATGTCATTCTTCAGCATGATGATCTACAGGGCAGAGGAAAAGCAATTTTAGTCAGTTTGTGTCTGAAGAAGGAACCTCGTAGGAAAAGCATAGCTTTAACCTTCTGCCACCTCAGGAGTCCCTGGTGTATGGAAAACTCCCATTGCCTTCAACTACTAGCAGTATCATGTTCTGTGTTATGATGCCAAAAAGTTCATTAGATTCACAGACTTTAAGGCCAGAAGGGACCATCATGTTCATCTAGTCTGACCTCCTGACCTCCATCGCAGGCCACAGAATCTCACCCACCCCCTCCTGTAACAGACCCCTGACCTCTGGCTGAGTTACTGAACTCCTCAAATCATCATTTAAAGACTTCAAGTTACAGAGAATCCACCATTTACACTAGTTCAAACCAGCAAGTGACCCCTGCCCCATTCTGCAGAGGAAGGTGGAAAACCCNGGGGTTTTCCCCCCCACTGGTGGCTGCTGCTCAGAGATTTAAACCCCAAGGCAGATGGAACGGTGGGCAGAGGGCAGGTGAGCTGATCCAAAGCGCAAGGTGCAATTGATCACGACTGCATGATTTACAACAACAGAGAGTCCTGTGGCACCTTACAGACTAACAGATGTATTGGAGCATAAGCTTTCGTGGGTGAATACCCACCTCGTCAGACGCATGCGAAAGCTTATGCTCCAATACATCTGTTAGTCTTAAAGGTGCCACAGGACTCTCTGTTGCTTTTTACAGATCCAGACTAACACGGCTCCCCCTCTGATACATGATTTACAACATGACTGCACAGGTGACTTCATTGCTATATTTCAATGTCCATTTGATATGCTATTTAGAAGGAGAATGCCCTGATCCCCTGTAGGTAATTGTTCTTTCCCTAAGCATAGCAATTGCAAGGTAGGTGACATTTGGGGATTATTTAAATAGCCCCATAGCCTGTTTGCCTTGAGTCACCATTTCAATGTCAAATGAAATACGCTTGTCCAACAGGAGGCCCTCTGAATCAAGCAGATTATTTTGAGGCAGAATTCACTAATGAAGAACCCAAAAAGGTTAGACTTGGGGCAAGAAGCCAAAATCCTTTAGTTCTTAAAGGCCAGGGTGACTCTCCAGGGCAGTTCAGACAGGAATGTTTGGTGCCTTTTTGGCCCCCAAAAAGAAGGAGCTTCAAACAGATCCAGGCGGAGGGAATGTACCTACCAGTATCAGAGGGTTGGCTCCCTTCCGGATATCCACCCCCGCCTCGCAGTTTGAATGGATGTTATTGTCTGCAATCAGACCTCCAGCTGCCAAACGCAGAAATATTCCTGATGCTTTGCAGTGGTGAATGTCATTCTTCAGCATGATGATCTACAGGGCAGAGGAAAAGCAATTTTAGTCAGTTTGTGTCTGAAGAAGGAACCTCGTAGGAAAAGCATAGCTTTAACCTTCTGCCACCTCAGGAGTCCCTGGTGTATGGAAAACTCCCATTGCCTTCAACTACTAGCAGTATCATGTTCTGTGTTATGATGCCAAAAAGTTCATTAGATTCACAGACTTTAAGGCCAGAAGGGACCATCATGTTCATCTAGTCTGACCTCCTGACCTCCATCGCAGGCCACAGAATCTCACCCACCCCCTCCTGTAACAGACCCCTGACCTCTGGCTGAGTTACTGAACTCCTCAAATCATCATTTAAAGACTTCAAGTTACAGAGAATCCACCATTTACACTAGTTCAAACCAGCAAGTGACCCCTGCCCCATTCTGCAGAGGAAGGTGGAAAACCCCCAGGGTCTCTGCCAATCTGACCCGGGGGAAAAATCCTTCCTGACCCCAAATGTGGTGATCAGTTGAACCCTGAACATGTCGGTGAGACCCACCAGGCAGACAGCTGGGAAAGAATTCTCGATAGTAACTCAGAGCCCTCCCCATCTAGTGTCCATCACTGGCCGTTGGGAATATTTGCTGCTAGCAGTCGCCGATGGGCCACATGCCATTGTGGGCAGTCTCATCATACCATCCCCCTTCTGATGTATTTATAGGGAACAATCAGATCTCCCCTCAGCCTTCTTTTGGTTCGGCTAAACAAGCCAAGCTCTGAGTCTCCTCATAAGGTAGGTTTTCCACTCCTTGGATCATCCTAGTAGCTTCTCTCTGCACCTGTTCCAATTGCATTCATCTTTCTTAAACATGGGAGACCAGAACTGCACATACTATTCCAGATGAGGTCTCACCAGTGCCTTGTACAACGGTACTAACACTTCCCTGTCTCTACTGGAAATACCTCGCCTGAGGCATCCTAGGATTGCATTAGCCTTTTTCACAGCCACATCATATTGGCGGCTCATAGTCATCCATTATACTCAGGTCTTTCTTCTCCTCAGTGGCTTCCAACTGATACATCCCCCAGTTTATAGCAAAAATTCTTGTTGTTATTCCCTAAGTGCATGAATTTGCACTTTGCACTACTAACTTTAATCCCATTTCCATTACTCCAGTTTTCATGGTCATCTGCAAATTTTATTAGCACATTCCCACTTTTTGTTCATGAATGAAAACATTAAATGAGACTGGTCCCAAGACCGATCCCAGAGGAACTCCACTGGTAACCTCCCCGCCCAGCCGGACAGTTCACCTTTCAGCATGACTCGTTATAGTCTCCCCTTTAACCAGTTCCTTATCCACCTTTCGATTCTCATATTCATCCCCATCTTCTCCAATTTAACTAATAATTTCCCATGTGGAACTGTAGCAAATGCCCTCCTGAAATCCAGGGAGATTAGATCTACTGCATTTCCTTTGTCTAAAAAGTTATTTTTTCAAAGAAGGAGATCAGATTGGGCTGGCACAATCTACCTTTTGTAAAATCATGTTGTATTTTATCCCAATTACCGTTTACCTCTATGTCCTTAACTACTCTCTCTTTCAACATTTGTTCCAAGACCTTTCATACAGCTGGGGTCAAACTAACAGGCCTGTAGTTTCCTTGAGCACTTTTTTCCCCTTTCATAAAAATAGGAACTATATTAGCAATTCTCCAGTCATAGGGTACAACCCCATGTTTATGAATTCATTAAAAATCCTTGCTATTGGGCTTGTCATTTCGTGTGCCAGTTCCTTTAATATTCTTGGATGGAGATTATCCAGACCCCCTGATTTGGTCCCACTAAACTGCTTGAGTTTGACTTCCACCTCGGATGTGGTAAATTCTACTTCCAAATCCTCATTTCCATTAGCTGCCCTGCCACTACCCCTGAGCTCCTCATTACCCTGATTAAAAACTGAGACAAAGTATTTGTTCAGGTGTTGGGCCATGCCTGGATTATCTTTAATCTCCACCCCATCCTCCGGGTTCAATGGTCCGACTTCTTCTTTCCTGGATGCTTCACAGGAGGCAGGGCCGACTGCAAGCCCCTTGTTCACACTGTTGAGCAGTAAGTCGCACCCCTAGCCCCATTGACATCAGTGGGCACACTCTCGTGAGAGACTGCTCACCAATGGCAGTTAGTGTTCCCAAAGTGACACACCCACTCTGTGGTGCAAGAGGCAGAACCTGCATGGCCCCCTTTGCAAGATCAGGGCCTAAATCCAGAGAAGGCTTCTGGACTGGGCCTATAACCTCCATCCATACAGTATGATAAAACACAGCCAGCTTTTCCCATACCTTACTTACAAGCCCTGATATTGGTTGCAGATGCTTTACATGCCGATACAAGCAGTGCAGCCGTCTGTGTGGGGAGACAGGTATCGCATTCATTTGGGGGAAATTCCCCCAGCAGACAGCCAGCACAAGCTCTATGCAAAGCTAAATCATACTTAATCCCTCCAACAGGAGATAAGTGGGATCAGCTGGTGCATGGGGCTGGGGCTGGGTTCTTCATGGGGCGAGTTTTGTCTTGAATCCACTCCAGTTTCACCGCTGGAGCCCTGGCTCAGGTTTCGGCAAACAATGTGTGGGTCCCAGCACTTTCCCCAGTGACATCTGCCCAACCCCACAAGGGATAGCACGGGGCTTGGCAGCCTACGCAGAAGAAAGGCCACTGTATCTGTAATCTCTTTGGAGCAGGGCCTGTTTCACTGTGTGAAAGCAGAGCCAATTCCCCAGTCAGAGAGTGGGGTGGGTTTAAAAAACTGCCCTACACAGGCTGCGGCATCAAGGAATTTAGAAGACGTCGTTTATCGTTATTTTTCTTCCAAACACACTCAAGACCCAACAGAACATTTTCAAATTAATTGCTTTACGAGAACAAAGGACTTCCCCCTTTATTATCTAAATCCATTAGCAAAGCAAGCTGCCTCTTGAAAGAAATCAACTAGCCTAGAAGCGAGCTGGGACTTGCATAGGGGGCTATTGGGACTGGGAGCCTCCTGCCCACTCAGAGCACTGCCGACCTCAAGAGTTCAAAAAGCACAAGGTCCTCAGAAATCACGAGACTGACTTAAAAATCACATGCTATTTACAATGATCTGTTTTGGATCTTTTTGCTTTTCCTGCTGTGTTTAGAGCCTTTAGGAGGTCACATTTTCAAGCCCTCCATCACTATGAGGATTAGATTTTTAAAATGAAAGCAAGTCTCACATAATCACGGGACTCCAGGAGGTGAGGCTTTAATGAAAAAAACACCGAAGTGTGAGAGTCACAATAAAATCACAAGAGGTAGCAACACTGCCTTCATTTTCACTAGGCTTTGGGCACCTGATTCCCTTGGGCAGCTCTCAATCAGAGAGACCATCTTACTACCATGGGTTATCATTCCTGAGCTAAACATTTCTTGTCATTCCAGGACTTTAAGATCCTTACCGTGAATTTCTCTCTGTCCATCTCTGTCTCTCTCGTTTCTGTCAGCTGCTCCCTACTTCACTGCAGCAGCCACCGCAATACCATTGAAAGAAATCCCACAGCTGCAGGATTAGGGTTTGACTAAGTGTCCTTGCCAGTCAGTCCCCTGCAGGACTGAGATGCTCCATGATGGCTACAGATGGTCAATGCAGCCTAGTGGGTAGCGCACTGGCGTGGGACCCGGCAAACCTGCTTTCTATTCCCAGCTCTGATGGTGACCTTGGGCAAGTCACTTTCCCGCCCTCTGCCTCAGTTTCCCCACCTGTAAAACGGGGATGATACTGACCTCCATTGCAAAGCACTTTGAGAAGTATTGGTGAGAAGAGCTGGATGTTATTAATATTCTCTCTCTCTCACACACACAAATAATATTTTAATGGACTCTTTTTTGGAAAATCCTGGGCCTGATCCCCAGTTATTCCACTCCTGCGCTTGGCTGGTGGTTACAAGCCACCTTGGTGCTTCCCATGTTCTGTGGCCATGCAGGGCACAAAGCCTCAGGGCTGCTCTAACTTGTGCACTGCTCCCCAAGGCTCTTTATCAGCCCGGGAGGCTCAGAACAGCCATAGTGCAGTGCCCTCTGGTCACGCCCCAGGTCATTTCTCTATGCCAGGGCCTGGGGGTGGGGCAGAGATAGAGCCCTTATGCCAACCAGGGAAACACCTGCACAGGGGGAGGGGGCGGCCTTTTCCACACCCTTTAAGGCCGTTTTATGCCACCAGAGCAAATGAGCAGCAAACCTGGTCCTCTCTACTCAAGATGCAATGCACAATTCTGGAGACGAGTTAACAAACCAACACCCACAAAACAGTCATCACAGGAATAACAACAGTGTTTAAAATAAAGTATGATGGGCGTGAATGACAAACAGTGCCAAGGAAATTCTGCCACACGCAGAAACCCGGAACTAGATTTTGGGTTGTTTGCAAAATAGTCAAGTCAGGTCTCGTTTGGAGGGATTTTTGTACATTGTCCACGATCTCCCTTTATTTTAAAGGCAGGACGTGTGGTTAGAGCGCCCATTCGGGAACTCTGGAAGCTATTCCCGCCTTTGGCACGGCATAAGAACACAGGAATTGCCATGGTCCATCTAGTTCAGTATCCGTCTCGGCCAGTGGCCAGTGCCAGAAGCTTCAGACAAAGGTGTAAGAACCCCACAGTAGCAGGTGTGAGATAAACTGCCCCACATTACCTCTCAGCCTGAGTGTGAATAGTTAGAGATTGGTGAGAGTGAAGCAGCAGGTTTTACAGCCCTTCCAAAACGTTTAGTGTTAATTATAACTCTGGATATTCTTGTTAGCCACACAAAAGTCCAATCCCCAAGCTAAGTTCTTGGCTTCGGCCACTTCCCCTAGCGGTGAGTTCCACAGTCTAAGCCAGCGGTAGGCAACCTATGACACACGTGCCAAAGGCGGCACACGAGCTGATTTTCAGTGGCACTCACACTGCCCGGGTCCTGGCCACCGGTCCGGGGGTCTCTGCATTTTAATTTAATTTTAAATGAAGCTTCTTAAACATTTTAAAAACCTTATTTACTTTACAGACAACAATAGTTTAGTTATATATTATAGACTTATAGAAAGAGACCTTCTAAAAACGTTAAAATGTATTCCTGGCACGCAAAACCTTAAATTAGAGTGAATAAATGAAGACTCGGCACACCACTTCTGAAAGGTTGCCGACCCCTGGTCTAAGCATTGTGTGGAAAAGTAGTGCCTTTTATCGGTGTTGAATTTGCCACCTTTTAATCTGGCGGAACATCCCCCCGTTCTTGTGATAGGACCTTGCTGTGTGACCCTGGGCGAGGTCACCCCATTCTCTCTGCCCCTCAGTCTGCTCCCCTGTACGACGGGGTAAGAGCAACTCCCTGCCTAACTAGGGTGCTGGGAGACTGTATCCAGAGCAGTGGATAAAAGGGGCTAGGTCCCTGTGGGGGATGATTATTGAGTCTCAGACTCTGACTTTAAGGTCAGAAGGGACCATTATGACCATCTAGTCTGACGGAGTCTGGTAAGGTCTTTCCTAGAGGCCTGTGCTCCTCCCCACACGCCTCTTGCAATGCCCGTGTAAATGGATCATTCTCAAGGGGCGTGCATCAGGCTCGGGGTGGGGGAACGGAATCTTCCCCCACCCCAAACCTGGCAACGTGGCGGAGGGGGGGGCACACGTGCATCTCTGATGGAGGCCACCGGCCCCAGACCAGCACAGCTCTGACCCTGGAAGCAAGGCTGTGAGGAGAACGTGGAGCAAACGGAAGCAGCACCCAGCCAGGGGCGGGGCGGAGAGGAGAAATGCCTTCCCCCCACACCCAGAGGAGAGAGACAGAGTGCTGAACGGGACCGCGGAGCCACAAAGCAATCCTGACCAAAGTGCTGGTGCTGCTCAGCAAGGTCTCCATGGAGATGGTGCATCAAGGCGAGGTGACCTGCACAAAGGTCATGATGTTGGAACCTTGGCCCTCCTGTGCCAGCTTCGTGACTCCATTCAGCTGGCGGCTTCTTGGGGGCTCCAGTCTTCAAGGCTGAGAGGTGCTGATGGAGCGGGAGAAGCACTGGGGTCAGAGTCCTCCATCGTGCCAAACCAGAGCAGGGATGACTAACCTTGAATACAATATGCTCTATGTCTTCACTAGCATTTCTCATCCGCACCCTTCCTCTAGTGTGTGCTCAATGCTCCAGATTACATTTCATGGACTTTAACCACATGTTGGATATTGTTAGCTACACCAGAGCCACACTATGGTAACTGATCTCATGAGACGCAGCCAAACACAGCTCAGCAAACCAGGGACTCACTCAACGAGCTTTCGTCGGCTGCTTCTCACCCAGAGTGAGGTGGTTCCAAAGTCAGCTTACAAAGCAGAACTTACAACAACGCTTGCATGCGTCCCTGCTATTTAGAACTACCCTGAAGTTAGAGACCCAAATCCAGACCTGGTAGGAGCGGGCACCACTCCACTAATAGAGCAGTGTCTGCTTACACCTGTCCTGAATTTGGCCCAGCAAATGCACTATTTGCATGCTGTGAAAGCACATCTACTGAGCAAGAGGACACAGAAGGCAAAACACCTGGTATCCAGATGCGGAATCAGCCCAGCCAGCAAAGTTACGGCGGATTACCTTCTAATCGCTGCATTGTTTTATTTAAGCAAACAAGTAGTTAAATACGCCTTCAGTTATGGTATTTAATTCTTTCCCGTCAAATAAACCCCTAGCCCCATGTCTGATTACTAGAGAGAAATAATCTACAAATTGCTTTCACATATTCCCACTTCAATGAACAACATGGATCAGAAGGTAATTAAATTACACTTC
This sequence comes from Platysternon megacephalum, assembly GCA_003942145.1. NCBI lineage: Eukaryota > Metazoa > Chordata > Testudines > Platysternidae > Platysternon > Platysternon megacephalum. The sequence continues at coordinate 5,121,228 of QXTE01000072.1, forward strand.
CTTCATTTGCTCGTTCCAAAAAGGTGCTTCATTCAATCTGTTAATTAAACGTGGAGCTAGGCAGGCAAGGCTAGTCACTCCCCACTGCCCTGGTGGGGAGGGCCGGTTCGCCGTGCAATGCCAAGCCCTGCTCAGCAGAGCAGTGGTAACCGGGAGACACATGCTGTGAGCTAAGCACGGGCCCCCGCCTATGGACTTCCCGGGCACTTGCTGAAAGTTGCACACCTTGTTCAAGGGCTTTGCTGGGCTGGGCTCTGATCCAAAGCCCATTAGCGTCAACGGAGCTGATCCCACGGACGCCAGTGGCCACTGGATCAGGCCCTTGGTTCATCCGTGCTATAGTGACGGACGGCAGAGAAATCATCATGAATCCAACAAAGGACAAGGACAAGGTACAGATGATACTTCGCTCTTCACCCCACCCACAGCACGTCAGTATTGCCTACCATGCAGCACGGTACAACAACTAGGTGCTGTAAAGTGCACTGATAAAGTGGGCAGCCTTAGCTCGGAGTCTCTCTTTCAAATCAGAGCCAGGGGGGAATTTATGCTAAGCAGAGCCCGCAGTAAGAACTGCTAATCCAGTTTCCAGTCTGGCATCAGAAAGGGCCCTGTGTAGTGCCAGGTGCCACAGAAGAGCTTAGCTAGGCCTGGCCCTGCACCTGCGTCAGCAGGCTCGCCCGCCACGGCTTTCCTCCAGCTCAGCGCCGTGCTCCCCTGACTCGGGGGCCGCCGGATGCACAGCTGGTTCTCACTCAGAGGATGCTCTAATTTACATCAGCCGCTAACAGGCTGTAGTGGCAAAACCGCAGTAGGGATAGTGCCGTGGGTTGCTGGCCTGCCCCTTTCCTCCAGCCACGCCCGTTACAACAGAGAGGGGAGGGGCACAGGAGCGACAGCCCCACCACAGGATCTCCCTTTGCACTGGGGTGACTCTCCCAGGCCTCAATCCACTGGATAAATTCTCTGCTACTAGAAATGGGAGAAGACTCCACTGAGCACAATGGAGCTGCACCCACTTACTCCAGCAGAGAATCTGGCCAGATTCCCCCCGTACCACAGGGCATGCTCCCTGGTTTGCAAACACCATCAAACCAAGAGTGAGGCCCATTGGCCCCTCCCTATACACAGCCAGTTTCCTCCCCACAACCTTCACAGAGGCATGAATGAAGCACAAACTGTAAAGAAGCATTTTCAGTCTGAACTCTGAATTTCCCTGCCTTAAGTCAGGCCCTTATTGTTACTAATACCTCTTGGTGTATGGCTGGGCCCTGCTGTAGCTGTGATATAAGGCTTTCAGCTGCGCAAATAACATGGCCCAGCTGCTCCAACGGGGATAAGAGGGAAGCTGTTTTAGCCAAGAATCATGTCATTGTAGCTCTGTAATAAGAGGAAACGGGGCAGGGATTTTATTGTACAGCTTCCGAGTTCTAAAGCTAAAAGATTTCACCCACTTCAAAGAGCCAGCCCCCTGGAGCCAGCCAGGCTAATTTCTAGCCTTGCACCTTCTCTCCAAGAATGGGAATTAGGCAATCAATTCAAATCAAGCTCAGAAAATGAACTGGAAGTGAATGGTCTCAAATGCCAAGCCGAGAAGAAATCCACAAGGGCAAATTAGTTCACTCAATGTCAGCCCTATGGGAAAAGGTACCTGGACTGCTCAGACTGGGAAGAGACTATGTGAAATGTTCTCTCTCTCTCGCTTGCTGGTAAGAGGGCAGAGGGTTGTTTGTGAGTGGGTCACAAGGTGGACCCCAGGATGTATTCCACAATTCAGGAGACACTGAAAGCTCCTGACAGTTCACCTTCTCCTACATAAGCCACGATTTCAGGACCTTATTTCCTTCTCTCTTTATGGAAGTCTCTCTCATTCTTTTCCACCTAGATTTGCTCCTCCCTGTTACCTAAATTACAAGGGATTGATTTGAATTAATTCAAAGTATTGATTTACTTTAAACTTGTTATGGTCTGTTGCCCCACAGCTCTGAAATACCTGTCTAAAAAGCAACCCGCTGCTCTCCAGCATCAAGAAACAGCAGATGTTTCTGTAGGGCATATAAAATCAATGTTTTGTGCTTCCTCTTCAGGGACGGCAGCAGGAGTTCATTACAACTATTATGTTTGGGCAGAAACAACCATGTTTTGGTTAGTCAGAAAATGTTTTCAAGTTAGGATGGCTGGAATCCCCCCCACCCCCCATGGAAAATGTCAAGTTGTTGGCAAATAATTGAAAACCAAAATATTTCAGTTCTGAAATGCCACTTCGTTGTTGCGTGGGAGTTGTAGTTAATGTGCCTCATACTCCCATTCTCCTTTATAGGTTGGGCTCCCTGGTCAGACTACATTTCCCATGACGCACTATGGTCCCCCTCTTGGCAGGCAGAGGTGGTGAATCATGGGAAATGAAGCCTGTCTGGGAAGGCTGGTGCATAGAGGAGAATGGAGACAAGAAGCAACCAACCTACAACTCCCATTAGGTACCACAGTGGCATTTTTGTATCAAAATATTTTGGGTTTTGGCCAAAAAAAAAACCCCAAAGTCAAATATTTCCACAGAAAGCAGACACTTTTTGGAAAAAAAAAAAATGTTTAATCAAAAACTCAATTTTCTGTTGAAGAACAGTTTTGATGAAACACTTCTGATGGGCCCTAGCTTGAATATACGTGTGATCTGAGGCACCATAATCCACAAGTGGTATGCATCTGCTGTTACTAAAGACACAATGGGACTTTTTCCAAGAGGGTGTGTGTGACCCAGTGGCCCATTGGTGCCAGCTGGCAAAGGGTTCACTACTCAGCATCAGCAACTCCCATCAGGCCTGACAAACTCACTACACCTAACCCATTGCTATCATAGTACAGATCTATAAAGGATGTCGTGTCAAGTATCAAATGAAAGCTGGTGACACACGGGTCATCAAAAGCATTGTGAGACGTATGTATGGTTGGTGTGTAAGCAGTTGTGTGTTCCTACTAAAAATATGGTTTAAACTATGTAACTAGGCCGAGTTGACAAACAGGCTTTCTGCCAGATGAAATATGTCAATTCACCTCTCTCTCTGTCACACGTAAAGTAAGCATTGTAAAACCAACACTATGGAAGCCCATTTACATGTGAAAGTCAACTGGAAGAACAAGTCGAAGGGGTGGGATGTGAAACAATCAGGAGGAGGGGAAGACACCTTGGAGCCAGCACCCCAGGAAGGGAACCACAGGGGTCATCCTGCCTTTTGGGGGGGGCAGGTGGAGGGAGGGGACACTGAGTTTGGAAATGTATGGAGACGCAAAAAGACATTTTGTCATTCTTCACAGGCAGCACAAAGGACAGTGCTGTTTGCATTCTTCAAAGCAGGATCCTAGTCAGGGACGCTAGTGCTTTAGGCGAGACAAGGATTTTAGCCTGTTAAAGTTAAGCTCAGACTGTAAGAAGCATGTTATACCCTTTGTTTTCTTTGTAACCTGTTCTTATCCTTGCTCACTGTCTCTTAAACACACATACTTAGTAACAAAGGGCAAGATGTTTTCACAATCAATAGATTGCAGTGCTGTGGTGTTACACTGGGGCTGCTGAATCAAACAAGCTTGTGGGTGTGTTGTCTCTTTGGGATGCTTCAGGAGGCTGCTTTGAAGGAGTTCACGGACTGGGGTACACCCGGAAAGGCAGAGCAGGGGCTGGCAAAGCCCTCAGAAGAGAGCTTGAGCGGCTGAAAGGCTGGAGACATTAGGGAGCTAACATCCATATTGGCAATATGTCCCAACTTCGTATCACCTGCCGATTTTATTAGCACACTCCCACTTTTTGTGCCAGGGTCATGAATGAAAATGAGAATTAAAATCGGTCCCTAGATCAATCCTTGAGGATCTCCACTAGTAACCTCCCTCTAGCCTGGCAGTTCACCTTTCAGTGTGACCCACTGTCATCTCCCCTTCAACCAATTCCTTATCCACCTTTCAATTCTCATATTAATCCCCATCTTCTCCAATTAAATAATTTCCCATGTGGAACTGTATCAAATGCTTTACTGAAATCCAGGGAGATTAGATTTACTGCATTTCCTTTGTCTAAAAAATCAGTTATCCTCTCAAAGAAAGATCAACCTTTTGTAAAACCATGTTGTATTTTATCCCAATTACCGTGTACCTCTATGTTCTTAACTACTCTCTCTTTCAACATTTGTTCCAAGACCTTGCATACAACTGAGGTCAAGCTAACAAGCCTGTAGTTTCCTAGATCATTTTTTTCCTTAAAAATAGGAACTATATTAGCAACTTACCAGTCATAGGGTATGACTCCAGGAGAGTACAGATTCATTAAAAATCCTTGTTATTGGGCTTGCAATTTCATATGCCCATTCCTTTAATAGTCTTGGATGGAGATTTTCTGGAGTCCCTGATTTGGTCCCATTAAACTGCTTGAGTCTGGCTTCCACCTCAAATGTAATAATTCTATTTCTATATCCTTGTTCCCATTAGCCACTGTCCACGCACCTCATTATCCTTATTAAAAACTGAGGCAAAATATTTGGTTAGGTATTGGGCCATGCCTAGATTATCTTTAATCTCGATCCTTGGGGCTTAATGGTCCCACTTCCTCTTTCCTTATTTTCTTTTTTACTATTGAATTCCCTTTGCAAGGTACAACTCCGCTTGGCTTTTGGCAGTTTTCACTTTTTCCCTACGCAGTCTGACCTCCCAGAGGTAGCTTCCCTTGCTGATCCAACCCATCGTCCATTCCTTGTAGGCGTTCTGCTTTCCCTTAATCACCTGTCTTTGATGCTTGTTCGTCCAGTTTGGTCTGCAACCCTTCCCTATGATTTTTTCCCCCCTTGCTTGGGATGCAGGCTTCAGATACTTTAAGTCAAAGTTGCAGAAACTAATTCCAAGCCTCCTCCACATTCAGACCCTTGAGTTCATCAGTCTAATCCACTTCCCTAACGAATTCCCCTAATTTTGTAAAGTTTTCCCTTTGAAATCAAGGACCCTGGTTGCAGACCTATTTTTGTTTATCCTTTCATTTAGTTTAAACTGAATTAACTCAATCACTCGAACCAAGGCTGTCCTCTACAACCAGGTCTTCTATGAGGTCCTCGCTACTTACCAACACTAACTCTAAAATGCCATCACCTCTTGTTGGGTTGGCGACTATTTGGTGAAGAAATCTCTCAGCGATTGTAACTGGAGAAGTCTGGGCCCTACCATTCTTAGTAGCACTTGTCCTCCAATCTACATCTGGGAAATTAAAATCTCCCATAATCACACAATTCCCAGTAGTGCTTATTTCATTACAAATATTTTAAAGAGGTCTCTATCCATATCCAAATCAGATCCTGGGAGTTTATAGCAGACCCCAAGCACTCTCCCAGAGGAGCCTCTGTTACCTTTCTTCCCCAAAGTGATTCTGACCCAAACAGATTCAGTTTTATCCATTCCATCACTTCTAACTACCTCATCATTAATATACAATGCTACTCCACCACCTTTACCTTTATTTCTGTGTTTCCTGAACAGCACAGACCTTTCAATCCCTGTACTCCGGTCATGACAACTATTCCACCATACTTCTGTTATCCCTATAATATCTGCTTTCACTTCTTGCACCACTAGTTCTAGTTCCTGCATTTTGTTACCCAGACCCCTTGCACTGGTGTACACCCATCTTAGTTGTTTCTGCTTGGCTTTGCCCAGATTCCTCACCCGATTAGACAGAGTGATCCTACTGCCAGTATCGCCTACTGACTGTTACTGTTAGTGGTAGTGGCACTGTCTTTCCTCTTGATGTCCATTCTCCTACCCTCTGATGTTCCTTTCTCCATTTCTATATCTTCTCTTACTTGATTTTCCTCCTGCTCAATATTAGACTCAGGCATGGAGATTACGTGAGCATCTCCCAACTGTCTCCCCTGAATTCCTAGTTTAAAACTCTTTTAATTAGTTGTACCACCATCCATCCCAGAAGTCTATTTTCCCCCCTACTCAGGTGGAGTCCATCCCATGAGAACAGTCCTCTGCCCATGAATGCCTCCCAGCAGTCACACATCCCAAAGCCCTCCTTATAGCACCACTGCCTGAGTCATCTGCTGATCTTCATCATCTTGTCTCGCCTTCATTCTCCTCCTCCAGGGACAGGCAGAATCCCACTGAAGATCATCTCAGCCTCCATTTCTTTAAGCGTCTTCCCCAGCCTGGCAGAGTCTCCCTTGATGCATTGCAGCAATAATCTTGCAGTATCATTTGTTCCTGCATGAAGGGCAATCAGTGGATTCTTTCCAGCTCTCATTAGGATCCTCTTCAGCCTCAGGTCCACATCTCATATCTTAGCTTCCCGGTCATCAGCAGGTGGGATCGAACCTGGGGCCTCTGGAGCTTAGTGCATGAGCCTTTACCGCATGAGCTAAAAGCCAACTGGCTCTTAGCTAAGGCTGTAGAGCAGATTCATTTTATCTCTCTCTTTAAGTGATCTTGGTGCCACTCGATGGGACAGAGCACCACACCCAGAAGGTGTGTGGGTTACAAACACACCCTTCTGTTCTCCGCATCAGCTCTGGGGACAGGCCTGTCTGTTCTTCTTAGCAGGGAATCCCCAATCACATGGACCTGCTTCTTCCTGGTGATGGTGTGATTCTCCTGCCTTCCGCCTTCTGTTTTTTCTGACTTCAAGTCCTCTTGTCTTCTGTTCTCACTTGCAAACTTCTGAGAGTCGTCCTCTGTCCTCCTGGGGCCCCACAGTATGCCAACATCTTTATGGCTGACTTAGAACAACGCTTCCTTAGCTCTCGTCCCCTAACGCCCCTACTCTACTTGCACTACATTGATGACATCTTCATCATCTGGACCCATGGAAGAGAAGCCCTTGAGGAATTCCACCATGATTTCAACAATTTCCATCCCACCATCAACCTCAGCCTAGACCAGTCCACACAAGCGGTCCATTTCCTAGACACTACTGTGCTAATAAGCGATGGTCACATAAACACCACCCTATACCGGAAACCTACTGACCGCTATACTTACCTACATGCCTCCAGCTTCCATCCAGGACACACCACACGATCCATTGTCTACAGCCAAGCTCTAAGATACAACCGCATTTGCTCCAATCCCTCAGACAGAGACAAACACCTACAAGAGCTCTATCAAGCATTCTTAAAACTACAATACCCACCTGCTGAAGTGAAAAAACAGATTGACAGAGCCAGAAGAGTACCCAGAAGTCACCTACTACAGGACAGGCCCAACAAAGAAAATAACAGAACGCCACTAGCCGTCACCTTTAGCCCCCAACTAAAACCTCTCCAGCGCATCATCAAAGATCTACAACCTATCCTGAAAGATGATCCCTCACTCTCACAGATCTTGGGAGACAGACCTGTCCTCGCTTACAGACAGCCCCCCAACCTGAAGCAAATACTCACCAGCAACCACACACCATACAACAAAAACACTAACCCAGGAACCTACCCTTGCAACAAACCCCGCTGCCAACTCTGTCCACATATCTATTCAAGTGACACCATCACAGGACCTAATCACATCAGCCATGCCATCAGGGGCTCGTTCACCTGCACATCTACCAATGTGATATATGCCATCATGTGCCAGCAATGCCCCTCTGCCATGTACATTGGCCAAACCGGACAGTCTCTTCGCAAAAGAATAAACGGACACAAATCTGACATCAGGAATCATAACATTCAAAAACCAGTGGGAGAACACTTCAACCTCTCTAATCACTCAGTGACAGACGTTAAGGTGGCAATTTTGCAACAGAAAAGCTTCAAAGACAGACTCCAACGAGAGGCTGCTGAACTTGAATTAATATGCAAATTAGATACCATTAACTTAGGTTTGAACAGAGACTGGGAATGGCTCGGTCATTACACTAATTGAATCTATTTCCCCATGTTGAAGTAGCCTCACACTTTCGTGTCAACTGTCCGAAATGGGCCATTTGGATTATCACTTCAAAAGTTTTTCTCCCCTGCTGTTAATAGCTTCTCTTAATTAATTAGCCACTTACAGTTGGTATGGCTACTTCCACCTTCTCATGTTCTCTGTATGTATAAATATCTTCTTACTGTATGTTCCATTCTATGCATCCGAAGAAGTGGACTGTAGTCCACGAAAGCTTATGCTCAAATAAATTTGTTAGTCTCTAAGGTGCCACAAGTACTCCTGTTATTTTTGCTATCTCCATTGACTCTTCCCCTTGTCTTGCAGAACTAGCCACTCTTCCCTTCTGTTACTGCCTGCCTCTCCCCTTCATTTTCCAACTCAGCGAACCTGCCTCTCAGTCCTGGGCACTGCTAAATTCTGGCCAGTTTTCACCAGAACAGCTCCACCTCTAGCCTAGGTATTTCCATCCTTCCTGTTTCCATTCCCTGCCCCAATGGGGCTACTTGCGTTAGCACAGTTATGTGCCGTGGAAGCGTTTACTTCACTAGAGCCCAAGTTACTACACCAGGACCTGAACCAAAGCCCTCTCAATCTGTGGAAAGTCTTCACGGGCTGTAATTGCCTTTGGAGAAGGCCCGGATACACATTCTCCATTTGCATACAGAGATTTGGTTCTCGTGCAAATCTCCCACATTTTGATACTAATCTATCAGACTTCAAGTAATGGAAGCGATAATGTGAAAGACATTTAACATACGGCCGGTCACAGCACTAGAGCATATGCTGCTCTCCTGGCTGGAGAAGTGACATAAATGATCCTTCCCATTCCTAATTTGTAAGATCACTTGTTAAGGGTCTATCAGGATTACAATGTGTTTGTGGTGAAGGGGGTAGGTGTTAGAACTAGCTGTTGCCTTAAAAACCAACTAAAATCTCTTTCCCTATAAGCAGATGGGTGGAATTAATGACTTGGAAGGGAGGATGAGGGCACTGCAGGGTGCCATTGCAAAAGCATTTCATCGGGGAAGCATCATTATATAATGAATGTAATCTCCCACCTAGTGCCTCACTTACTAGTGCAGCCAATCAGCTTGCAGTAGCCCTCCTCTCCGAGTGCTTAATGCTACGGTTCAGTTCAGTTCATGTGCCCTTTCCACATCCTTATTGCTAAGAAACAAACATTTTCAAGCCTGTGGCCTACACGACATGCATGTCACCACCCCTGTGTGTGCGGAGACCTCTTGTTCCTGCCAGAAATTGTGAACTGCCGAGAGCTGAGGGCTACCTGTCAGTCAGTCACCTCTCCTGTGTGCTGCTGGAGGGATAAGCATCTGTTCCACATGGTGTCTATAGCGCTACAATCATCTTGACCATTTAGCTTCAAGTCAGCTTTGGATGGAACAGTTAGGATCTAAAACTGGTCACGGGTACCATGGCAAACTCATTTCATTTGAGAAAAACAGTTACAGTTGCTAAGGGAGAACAGTGTGCTTACCTATCAGCGCAGGGACAGAACCAGGCACTCGAGAGCAAGAACATGAATAGTTAAGCGCATCAGAAATCTTATACTACCAGTATACTAAACCAAGACCTGATCCTTCACTCCTTTACACCAGTATCACTCCACTAGAGCTGTCTGATTGTCTGAATTGGTTGGGGGGGAGGGGGGGAGTGGAGGTTGTCTCAACAAGGACAAGTGCAGAGTCCTGCACTTAGGACGGAAGAATCCCATGCATTGTCACAGACTAGGGACCGAGTGGCTAGGCAGCAGTTCTGCAGAAAAGGACCTAGGGGTTACAGTGGATGAGAAGCTGGATATGAGTCACCAGTGTGCCCTTGTTGCCAAGAAGGCTAACGGCATTTTGGGCTGTATAAGTAGGGGCATTGCCAGCAGATCAAGGGACGTGATCATTCCCCTCTATTCAACATTGGTGAGGCCTCATCTGGAGTACTGTGTCCAGTTTTGGGCCCCACACTACAAGAAGGATGTGGAAAAATTGGAAAGAGTCCAGCGGAGGGCAACAAAAATGATATGGGGGCTGGAGCACATAACTTATGAGGAGAGGCTGAGGGAACTGGGATTGTTTAGTCTGCAGAAGAGAAGAATGAGGGGGGATTTGATAGCTGCTTTCAACTACCTGAAAGGGGGTTCCAAAGAGGATGGATCTAGACTGTTCTCAGTGGTACCTGATGACAGAACAAGGAGTAATGGTCTCAAGTTGCAGTGGGGGAGGTTTAGGTTGGATATTAGGAAAAACTTTTTCACTAGGAGGGTGGTGAAGCACTGGAATGGGTTACCTAGGGAGGTGGTGGAATCTCCTTCCTTAGAGGTTTTTAAGGTCAGGCTTGACAAAGCCCTGGCTGGGATGATTTAGTTGGGAATTGGTCCTGCTCTGAGCAGGGGGTTGGACTAGATGACCTCCTGAGGTCCCTTCCAACCCTGATATTCTATGATTCTATGAATTTCATTTCCTACACCCTTTCTGAAGGGCTATTAATTTTTTGACATTCTGAACTCTTTTGCATTCATAGAGCACAGGGCCACTTTACAAATCTATGCTGATAAAGTGCGTCAGTCTCCAGCTATCGGAGGCTAGGAAGGAACTGTCTCTTTGAGTAGGTTACTTCCTCGCTAACACTACTGCAGAGTTTCTTGCACACTCCTCTGAAGCAGGTGGCACTGGCTGTTGTCAGCGGCAGGACACTGGGCTAGACGGATCACATGCTGATCCAGTCTGGCAATTCCTGTGTTCCTCCATTGCTAACTGGGTGACCCCTTGGCACGTTCAGCATGTTCACAGATGTACTTGGAAATGCTGACAGGGAGCAGCACATTATTAAAGGGGTCTCCATCGAGCCTCTAACTTTGCAGGGAGAGTCAGATGCCTCCAGAATTGACAGCACTTGGATGTCTAACGACTTGATCTGAGGGTACAATCAAGGAGACATCAAAGTGCTTTCATTTGCACCCACACTTTAAGTGCAGGTGCAAAGCAGGAGGCTGGTTAACAATGTGGCCTGCAGGCTCTGCCGACTGACTCCCCAGGCGGGTGGCCTTAGCAGTGTGGGAGGGTTTCATTACCAGCCTGTACAGCACCTTGCTGTTCTGTATGCACCGCACCGCATAGGTCAGCTCCCTGAAGACGCTCCCTTCCAGCTTGGCTCGCCCTTGCGAGCAGACAAAGACCCCACCTTTCCCGTCCCTGAACAGGCACTTCCGAATGAGGCATCCTTGCAGAGAGCTGGCGAGAGACTGCGCCTCCTTGTCCCTCTGCAGCTCCTGCTGCAGAGTTTTGAGCTCCAGGTCCCTCTGCAGGGCGGTGAGTCCATTGGTTTGCGGCCTGCTGTGGATCACTTGGGCCAGCATGTGGCTCAGACCGTGGGCCCGATAGGACAGTTTGTACATCGACCGGTCATCTTCCTCATTCTCGCTGCTCGTGCTCAGCTCGCTGTCACTAGAGTCTGTCTCCAGGGTCATGGCTTCCCCCTCCTTTGCTGTATAAACTCTGCCATTCACTTCAGCCTCTTTCTCACCTGCTTTTTCAAGCACCAGCTGAGTCTTGGAAGCAGGAAGTAAATTACTTTGGTCCCCACCCACCACGATCTTGCAGGTCCTTACGTTCCTCGCTGGGGGGCCACCCCAGCCGCCCCGCTTCGACGCGTTGCAAAGCGCGGGGTCTGACGCCTGTAACACGCAGTGGGACTTTGCCAGTGTGGTTAGGTGTTTGCAGGCCCAGTTCCTCTCAGAGGATGGGATGCCCTCTATAGTGACAGAGGCGTTTTCGCTGCCAGTGAACTCACAGTTTTCCAGGACCCCGAGGGCCACGCTGTGGAAATGGATGCTGGACTGATTGAAAGTGCAGAACTTCACCTGGCATGTCCCCGGGGCGTGGATCTGCAGCTGCCCGTTCTCAAAGTTGCAGTTGTCGAACTGGACGTGGCCAGAGGTCGTCTGGAGAAGAACGATCAGGAGACAAAATAAATACAAAAATAACTCACATTCCTGGCAATACCATTATGTCCCATTCCACTTCTCAAAGCAACCCCCCCCCACACACACACACATCTAGTGGCACATGAAACTGGCATGTGTCATGGGTAACTGACACCCATTGGCTTCTGCACCAAGAATCCATGCATCTAACTGCCCCAACCTCGATCAGTTACCTTTATGATGCTAGATAGCATGGCAGACTCCAGCTACCATGTCCCAGCAACTAGGTGGCTCAACATGACCTGCTGGGGCCACTGAACTGAGCAACATCCATCTACTATGAGTTGGACCCTACCCTTGGCAGCTTTAGTCGTTGTCAGCCTGTATACACAAGTTGTTGGGCTCAGTACAGGCGTAAGCGGGTGAAATGTAATAGCCAGTGATACAGAGGCGGTCGGACTAGACGTCCTAATGGCCTCTTCTTGCCTTAATATTTATGAATGTACCAGGAGCATATACAGCATCTGCTCTACATACTATCACGCATCTGTTGTATGCCAGGTCCCAAGCATTCTGCAAGAAAGTTAAATGTTTCTCTCACACATCTATGGGTCAGCGTTAGGCAGGGGGATTTGCCTTAGCACTGGAAACTTCATTCACTCTTCACTGTTGTCCACGTGAACGTGGCGCTGGATCGCTGACGTCTGCCATGTCCTCAGCTGTCCCTTCCATGCCTTGGGAGGCTTTGTGACACAAACCAGCATAGCCTGTGTGCAGAAAGCCTTGGAGAGTAGCCTCAGTAATCTTTATACACCTTGTGGTGAGAAAAGACAGGGCTCTCCTACAAGAGGTGCTGCAAAGCTCTCTGCTTATCCCCACAACAAGTACGACACAGGCAGCGACAGCGTCCCCACCTTGGCCTGACAACATATCTGAGCCATGACCCAGAGGGGTCTGGTACAGTGGTCCCCAAACTGTGGGGGAGATTTTGATAAGAAGATACAATCAGTGACTGGGGACAGGAGCTCCCAGGCCACAGGAATCATTTTGCACAACTCTCCAATTTTTACACCTGACCTTTTTTTCCATCAGCCACACATTGCACATTCCCGGGGTAAAAGAGCAGACTTTCAAATCAAAGCGCTAAGATAAACAAATGGAGAACACTGCAGTATTTTAATAAGGGATCAGCTAGGTCACATCTCTAACACCTACATCTTTCCCCCTTCCCTTTCCCCCCCCTCCCCTTTTTTTAAAGCTACTTAAAAGGGACACTGTCAAGTCAATTTCAACCTAAACAAAATCTAAACTCAATTTCATGGCTCCATCTTCTTTTTAAAATAAAAACACCAATGGGAAATGGGCTTGTTTGGAAGGAAACATTCTCCATTCGCTGTCTGCAACCCAAATGCTGAAGCACTGAGCTGATTATGATCCAGAAAGCAAAACTGACGATCAATGAAAGGGAAATGTTTCTACTTTCATTGTGGAGGCTGAAGGAAATTTGTACAAAGTCACTAAACAGCACCCAACAGTGAAGAGTAAATTAATCCGTGTTTCAATAATCTAAATAAACACACAGCAGGAAATCTATTGTTTTTGAAATACAATTTTTTTTTACCCTGACAGTTTTTCCTTTTAACACTTGTATAGCACTTTTCCTCGAAGCATTTTAAAAGCAATTAGGTTAAATGAGGTAGATAATTAAATTATTTAAAAAAAACAGAGTTCCACAACTCCTGTAAGGTAGGTTTCCATTTTACAGACAGGTAAACTGAGGCAAAGAGCGGCAAGAGGTCAGATTTTCAAACTTTTACTCCCATGGCTGCGCCTCAAGTACGAATGTCTGGACCAGACCCAAGGTGACATGGGCAAGGTCAAACAGTCAGTCAGCTACCGTGCCAAAAACAGAACCGAGGAGTCCTGACTTCTCTAAGCCCTAGATAACACTACTAAAAAAAAGCATGAATGATATTGTGTGTGTGCATCCTCCAGGAAGGCATGTCATAGGGACCAGTCTGACCTGCATCTCACAGGCCACAAATACCGCCCAGCACCCACACACTAAACCCAACAATCAGAATTAGACCAAAGTATTACAGCCCTCAGGAGACTAAACTACTGTGAGCCTCAGGCAGAGAACAGGAGGGACCAAGGTGCACCACTGCCCAAAGCCCTGCAATGGCAGGGAACTGATTTAGTGAGATACACCCAGATGCCCCACACTCCATGCTGCAGAGGAAGGCAAAAACCCTTCCAGGTCCCCGCCAACCTGACCCGGGGGGAAATTCCTTCCCCACCCCACACACGGCGACCAGTTAGACCCTGAGCACGTGAGCAAGAACCAGCCGGCCAAAGAAGAGAATGCTCAGTGCCACCTCAGAGCATCGCCATCTCGGACGCCATCTCGGACGCCCGAACGAGGATACCGTGAGAGTTTCAGACCCACCTTGTACACAACGGGGGTGAACCAGGCTGGCATAAAGACCACGTTGCACAGGCGAGTGGTTGGGCAGTGCTGATCAATGCTGACCAGCACGGCTACATCCCCTAGCTTCCCCTGCCCCACGATCTCCACCGGCACCTTGAGGATGATCTCGCTCTGCTCTTCGTACACCCCCGGCAGCAGCACGATCCGGTCGTAGCCGCCGGCCGAGGCCAAGGCGGCCCGGAGGGTATCGAACTCGCAGCCCTGCCCAACACGGAGGACGTGGCGGTCCTTCTTCCTTCGGAACAAGTAGAAGCAGTTGGAGGACTCGAAGTCCTGGGCGTTTTTGGTCCAGGTTTTTGAGGCGACGTAGTGCTGTTTGAAGGCTTCCCGCCAGGACTGCGGCTCCACATCAGGCTGGTTGGGCCAGTTCGGGTGTCTGCATTCGATGCAGCCTAGGCACAGCTGGCGCCATCGGGTATTATCCAGACTGAGGATCAGCTCGTACCAAGCTCTGCAAACCAGACTGCAGCGGCCAAGGTCGGGCAGACGCAGGTAGGATAAAATCAGGCGCCACAACTCCACCGGGAGACCGCTGATCTCCATAGTCACCTAGCAATGGTGGGACACAAAGACAGGCGTTAGACAATCAAATGCAGGCACTGATTAGATCTGTGACAGTGCCTTCCTGTGGCCTCAGTCTCACTCCATTCCCCGTAGATGTCCAATGGGTTTGTTCTGTACCCACTGGCTCCGCCCCACCCCAGGGGCTGGCTGTGCTGCCTTTGCCCTTCTCCTGGCCCCAGCTGACCCAGGGAGAGAGAGGCCAGGAGTGGAAAGTGAACCCAACCTGCCTGGATGGCTGTGCAGAGCACCAGCAACTTGCTCCCTGCAGAATCCGAGTCAAGCCTTCACTGCACATCAGGGGCCTCCTTCAGCACTGCCCTGCACCTCGTGTGGGCAGCTACATCAGTGCCAAGGCAGAGCCTGGTGCCACCCGACCAGAACGATGGCCTTTCACAGCCACTGTGCACCAATGTAAAGAACAAGAACAATACCTAGCAGCCCATGGGCCCCTGGAGCGTGTGACCTGGAGACCAAGGAGCCAATCAGGTCCGCCTGTTCTCTGGGCCAGATTCCATGTTGCCCTATGGCCATCTACACCAGTACAAAGGGACAGGCCTAACAACCCGAACAGCACTGGCGCAGGGTGTCTCCAGCAGATGGGTGTTTTGGGAGACAGATCAGAGGCTGCTGCGAATCCCCTACAGGCTGTGAGCAGGAGGAGGCACAAATTAGGAGAGGCTGTGCCAGAGGCTGAACCTGACCCTGTGATGAATTTGCCCTTATAGGTCTTAAGGAGGATCAGGGCGGCCACGGGTTGCATCCTCCTGATCCTCATGTGCTACCCATGCCGCCGGCTGCTCAGCTAGGCAGAGGACGAGGTTGAATTGTTTAAGTTGACTGGGTGTTTAGGATTGTGGGGCTTTGAAGACTGCTGCTCTAGGGCATAGTCTGGGCCAGGGGTGGGCAAACTTTTCGGCCCGAGGGCCACATCAGAGTTTCAAAACTGTATGGAGGGCCGGGAAGGGAAGGCTGTGCCTCCCCAAACAGCCTGGCCCCCTCCCACCTCCCACCGCCCCCCACAGAACCCCCGCCCCATCCAAACCCCTTGTCCCCTGACCACCCCCTCCCGAGACCCCCCGCCCCTAACCGCCCCCCCTAGGACCCCACCCCCTATCCAACCCCCCCTGCTCCCAGACTGCCCCACCCCCTATCCACACCCCCGCCCCCTGACAGGCCCCCCCGGGACCCCACCCCCTATCCAATCCCCCCTGTTCCCCGTCCCCTGCCCCCCCCGAACCTTCACCCCATCCAACCGCCCCCTATCCCCTGACTGCCCCCCCATGAACCTCCACCCCTAACCGCCCCCTGGGACTCCACCCCCTATCCAACCCCCCCTGCTCCCTGACTGCCCCGACTCCTATCCACACCCCTGCCCCCTGACAGGTCCCCTGGGACTCCTACGCCTATCCAACCCCCCCGTTCCCCGTCCCCTCACCGCCCCCCCCAGAACCTCCGCCCTATCCAACCAACCCCTGCTCCGTCCCCTGGGACCCCCTGTTCCCCACCCCCTTACCATACCGGAGCCAGCCACGTCGCTACGCTGCCCAACAGGAGTTGCGGGCCAGAGCGCTGGCAGCGTGGTGAGGCGAGGCTGTGGGGGAGGAGGGACAGCAGGGGAGGGGCCGGGGGCTAGCCCACCCGGCCAGGAGCTCAGGGACCGGGCAGGACAGTCCCACGGACCAGATGTAGCCCGCGGGCCGTAGTTTACCCACCTCTGGTCTGGGCCCTCAGCTGTCACACTTGGGAAGACAGTAGAACTTCCCCTACAGAATATAGCTGCCTCTTTATGAGCAGCAAGATCCTTACAGAGCTGGACATTTAACCCTCCCAAGATTTAAAAAATAAATCCCTGCTACTCCGAGACCTATAGGGGTTCTGGAAGCACAGAACACGCTTCCGTTAGCCCTCTTTAGCAAGCAGACAGTAATTACTGGCTGGTTAAAGGCTCTGCTGTGCAGCCCTGTGGCTTGAGGGCTCTTGAGATGGTGTGTGAGATGCGTGACTCTGTCCTGTTACATCCAGGCAGCTTTTCGAATCTCAGCACCAACAGGGCTGAATTTTAGCCTTGTAGCCTGCAACACTCATTAAATTCTTCAACTGCACCTCGGTCACTCTAGGATGCCCAGGGTGGTAAGCATTGCTTTTCATTTCGATCCTGCAACTTCAGGACTCCCAGGAAAGGGGGGGTCGGGGATAAAAAGGGCTATCTGGCTCTATAGATCCTGCCAGCACAATAATCCCCTGTACCGTAAAATAAATCAAACAGAGGAAGAGGTAGCACTGCATATCACACTCAGAAATGAAAGGCGTTTGGGTTTAGGGAAGCAGGAAAATCTCTGTCTGGAAGGCGCTGTCTGCAGAAGGTCACAGCTGACAACTGAAGGAAGGAGTGAAATCCAGGGCTTGTCCAGAGTGTATTTATCAGGAGAACACTGAATCCTTGGCGAGAAGCGCAGCTGCACTCTGCAAAGTGACGAAGTAAAATGACACCGTCTGACTGAACAGATCTTCTGCTGTGCACTGAGAGTCAGACATGCTGGTTCCAGTGACAAAAATAAGCTTTTGCTGCCTTTCGAGGCCTGAAGGTCCTAACGCAGCTATGGGTGTGTGAGCCGGATTCTAGTCCAGCTTGTGCATCATCCACAAAACGGGTCACTCCGTTCTAATCAGTGAATCAGGTGCAGACGCAGTGGGGCTGCGCTGGTACCAGTAAGGAAGTGGTTCTCAACCTATTTACCACTGTGGGCCGCATATGCAGCTCTCTCTGTGTTATGTGGGCCACATCCAAAGAATACATAGACTACCTGTATGGCCCTGAGGAGTCACATGGGCCACAGCTGTCTGCTGATTGGGCTGCAAGTGGCCAGCGGGCCGCAGTTGAGAACCACTGCAGTAAGGGTTCACTTTGAAGACAAGAGTGGGTACAGGCCTGACCAAGGGTAGCATCTGGCCTCTCTCAAGTGCCTTTATTACTAGAGATGAAGTGCAAAGAGAAAAGGACCCAGCCTGACCTCAGAATAAAAGATGCTTGCAAGGCTAGCATCACGGAAACAAAATAAACAGGGAACCTCACAAACAAACCACCATCATGTGGCACAGCAGAACTGTGCACTAAGGTGAAATTGCCAAGGCGTATGCCAAAGGTAGGCTTCCCAAGAGGCAAAGGTATTACATGAGGAACTATGGTTTATGAGACTGATGTTCCCTTTTTGGGGCCTGATCCCCTAGCCACTCAAACAACAGCTTCAGGCCTTGCCTTTGGGGAACCCATCATGACCTTTTGGATTTACTTGGAATCCACCCAAGCCATGACAGTCATAGCCAGCTTCCTGATTCTGTACCGCTGGATATGCCAAGCCCAGGAGAAGTGGGGCCAGCAATGGCTGATGAAGTTCTGGAGCGTTTGTCTCTGCTTCTCAGTCTTCATTTGGGACACAGGGCTAACTAGGAGGGCTTGGAGATTCTCCACAGGCTGATTTCATCAGCTCAGTAATTTTTTCGGGGGAGGGGCCGGGGGGAGGGGAGTCAGTCCTTCAATTTAAAACTGTGCTTCTTCATATTTCACAAAATGAGTAATTCTTTCATTGGTTTGGATTCCATGATCTGAGAAAGGGAAATCCGGCTTCTGAGCTGAAACAGACTTTAATTAACATAACAAGCCTGTAAAAGAGGCACTATTAAATGTGATGGAACATTTGTAGCCAGATCAACAGATGAGGGATTAGCCATGAAGAACCCTGGGGAACGTGATTTAGGATGCATTCTCAGCTGAGCTATGCGCACAGGTTCTCTGTTATGATAAAGAGGCAGCTGTGTGAAGCTAACCCAGAGGATTACATTTCTTCCATAATGATGTGCCCAGTACATCTTGCACCATCCCATATTCACCTTTCCAGTGATTTCACTGGGGTTTGGATCATGCCCAGAACACATACAGAAGTTTCTCTTTTCAGCCCACAAATGTCAAAAAGAAACAGGGACAGTAGTTAACTGTTGCAAACTTAGATCAGCATTCAAGGATTAGTGGGGCCAGGCATTATGTCAAATCTGTCTCCACAAGAGATTTAAGATAATTTCTCTCTATTTTAGCTCATTGTTATATTTGTTAAATATTGTTCTTCTCCCCTGGGCCCAACCCTGCATTCCTCCAATGGGAGGGCTGGGTGCAAAAGGAACATAAGACCTGGCTGGCTCAAATCTTAACGCCACTCAAGTCAGTGGCAAAACTCCCATTGATTTCAACAGGGCCAGGATTTCACCCTGAATTTCTACCGTAAATTGCAAGCCACAATACATCTCTCTCCTACTGGAGACTTGCAAGCACAATCCTCACAACAATATTTTCATAACGCTATACTATCCATAGCTCTCAACACACAAATATTTATTCTCAGCAAGCATGAAAATGGCTAAAAAAAAATTGTCCTGTTAATATTAGCTCTGTGGCTGGAAATGTCATTACTGGTGACCAGGAAATAAATCTATAATGAAAAATAGGGTCCTGAATCTTCCACCTATGATCTTCTTATTGCAGAGCAACAGTGTTGAATGAATGATGTATATTACAGAAGTGTCTAGAAACCCCAGCTGAGATCAAGCCCCAACGTACTAGGCGCTGCACAAACACAGTAAAAGACAGCACCTGCGCCCAGAGAACTTACAGAGACAAGACAAGCAAAGGGAGAGAGCAGAAGTGGTTTGCCCAACGTCCAGGAGAAGGCCATTGACAGAGCGGGCACAGAACCCAGATGTCCTGAGGCCCAGTCCAGTGCTCAGTCTACCAGACCACACAGCCTTCAACACAGTGTGGTGGTTCTGGGCAGTGGCTCTAAACACATTATCATATGGTTTGGTATTTACTCTTTCCCAATGACCTACTCATTTGAATTGAATCACCCTTTACCAGCTGAGTCATGAGCTCAACATGCTATTTGAAAAATCAAGCTATGTTTCATAAAGTTTGAAGTCAGAAAGAACCACTAGCTCATCTTTCTGTGGATCACAAGATATCAGATTCCACCCAGGTACCCCTATGTTGAGCCCAGTGCCCTTAGTTAGGCTAAAGTCATTGGCTGCAGAATTTTTATGACTTGTGATGATGTATGAATCAGAAAAAAAATAAACTCAAATTACTTCCCTATTACTAGGAATCTAGATTATTCAAAATAACACTTGGGAAATCTAATTTACTTTTCACCATTTACACTGGTTATTTATAGGGCTATCAAGAGATTAAAATAATTAATCGCGATTAATCACACTGTTAAACAATAATAGAATACCATTTATTTAAATACTTTTGGATGTTTTCTACATTTTCAAATATATTGATTTCAATTACAACACAGAATACAAAGTGTACAGTGCTCACTTTATATTTATTTTTATTACAAATATTTACACCATAAAAAACAAAAGAAATAATATTTTTCAATTCCCCTATTACTAGCACTGTAGTGCAATCTCTTTATCATGAAAGTTCAACTTACAAATGTAGAATTATGTAAAAAAAACCTGCATTCAAAAATAAAACAATGTAAAACTTTAGAGCCTAAAAGTCCACTCAATCTTACTTCTTCTTGTTCTTCCAATCGCTCAGACAAACAAGTTTGTTTACATTTGCAGGCGATACTGCTGCCCACTTCTTGTTTACAATGTCACCTGAAAGTGAGAACAGGTGTTCACATGGCACTTTTGTAGCCAGCATCACAAGATATTTACGTGCCAAATGCCCTAAAGATTCATATGTCCCTTCATGCTTCAACAAACATTCCAGAGGACGTGTCCATGCCGATGGCGGGTTCTGCTCAATAATGATCCAAAGCAGTGCGGACCGATGCATGTTCATTTTCATCATCTGAGTCAGATGCCACCAGCAGAAGGCTGATTTTCTTTTTTGGTGGTTCGGGTTCTGTAGTTTCCACATCGGAGTGTTGCTCTTTTAAGACTTCTGAAAGCATGCTTCCACACCTCATCCCTCTCAGATTTTGGAAGGCACCTCAGATTCTTACACCTTGGGTCGAGTGTCAGAGCTATCTTTAGAAATCTCACATTGGTACCTTCTTTGCGTTTTGTCAAATCTGCAGTGAAAGTGTTCTTAAAACAAACAACATGTGCTGGATCATCATCCGAGACTGCTATAACATGAAATATATGGCAGAATGTGGGTAAAACAGAGCAGAAAACATACAGTTCTCCCCCAAAGAGTTTAGTCACAAATGTAATGAATGTATTATTTTTTAATGAGCGTGATCAGCATGGAAGCATATCCTCTGGAATGGTGGCCGAAGCATGAAGGGGCATACGACTGTTTAGCATATCTGGCATGTAAATACCTTGCAATGCCAGCTACAGAAGTCCCACGTGAACACCTGTTCTCACTTTCAGATGACATTGTAAATAATAAGCAGGCAGCTTTATGTCCTGTAAACATGGCTGAACAAGAAGTAGGACTGAGTGGACCTGTAGGCTCTAAAGTTTTACATTGTTTTGTTTTGAGTGAAGTTATGTACCAAAAAAAAATCTACATTTGTAAGTTGCACTTTCACAATACAGAGATTGCACTACAGTACTTGTATGAGGTGAATTGAAAAATACTATTTCTTTTGTTTATCATTTTTACAAATGATAAACAATTTTTGCAAATATTTGTAATAAAAATAATATAAAGTGAGCACTGTGCACTTTCTATTCTGTGTTGTAACTGAAATCAATATATTTGAAAATGTAGAAAACCATCCAAAAATATTAATAAATTTCACTTGGTATTCTATTGCTTAACAGTGCGATTAAAACTGCGATTAATCGCGATTAATTTTTTTTAGTTAATCACGAGTTAACTGTGATTGATCAACAGCCCTAGTTATTTACTATCCTGAATTTGATTATTGTCTTTGTCCAAGCTGAATAAATTTCACTTTTCTTTCTAGTCAGTTTCATTTCCTGGTTCTTGTGTTAGGACAAGGTTGCAAGTCCTACTAGGGCATGTTGCAAAACAAACACAAATTTGCATTGAAACTGCTTTAAATTTTTATTAAAAAATGCTTAGAATCATGTTTTATTTTCTATTTCTTACACAAAATTGAAATTCTGGGTCTAAGTCACCTAACAACCTTTAACATTAACAAAACTAATGATTACTTCTTTCTATGCAGCAGGAGGTTCTGAAATCTATTCCCCAGGTCACTCAGGAAGAAGTCTTTGAGGCCCTCACTTATGACTGAAGGCTATGTGGCCCTGGAATTCTTACAGTCTTTTGTCTCCGATAGTCTTAATCATGGCCATCACAATAAAATAGCTATCAAAGTACAATAGTTAAGGGAGGAGAGTTCTACCCAGGGCTTTATATGCGAAATTTATTAGTCCTGAGCTCCCTGTTATTCAGCTACTATCCATTATAGTTACAGAGTAGTTTCTCCACATCTCAGAGAATAAAGTAATACTGGCAAAATCAGATGCCCTACTTCTTTGTATTGTCCACCTTGTCTGTTTAGACTCGGGATTATGGATGGAGCCCGGTAAGTATCAATTAATAATAAGTATTATTATTTACATAACAACAACAACAACAATCATCTATAAGCTCTTGTATAGCACTTTACATGTCCTAGTTCAGGGGTGGGCAAACTACAGCCCAGGGGCCGCATCCGGCCCTTCAGACGTTTTAATCTGGCCCTCGAGCTCCTGCCAGGGAGCGCAGTCAGGGGCTTGCTGTGCACGGCTTCTGGAAGCAGAGGCACGTCCCCCCTCCAGTTCCTATGCGTAGGGACAGCTGGGGGCTCCACACGCTGCCCCCGCCCCAAGCGCCACCCCCGCAGCTCCCATTGGCCAGCAAATGGGGCCAATGGGAACTGCAGGGGCAGCACCTGTGGATGGGGCAGCGTGCAGAGCCGCCTGGCCGCACCTCCGCGTAGGAGCCAGAGCGGGGACATGACGCTGCTTGAGGTATGAGCCGCCCAGAGCCTTCACCCCTGACCCCTCCTGTGCCCCGACCCCTTGTCTCAGCCCTAATCCCCCTCCTGCCATTCGAACCCTTCGGTCCTACCCTCCTGCACCCGAGCCCGGACCCCAGCCAGAGCCCTCACCCCGCACACACACCCCTGCCCCAGCCCAGAGCCCCCTCCTGCACCCTGAACTCCTCATTTCTGACCCCACCCCAGAGCCCGCACCCCTAGCCTGAGTCCTCACCCCCACCCCCAATTTCATGAGCATTCATGGCCCACCATACAATTTCCATGCCCAGATGTGGCCCTTGGGCCAAAAAGTTTGTCCACCCCTGTCCTAGTTACTGTACAAACATGAGTTGATCCTCACACCCAGACTTGTGAAGTGTGCTAACAATTATCTTCCACCTCCAACAGATTGGGGAAGTGAGGCACGGAGCCCAGGTCAGTATTTTAACCCAGAATTTCCTCACCAGCCCACGCAGTCCCCAAAATGGTTTGGAGTGATCAAAGAGTGCATGGAGATCACTGCATATGCCAATCTGAAGCCCTTAATATGCAGCTACTGCTGATTCAGGAAAGCACGTACATCTGGGCTTAAGTCCATTTCTATTTAAGTGCGTAGTGTTAAAACAGGTACTTACACGCTTTCCTAAACAGAGATGCTTTCCTGAATCAGGGCCATGTTTTTTTAACTAAAGGGGTCAGCACCAATTTATAATCAACTCAGTTTCAAAAATTAAATTAAAAGTCAGATTCACCCTGCCCTGAGTCCCTGGCCCATTTATGGGGTTTACAGTAATTGGTCAAGGTTTTCTATTTCCCCGATTGCTTTTGTGAAAGACCCACATCAACAGGGGACGCTTACTACAGAGGGGAAAACAATGATGCTGATTTCACCCAAGGCACTGTGGAAGCCACAGGGTAAACAAATTAAAAAACAAACCAACACCAGACTTTCCCCCCCTTTGCTCTCTTTAAGCTACAGTCAGCTGAGCTGCCGCTTGTAGGCAAATAAATAAATAAAAATAACAGTCAGACAGAAATGCGATTTTTAAATTGATGGTGTACTTGTAGCTAAATGTAATGAGAGCACCACAGATACCCCGCAGTGCTAAATGCAGTAAAAAAGGACCACCTTGTGCATCTCACCGCTGCTGGATGGTCCCTTCTGGCCTTAAGGTCTATGAGATGAATGGTACCAGGGGGAGGGGTCTGTGTGGCAGCTTTATAGCTCTGTTTCATTATAACAAATCTTCTTTTGCCTGTGAAATCTTCAATTAAAAATCTCATTTCTTCAAAGGATGCAGGTGTAGGGGGTTTGTAAAGGTCAATTTACTTTTCACAGCTCTGATGATTAGAGGTATTCATGGGATGAATCCACCAAAATGAGACAGAAGATAATACCAGCCCAGGTTTCTAAAAGATTTCACAGACATCGGTCACAGACATCCATCAGCAGCAGCAAAAATGCGGCTTGACTAAACAGGAGGAGCACTGGGCAGCATACACCATCATCAGGGGACGTGAGCGACTTTTAGAGGAGCTGGACTTTTGGGTAAAAGGCATTAGACACCACACATGCGTTCAGTCTCTTCCCACTGCGCAATGGGAGCCTCCCAGCTCTCACCAGAGAAATGCTTTTGACAACAGCACTAGCCTGGTTGCTCCTAATCACGATCAGACAGTCCCAAGCTTCTGGGGTCACAATCTGCCCCCACACGCACAGGAGCAATTCTCCCAGAGGGCAGTGGGACTGTGCACACCTTCCTTTAGTGCTAGCCAAAAAGCCACTGATCTCCTTCACCCTGTACCCACCCTTCCTATCTGCTGACTGCGGGGACATCCGGAACCAGGCCGGAGTCCCAGAGATCTTCATTGTCCTCTGCTTCTCCCACAGACTCCACCAGCCCAGGAGAACATGGAGCCGCCACCCGAAGGAGGGAGATTCAGTGGGAGCAGCTCGCAGACCGATTGTCCCAAGGGGGCAGGCAGTGCAGCCGCAGGCTGGGACCCAGCATCATCACCACAGTGTGCAAGATCGGGGGCTCAAGGACTCCCCGTACCAGGGGAAGACAGGCCATTGGGAGCTCCAGGCCACGGAGCTACCACCCACCACAATGCTATCCTCCTCCTCCTCAGGGCGCACAGCTCCATCCTCAGCCATTGCCAGCAGCTCAGGGGCCTCCAGAGTCTTCGCCCTGTCAGAAACAGTCCCACAGAAACCTGTCCCATCAATCTGTTCTTCACCCCCATCTCTAGAACCTGTCTCTGCCTCCGCTGCAGGGAGGTGCCCCTCAGCCTCCAGGACTCTCCTCTGTCCAGGCACAGTGATGGGGTCACAGCAGAGGGTTCCTGGGGGGAAGGAGGGGGGCTGCTCCCTGGACAGCTCGATCTATCGGGGGTCGATTTATCGCGTCTAGTGTAGACGCAATAAAATCGATCCCCGATCGCGCTCCTCGTCGACTCCGGAACTCCAGCTCGCGAGAGGCGGAAGTGGAGTCGACGGGGGAGCAGCAGCGGTCGACTCGCCGCCGTCCTCACGGCCAGGTAAGTCGACCTAAGATACACCGACTTCAGCGACGCTAATCGTGTCGCTGAAGTTGCGTATCGTAGGTCGCCCCCCCCCCCCCGCTACTGTAGACCTGGGCATAAAGTGACAGGGGGATAGACTCTGGCAGTGCAGATGCAGGCTCTGTCTCCTGCTGGTCCCTTTCTGTCCCATTCCCCACCCCACTATCCTGGGGTCCCCACATTCATACCAGGGACCCCTGAGCCAGCACCGAGTAGGCAGGAACCCCTCAAATAAGTAGGGTCATCCCCCGGGAAACATTTCATGTTTTCCAAGATAGCAAACACTACACAACCGGCCCCATCTATGACACCAGGCGCAGGGGTTACACAGAACCACATACATCTGGGGTTGGAACGACAACACGCCTCACAATGGACTCATCCTGACAGCAGGAACTGCCTTCCCCCTAACAGGAGAGATCAGACACTGGCGTCTGAGTGTGGAGGAAGGGGGAAGAGGGGCACTGGGAAAAAACAGCTCGAATGAGGAGTGCAGAGACAGGAGAAGGGCAAAAACAATAGGTACAACTGGAAACTCTTTCAGGAGCCTGCCAACTAGGGTGACCAGATGTCCCAATTTTATAGGGACAGTCCCGATTTTGGGGGCTTTTTCTTATATAGGCGCCTATTACACCCCCACCCCCCCCCCACCCCCCGTCCCGATATTTTACACTTGCTGTCTGGTCACCCTACAGCCAACCCACCCGTTTACAAATGTACGTCTCCGGGGGTTGCTGAGACAGATGAGGGCAGAAGAAGAATGCCTCATTGATCAGGGTGCTGGCTGAGAGAGCTGGGTTCAATTCCTGATCCACCCTGGGCTTCCTTCTGCCTCAGTTCCCTATCTGTACAAGGGAAGGAATGACACTGCCCGACCTCACAAGGTTATCGCGAAGATAAATGCATTAAAGTCTGTGAGCTGCTCAGATACCAGGGTGATGGGCTCAGATAAGTACCTGAGATTGGACATGCTTTATTAACCAGTCTGGGGAAGAAGACAGCTCCCTAGACCCCACCCCTGGTGCACTGTACCGGGTGGCTTTGCAGAGGACAAAGCAGCCAGTTGGTGTCTGGAGTTTCACGGGTGGGGTGATTATATACAGGCTGCAGCACTGAGGGCTGTTCAATAGGGCAGCTGAATGGCAAGAAACCATTGAAAATGGTGTGAGTAGGAAGGGGGACCAACACAAATGCTCCCCATGGCAGCGGAGACACCTTTCCCAACAGCAGCATTCCCTCAAAAGCTCTGGAACAGCTCACAACACAACTAAATCCACAAAGCTGTCTGAAATCTCCAACCTCCCTGGGCCCCTTCTCCCCACAGACCCGCCCCCAACCTCCCTGGGCCCCTTCTCCCCACAGACCTGCCTCCAACCTCTCTGGGCCACTTCTCCCCACAGACCTGCCTCCAACCTCTCTGGGTCACTTCTCCACACCTCCCTCCCTCGGTGACTTCTCCCTACAGACCCGCCCCCAACCTCCCTGGGCCGCTTCTCCCACCACACCCGCCCCCAACCTCCCCGGGCCGCTTCCCCCATCCCCCCGCATCCCCTTCACCCCACAGACCCGCCTCCAACCTCCCTGGGCCCACAGGGTCCCCCCCCAGCCCCGCCCCCCACCCCCCTCACACGCCTCCCACCTCCCTGGGCCGCCCCTCCCCGCCTCCCCCCCCCAGCCCTGCCTCCAACCCCTCTGCGTCACTTCTCCCCACCAACCTCCCTCCCTGCCTCCCCCCCACAGACCCCCCCCCCAACCCCCCTGGGCCACTTCTCCACACCGACCTCCCTCGGGGACTACACCCTACATACCCGCGGTCGACCTCCCTGGAAGACATCTCCCGACCTCCCTCAGCCCCCTCTCCCCCCAGACCAGCCCCCACCCTCCCTGCGCCCCTCCTCCCCCCACACCTGCCTCCAACCTCTCTGGGCCACTTCTCCGCTCCTACCTCCGTCGGGTACGGCCCCCGACTAGCCTCCGGCGGTCCCCGCCCCCTTCAAACACCCACCCACCCTCGGCGCGGCCTCCCCCCCCCCACCCCCCGTGGGCCCCTTCTCCCAACCCCCCTCAGCCCCTTCTCCCCCCCCCCCTCCCCCTCCCCGCCTCCCCCAGCCCCCCCGCCCCCCACCCCCCCCCCACCCCCCCGGGCCCCCCCCCCCCCCCACCCACAACTCACATGCCTCCCTCCACCCTGCCTCTGCCCCGTCTCCCCACAGACCCCCCCCCAACTTCCCTGGGCCTCCCTGCACCGCTTCTCCCAACAGACCTGCCTCAAGGCCCCCGCCGCCTCCTCCCGCCGCTTCCCCCAACCGGCCCGCCCCCACCCGCCCCGCCCCCCCCCTTCCTTACCCCCCCCTCCCCCCCTCCTCCCCCCACACCTGCCTCCAACCTCGCTGGGCCACTTCTCCCAACCTCCCTCAGCCCCTTCTCCCCACAGACATGCCTCCAATCTCCCTGGGCCGCTTCTCCCCACAGACCTGCCTTAGGGACGGTGCCTCAAAATCCCACTGTATCCAGGACTAAATGTGCCATTAGTGCCCAGGGTGGGACCAGAGAAATCCTGTTCCAGAAGCACAATGCCTTGGTGGGCAGGCAGCATACCCTCTCTCCTGCCCAACCTGACATATATTCATGAAAGTAGATCTTTGTATTCCCCTGTGGTAACATTCCAAAAAAGTATCTACTCCGTGTGGCAGTCCGATCCAAGGGGTTTAGTGTAAGGAAATATATTAATCTGATGTTCACAATGCAGCAGATTACAACAGTAATCCTCCAGTACAGAAAACCATGTCGGATGCCCATGTTAGAAAGGTACCACCACCTTTCCCTTTTGCTTGTATTCTAATGGGGTTTCATGCAGTTTTGATCAAAAGATTGGCAGAGCTCCGAGATACTGCATTGTTCCAGGTTCTGACTATTGCATGATGCCCTCTCCTCTCCTTTGTTATTTCTGCCATGGATCACTCTGTTTTGAAACAACACCCTACTCCGAGGTCACCTCATGTCAAAATCCTACTGCAAGCGAGGAAAGCAAACCAAAAGTCCCACCACTCATTTTTAGCCGCCCTTCCAATCACAAAATGGGTTAGAGATGGACCTCAGCATACTTGCAAGTAATTCTAGAGACTGATCCTACCTCCACTAACATTCAATTCCCTTATTAAAAAACATTGCCCTAGTAACTAGGGAGAGCACTGAAATAACTTTAAAACCACATGTTAGACAACTGAATTCCCCTATGGTAAGTAACTGACTTCAACAAACGTTCTGTGTATTAAATCAAAACAATATTCAAAGAAACAGCAGAGCTCTGGTGGCCAAATATCTGAATGAACGGTAGCAAAACTGCAGAATGCAGCAAAGAGTAAAATGGGACAGACAATACACCCCACAAAAGAACACAGTGGATACATTTGCTATGTCTACTATAAAGCTATTTCAAAACACAACAGCCCCTCTACTTGCGAGTGAGCATTCAAAGAAATTGGTTCTTTTTTCCGGGCTTTGCCTTAAGATGGTTGTGAACACACTCATTGATGGGTGCCTCCCGGTAGTAAAAGAGCACTCGCAGCATCACAAGCCCCACAGCACTAATATTACATAACGCCGGTCCTCTCACAAGTGTGTGTCAGTTCCCTGGTTTTCGGAATACAAGTTGCAACAGAAATTCGGTTTCCTCAAGGCAGGGACCATTAGTACAAGTTACAGATGGTTCCCCCCCCCCTCCCCTCGAGGCTGTGTCCACACACGTTATTTCCCTTACTCCACAGAAACGGCAAGTTTGGGCTCCCCGTTGCCTTCCCGGGCGAGGGTTATGAAACTAGCCCCCCCGCCCCGCAGCATCCAGCAGCCCCCCCCGCTGCTAGGGACCCAGCTACACCCCACAAAACCGAGTGTGCAACCCGTGCGGTGCACGCACAACTCCGGGCAGCGGCTCGCCTGCAGCCCCGGCTGAGCGCGGGGAGAGAAGCCGGGCTCCTCGCCAGGGCAGGGCTGCCGATCACCCCCACCCCACTCCCTGTTCCCGGCCGCAAGGCGCCCCACGGGGAATGCACCGGGCAAGTTTGCAGGGCAGCGTTCGCCTCCCCCGCCGTTACCTCAGATTCCGCCGGGGAGCCGCCACATCCCGGCTGCGGCCGCGCGGAGGCTGCTCGCCCAGCAGAGCCGCGAGGAACAAACGCCCCGGCCAGGAACCCCTCCCCCCCGCTCCGGCGCACAGACCATAGAGAGCCTGGAGGAGGGAGGGAGAGAGAGAACCTTTCCCGGGGCTCGCGGCGCTGCAGCACTCGGCGCGTGGGCGGGGAACGCTGGGAGGCGGGGCGGGCGGCGCGTGCTCTTTCCCCGGGGCGCTCGGCACGCGCCCTTCCCCGGGCCCTGCTGCTGCTGCTGGGCGCTCGGCACGCGCCGCAGACTCCCCTGGCGCCCGTGCAGGGCTCTGCACCCTGGGAGCGGGGCGCTGGGGGAGCCACGGACCCGCCCCCCCGTAGGCAGTGCAGGGGCTGCCAGAGCACTGAGGCGCCAGGACCGCTCACTAGTGACATGGGCCGGAGCCTCGGGCCCATTCATCACCATAACGCCCGGCTCTCCTCTGGCGCTTTTCGGGGGGGGGGTGGCGGCGCTTTGCCCATAAGGCTGTCTGCGTGGCTGCCGGCGAAGGGGGTGACTAGCCAGCATCAGGGACCCAACCTCCCAGCCTGGGCCCATAGCTGGGGCTTTGGAAACAGCAGTGTGGACGGTCTGGAACCCAGGCTCTGAAGCCAGGGGAGGGCGTGTGGGTCGTGCCACAACTTCCAAGCGCTGGGGCCGGTTTTGTTCGACATCTTCAGTAACGATCTGGCTGATGGGATGGATTGCACCCTCAGCAAGTTCGTGGATGACACTAAGCTGTGGGGAGAGGTAGATATGCTGGAGGGCAGGGATAGGGTCCAGAGGGATCTAGACAAATTAGAGGATTGGGCCAAAAGAAATCTAATGAGGTTCAACAAAAAATGTGCAGAGTCCTGCACTTAGGAAGGAAGAATCCCATGCACCGCTACAGGCTGGGGACCGACTGGCTAAGCAGCAGTTCTGCAGAAAAGGACCTGGGGATTACAGTGGATGAGAAGCTGGATATGAGTCAGCAGCATGCCCTTGTTGCCAAGAAAGCTAATGGCATATCAGGCTGCATTAGTAGGAGCATTGCCAGCAGATTGCGGGAAGTGATTATTCCCATCTATTTGGCATTGGTGAGGCCACATCTGGAGTATTGCGTCCAGTTGAGGGCCCTCCACTACAGAAAGGATGTGGACAAATTGGAGAGAGTCCAGCAGAGGGCAACAAAAATGATCAGGGGGCTGGACCACATGACTGATGAGGAGAGGCTGAGGGAACTGGGAGTGTTGAGTCTGCAGAAGAGAAGAATGAGGGGGGATTTGATAGCAGCCTTCAACTTCCTGAAGGGGGGTTCCAAAGAGGATGGCGCTAGGCTGTTCTCAGTGGTGGCAGATGACAGAACAAGGAGCAATGGTCTCAAGTTGCAGTGAGGGAGGTCTAGGTTAGATATTAGGAAACACTATTTCACTGGGAGGGTGGTGACGCACTGGAATGGGTTCCCTAGGGAGGTGATGGAATCTCCATCTTTAGAGGTTTTTAAGGTCAGGCTTGACAAAGCCCTGCCTGGGATCATTTAGTGGGAATTGGTCCTGTTTTGAGCAGGGGGTTGGACTAGGTGACCTCCTGAGGTCTCTTCCCAACCTAATCTTCTATGATTCTGTGTTTATTGCACTCAGCGCGCTCTGCTAGCCCCAGGCTCACTCCAGCTTGCTGGGCAGCCCTACCCGGAGGCCATGTATACGCTACAGCTGTGCTGCTGTAGCATAGACGCTTCCTACCTCGACTGAAGGGGGTTTTCTGTGTGACTAAGCCACGTCTCTGACAGGTGGTAGCTAGGTCGATGGAAGAATTATTTAGTTGACCTAGCTGTGTCTGCATCGGGCTTAGGTTAACCTAACCACGGTGCTTAGGGCACAACGTTATTCACAGCTTTGAGTGGCGTAGCTACATGGATCTAATTTTTAAGTGTAGAACCAGCTTAAGGGACCTACCTGTGGATTCTCCGGGAGCAAAGGGATCCTTGGATGGGGGTGGGTTGATGGGCTTTGCCAGCTCTGCGCGCCAGCTCTGTGCCCCACCTCACTGCCCCGAGTGTAGGAGGGTGTTGCAGAAGAAGACACGTAGCTAGAACATGCTGCATTCCGCAGTGTTTCTTTGATTCATAGATTCCAAGGACAGAAGGGACCATTGTGATCATTTGGTCTCACCTCCTGCATAGCACAGGCCAGAGAACTGCCCCAAAATAATTACTAGAGCAGAGCTTTTAGAAAAATATCCCACCTTGATTTAAAAATTGCCAGTGACGAAGAGTCCACCACGACCCTTGGTAAAATGTTCCAATGGTTAATGGCCCTCACTGTTACAAATGTATGCCTCATTTCCAGTCTGATTTTGTGTGGCTTCAATTTCCAGCCATTGGATTGTGTTATGCCTTTCTCAGCTAGACTGAAGAGCCCATTATTAAATATTTGTTCCCCATGTAGATACTTATAGACTGTGATCAAGTCACTCCTTAACATTCTTTTTGTTAGGTGAAATAGATTGAGCTCCTGGAGTTTATCTAATCCCATAATAATTCTCATGGCTCTTCTCTGAACCTTCCCCAATTTATCAACATCCCTCTTGAATTGTGAGCACCAGAACTGGACACAGTATTCCAGCAGCAGTTGCATTAGTGCCAAATACAGAGGTAAAATAACCTCTCTGCAGGGCCGGCTCCAGGCACCAGTGAAGGAAGCAGGTGCCTGGGGCAGCCAATAGAAAGGGGCGGCACTCCGTCCGGTATTGGGGCAGCACGTCCGGGTCTTCGGCGGCACTGATCAAGCGCTCCACGTTAGTCTTCGGCGGCAATTCGGCGCCGGGTTCTTCACTCCGGGAGCTCAACCGTTTTTTGTTTTTTTTTGCCGCTTGGGGCGGCAAAAAAGCTGGAGCTGGCCCTGCCTCTCTGCTCCTACTCAAGATTCCTCTGTTTATGCATCCCAGGATTGCATTAGTCCTTTTGGCCACAGGGTCACACTGGGAGCTCATGTTCAGCTGATTATCTACCAAGACCCTCCAAATCT
Organism: Platysternon megacephalum; assembly: GCA_003942145.1. Classification (NCBI taxonomy): domain Eukaryota; kingdom Metazoa; phylum Chordata; order Testudines; family Platysternidae; genus Platysternon; species Platysternon megacephalum. The sequence continues at coordinate 5,153,778 of QXTE01000072.1, forward strand.
TTTTCAGAGTCGCTGCTTCCCAGGATAGAGTCCCCCCTCCTGTAAGAATGGCCGACATTCCTTGTTCCTAGAGCTAGGCATGGACATTTATCTGTATTTAAATGCATATTGTTTGCTTGCACCCAGCTTACCTAGCGATCCAGATCACTCTGAATCAGTGACCCGTCCTCTTCATTATTTACTGCTCTCCCAATGTCTGTGGCGTCTGTAAACTTTCTCAGTGATGATTTTATATTTTCTTCCAGATCACTGATCAGAATGTTAAATAGCACAGAGCCAAGAACTGGTCTGTTGGAGGTGGCCATAAGCTACAGTAGCCATAAAGCTGGCTTGTAATATTCCACTTACAAAACTGGCCCACAGCAGTCTCAGATGTGGGGAATACAAATGTGGTGTAAAGTCCTTTCCCCAACCTCTGCAGTTTTGCACTGAGTATAGGTTGGCCGGATCTGAGTATCAGGGCCAAAGTCTTAGGGAATGAAGAAGCATGTGGCTAGCACTACATGGGGCTGACTTGGGCTCTTTGAGTCACAGCTACAAATACGTTTTCTACGCTGAGTCATGTACGGAGCAGGCAGGCCTGGTGTGGGAGCGTGTTGTCTTTCCCATGATGCTCAGCAAAAAGCCGAACATGTGGATGGTTCTTTAGAATGAGCATATTAAATCATTCCCGCTGCAAGGGTCTGATCCTGGATCCAGAACCTCACAGCAAACCCACCTGAGCTCTGTTTATAACCTCCAGATCCTTTGGCCTTTTGGATAATTTGTCCCAATGTGCAGGCTGCTCGCTGGAGTTTGCTGGTATTCAAATTTTTAGCCTACTGTATGCTGTGTTTATGTTGCACTAGTAAATTAGCAGTACTAAGGTTGGTGGCACTCATGCATTGCTGAATACTGGTCTGTCTCATTTTACGCTGGGGTTACCTTCCGCGGTCAGCACGTAAAGCGAAAACTGCGTATAGTCAAAATCCCATTGACTTTAATGGCGGGCGGAATCACCCGCACTACAGGAACAGTACATAAATTGCTATTTTTCTCTCTCTTTTTTTTTTTTTTGCCAACCGCACAAAGCCGAAATCGCGCATGTTAAATGCGCGAAAGATGAGACAGACCTGTATGCCTCAGTTCAGCTGTGCCTTCTATGTTGGAGGGCCTAGGAGTAATATAGCTCTGGCCACGAGGTGGCGCTAGAGCCATACAAAGTAACTAGCCCTTCTGCAAACCTACATTTACACTTGTGCACATTGTTTACCTGGCATTGAGAAAAGGCTACAGCTGTGGTTTGGTGTATCCATCGAGCCTGGAGGACTATGGTCCTGTAAGCTCCATGACTGTAAACACCTTTGAGGCAGGGTTTTTTTTTGTTCTGTGTTGGTTCACTACCCAATGGGGCACCGATCCTGGATGAGGGCCAGGAGACATTACTGCAATGCAAATAATAATTACAAGGCATCACTGCTTTTAAGGACTTGTTGACTTCGTACATCGTTGCATATGTGATAATCCCCAGAGATCCCTATCAAGCCTGAGGACACAATGATGGTGTCTATATAAGAATATTCCTACCTAACATGCTTTAGCAACTCCCCTGACAGAAACATAAGAGAACTTCATTGGACACACACACACCCCTACAATGGGGTTTAGGGTGTGGCTGCATCACACTGCCTTGTAGTCATTGTACACTTCCAAAACAGGAATTTAAATACCCAACTACAGGAGAACCAGGAAATGTGGAGTTAGGCTCTCAGTTGTAAGGAAGGATGAGCTTATGGTTAAAAAACATCTGGTCTGTGACTCAAGAAACAGGGTGTTGATTCATTGCTCTGCTTCATTTCTCTGTGAATCAGTCCCCAGTTGTAAAATGTGGGTCACAGCACTTCCCTACTGCCCGAGGGGGTGTGAGGATACCAAATAAAAAGAACTAAGGATTGTGAGGTGCTCATATGCAATGGTGATGGTAGCCAGCTGATAGAATAAAAAATAGCAAATATCCGAGAACCCAGAAGGGCTGAGTTACGGTACTCTCATCACACAATCTGACCCTTTTACTCACCTAGCCAGCGCTCAGACTTATGCCCAATATGATTTTTCCCAACAGGTTTCAACACTTTTTGGAAACAATTGTGCCCCGCTTCTGCATGCTTAACAAGGCCAAATGATGGGGTGTTCCACCTCCCACGCTACAAGCTGCCCTTATCCCAGTAGGGCTCCAGCTCAGAGCAGTGTCCCAGTGACCACCCTGTATCCTCAGTTGATACCAAGGGTAAGATATTGCCAAAAATATTTGCAAAGAAACAAGAGAAAGTTCTCCCAGTCATTACCCACCATGAGCAGACCGCCTTCATTAAATAGATCCGGAGCAGGTAACCTGTGACAACTGATGACTCTGCGGCCTAGTGGATCGTGCACTCGCTTATATTTTTAGTAGTGAACAGACAAGTGATACAATAAAGATAGAAGAAAATTCAGTGTAACTGGGATCCAGATTTTCCAGATTCGGTGTGCTGTTTGCTGCTTCCTCAGAAGAGTACTCATGGGGTGCACAATGAAAATGGAGCAGCATTGTCCCCAGGCTTTGGACTGGGACTCAGGAGACCTGGGATTTATTCCCAGCTCCGCTACTGTGCTGCTGCGTATCCTTGGGCAAGTCACTTCCCCTTTCTATAAAATGGGAATAATGATATTGCCTTCCTTTGTAAAGTGCTATGAGATCTACTATAGAAGAGCAAGGGATTGTTAATTAACTACAGTAAAAACTCAACAATTCGCATGCACTTGTAAATTGTATTAATCCAAATTAAATGTAAAGATAAAGAAGAAATTACAGCAAATATATGTAATGTTAAATAATATGATATTAAATGAAGAAATTTAACATAGGATATTAACATTTTTCAAGAAATAATGTCACTCAAATAACAAATTAAAGTCTTATTGTACAGTGGCGCATTGATGCTAATTCTGTGCTACTCTGGATAGGTCATTTTGCCCTGTTGTGTTCTGTATAGGTTCTTACACTGTGCTCATCACTGTAGTACCAGAGCACTTGAGCATAAGGATCCACATGGGTCCCAAAACCACCTACCCAGAATCGCACCGCACAAAGGCTTCAGAATTCTGTTCAGCATCACCAGCTTCTGCTTGATTATCAAACCAGTGAGCCAACTCCCACAAACACCAGGCTTCCAAACGGCAAACTTCACGGAGAATAACAAGTATCAGCAAAATTAGACTTTAATAAATCAGGATTATTAGGCTCCTCTGCAATCAGATGGAGAATCCTGATAGCACTTTAATGCTCTTCACTGGTGATGCTCTTAATTCAAATTCAAAAACTCCCTTTCCACACATTTCCTAAAACGAGTCGTCCCTCTCAGCTGCCTCCTATGCCCCACTCCCAATGGGCCCTTGTTCCAGCACTCTGTGATTTCGTTGACGATTTCTTGATTAGCAGAAATCTCTTGCCCAAAGAGATGAAGCGCTGCCCTCTCGCATGTAGTGATGTGTATGGTTATAGATGGAGTTAAAACTACAAAACTGTCTGCCAAAAAAACTGCACAACCATATTTGCTTGCCAAGCCAAACAATGGAGCAATTATAATCATTACTAAATCTCTCCTTCCACCTGCATGGAGGTTATGTATCTGCTTCATAGATGTGGCCTTCAAATGGTGGTGTCTAATTGTAGAAAAAAGATCATTCAAACAAGCATACTTGTTATTTATTTGTATAGTGGTGGTGGCACGAAGGAGCCCACTCATGGACCAGGATCCCATTGTGCTAGGCGCTGTACAGACACTTGGAGGGAAAGCAAATCTAAACTTCATAAAATGTACCCAGGCATTTCACCATCTGTCACACAACTGGGGCTTGGGCAGAAAGACCTAGTGGTCAGGGCCGATCCCAGCGTCCAGGAGCCTAGGTTGGGGGCCAGAACCAGGGTTGGAGCCTAACAGTGGTAGCCTGAGCGTGGGACTGGGTCAGGGTCCTAGTACTGATGCTGGGGGCCAGAACAGAGACAGGGTTCCAGGGGCAAAGCCAGGGCGCATAGCCAGAGTAGGAGTTCAAGTGCTGAAGTCGGGGGTCGAAGTCAGAGTCCAGGTACCAAAAGTAGGAGTCCCAATACCGAAGCTAGGGGGCGAAGCCAGAGTCCAAGTCCCAAAGGGGTCGGAGTTCAAGGGTGGAAGCTTAGGGTCCGAGCCGGGGCGGCGAGTCAGAGAGCGAGCTAAACAGCAGGTCCATCATTATTGCTCCCATCAGAGTCCACCTCATTGCATAGAGGCTTCCTGGAACTTCTCTTGGGCCCAGGGTGTCTGGCCCAATCGGGGGCCACGAGGAAGCCATCAGTCCAGCCTCCCCAGGTGGCACGTCCTGCAGTGTTGATCTCCACAGAGTCTGTGGGTAATGCCCACAGCCCTACCACGGCTGGTGTGGTGTGGTCAGGGCCGGCTTTACCAAGTGCGGGGCCCGATTCATGGGGGCGGGGCTTATACTCACCGGGCAGCGCTCGAGTCTTCGGTGGCGCTCCAGCCTGGGGAGGGGGCTGCGGGGCTTGCCGCGCTTCGGCCGGGGCACCGCGGGGCTTGCCGCGCTCCAGCCGGAGCGCGGGGCCCAATTCCGGGGAATCGGGCGAATCGGCCTAAAGCCGGCCCTGGGTGTGGTGCTCTCTGCCATCCCACAGACCTGGGTTCTAGTCCTGTTCCCACAGAACTGCATGGTCTGACAGTTATGTTGCTGAAGCAGCTGCTTTCTAAGGTACGGATTTTTAATCTTGCTAGGCAAAAGGTAAATCACATATGACAGTAGCATTTTCCACCTTCCAAAATTAATGCTCTGTTTCCTCTGATGATGGAGCATTCTTTTCATCTAACAAAAGTGCAGCATGGCATGAAACCTGTGATGAAAATGCCTAACACGGTAATTAGCTGTGAAGGATACAATTCCCTACATCATGACTATCTGGTTTAGCCCACAATAGCAATTTCTACAATCCCCGCCAATTATACTGTGCACAAGTAAGAGTAAGAATCTGCGTAGGAGGCCCACACTCTTCAACATGCAATGTAGCTTGGAATTAAGCCTCTATTTATACCTCTGATACTCCTTTGTTCCACGCAGACCTGCTAAAATATTCCCCAGATTGTGTTCCCGGCTTGGCTCTTTACTGTTGACTTGCTCTAAAAGTTGCTTTGCAGTAATTTGGTTATCATGGCTACACAATTTTAGAAAATGACCAATTGTTCCAGAGGCAATGTGGGGAGGTGATCTCTTTTATTGGACCAACTTCTGTTGGTGAGAGAGACAAGCTTTCCAGCCACACAGAGCTCTTCTTCACGTACGTCTACACTGCAATAACACACCTGCAGCTGGCCCATATCAGCTGACTCAGGCTCATGGGACTTGGGCTGCAGGGTTATAAAATTGCAGTCTAGATATCCAGAGTCTGAACTCTGGAATGGAGGGTGTGACGGGTTGGATCACAGAAACCCCCTTGGGCGCTGCCACCTGATGTGCCAAGACTACCTCTGCTCTTGTTTTCCCTGCCAGCTCAGGACTCCAGCACCCTGTCTTGCTGAGCCAGACACTCCCGTCTGCTCCAACATCTGAATTACTTGCCCCAAAGCTGCAGGTTTACCTGAAAACAGCTCACAGAAGTGTGCTTGTCTTTAGCACTCAGATGCCCAACGCCCAATGGGGTCTAAACCCAAATAAATCCGTTTTACCCTGTATAAAGCTTATGCAGGGTAAACTCATAAATTGTTCGCCCTCTATAACACTGATAGAGAGATATGCACAGTTGTTTGCTTCCCCAGGTATTAATACATACGCTGAGTTAATTAATAAGTAAAAAGTGATTTTATTAAATACAGAAAGTAGTATTTAAGTGGTTCCAAGTAGTAACAGACAGAACAAAGTAAGTCACCAAGCAAAATAAAATAAAATGCGCACATCTTTGTCTAATCAAACACTGAATACAGATGAGATCCTCACCAGTTCCAGAATGCTCCCTTTTACAGACTAATCTCCTTTTAGTCTGGGTTCAGCAATCACTCACACCCCTTTGTTCCAGTTTCTTCCATGTATCCTGAGGGGGTGGGGAGGCTCTCTCTTTAGCCAGCTGAAGACAAAATGGAGGGGTCTCCCATGGGTTTCAATAGACTTTCTCTTGTGGGTGGAGACCCCCCTCCTCACTCCTATGCAAAGTCCAGCTCCAAGATGGAGTTCTGGAGTCACCTGGGCAAGTCACATGTCTTTACAGGCAGAAGCCATTGTCCACATGGTATCTTGTATGTCTCCAGGAAGACTTCTTATGTGGATTGGAGCATTCCAAGATGCATGTTCCCCAAGTGCTTCCTGATTGGGTACTTATCCTTGCGAATTCCTTCCTAAAGAAGCTGACCAAATGCCTCACAAAGCTTACTTAGAAACCAAGCAAGTATACAGCCCATATTCTTAACCTCAAGTAGAAAATGATATGTGTACAAATAGGATGAATAGATATAGTAGATCATAACTTTTACAGAGATATGTTACATGGCACAGGCAGCACAAAACATATTCCAGTTATGTCATATTCCCATAAAGCATTATGGGGTACAGCGTCACAGAGGGTCCGGACATCTACACTGCAATTTGATAAATCTGCAGCTTGAGCCCCGCAAGCCTAGGTCAGCTGGCAAGGGCCAGCCGTGGGTGTTTATTGCAGTGTAGACAGACCCTCCAGATCTGCAGAAGGTACTGAGAATGTCACAGCTAAATGCAAGGTGCAACAGATTGTTTAGCATAAGGAGTTAACACATATTCTAAAGGTCCATTCAAGATGAAGTGGCCCGTTAACACCCCTGCAGTCATAGGACGAAAGAGGGGTTAGTGGGTTACAGATTGTTGTAATAAGCCATAAATCCAGTGTCTTTATTAAGACCATGATTTTAGTGTCTAGCAGAGTTATGAATCTAAGCTCCCAGGCTTGTGTTTTGAAAGTGGTGTGCAGGCTTCCTTTGAGGATGAGGACTGTGCGGTCAGATAATGGATTGGTCGTTTTGTGAAAAGCGTTCGCCCATGGGGTGATAGGGTGTTTTTGCCTTTTATAATTTTTCTGTGTAAGTTCATTCGAGAGCATAGTGATTGTGTGGTTTCACCCACATAGTTGTTATTGGGGCATTTAGTGCACTGAATGACATACACCACATGTTGTGACAGGCTTGCGTTGGACCCATAGATCTCGAAAGGTGTGTTGTGGGTGGTATTGATCATTGTAGCAGTGGAGATATGACTGCAGGTTTTGCATCTGTTGTTCTGGAAGGGTCTGGTGCCGCTTTGATAAGACACTATGAATGGCACCGTCTTTCCGTCTTTGGAATTGTCATTTCTTCAAGTACTTAAACCAGGAATGGCATGGAGTGACTGCTTTGTAAATATCTTGACCACTCAGTTCTGCCCTTGTAGATTCCCACCTCTGTAAAATCTGTCTTATTACAGGTTTCAGAGTAGCAGCCGTGTTAGTCTGTATCCGCAAAAAGAACAGGAGTACTTGTGGCACCTTAGAGACTAACAAATTTATTTGAGCATAATTATTACAGTGATCTCTTCCTTGTGTGTTTCTACTTTTATCCAAATATGCCATCTCTACCAGCTACTGACATCACTGAGAGAAACTCTGGAAGTTGCTAGCACTACCAGATCCAGTAGCCAAAAATATGGTAGCCCAGATGAGTCAGAAACCCTTTTTTTAAAAATTTCAAAATAAAACTTAATTGTACACATTCTGTTTGCACCAAAACTTATGTGCTGAGACCCCCATCCCCAACATCACAGCTCCTGTATGCGAAAGCCTTCAAACCTAGCATCACTGCCCAAGGACTCAATGACCCAGGAGGTCCTTTCCAGTCCTATGTTCCTCTACCCCATCAGAGCTTAAATGTGCCCCTTGGCGCTGGCTAGGCAATTTGGTGTCTTGGCAGAGCTCTGGGGATTGGGTTTGACTTGGCCCTCTGGCTAAGTAATCAGTCCCCTTCCAGAGTATAACAAAGAGTCCAAGAATAAACAAAATAAACCCATTTTCACTCCGGTCACAACCCATCTCCTGGGCTCAGGTGCCCTTTGTCCTACGAGAACTACCCCTGAGGTTGCAGGGGAAATGGTGCAAGGCAGCTGGGGAGAAGGCACATCCTACCCACTCCTCAGTGAGAGGGCTGATTCAGATCACAGGGCAATTTCAATTCATAATCAAGTACAGGTCTGTCTCATCTTACGCTGGGGTTACGTTCCGCGGTCAGCGCCTAAAGCGAAAACCGCGTATAGTCAAAATTCCATTGAGTGTAATGGCGGGCGGAATCGCCCGCCCTACAGAAACAGTATTAAAATTGTTATTTTTCTCTTTTTTTTGTTTTTGCCGACCGCATAAAGCTGAAATCGCACATGTTAAATGCGCCTAAGATGCGACAGACCTGTACACATTTTCTTAACAGCTGCTCTCAAAGATCACAGGTGTTCACCGTGCCACAGGTTGGAGCAGAAATTACAACAAAATAAAATTATAAAACTTTGTTCAATCCCCTGATTAAAATTTTGTATGGCTAATCTCCAGTTACGATGAATTTAGAGGGGAAATAAACCAATGACTCATACGTTTTAATCATGAAAATCCTAGAATTTTCATTCTGCCAGGGAGAATAGTACTGCCGTTATAACCATCCCAAATCAGTAGATGAAGTATGCTGATATCCAGTTTATAAGCACCTTGTCACTATCTAAGGAGAGATGAGATCGACATTACAAGAACACAATGCCGTGTTTGAGGTATGTTCAGCAGCAGCCAAACACAAAAGCAAGTTAGTGGTTTTTGCCACTAGGCAGAACACTGCAGTGGCGCATATCAAGATTTATGTCCTAAGATCACATGGCTTTTTTCCTTCATTTGGAAACAGGCCTCTCTAAGATCAATCAAAAACGATGTCTGAAGCAACAAGATCCAGCGGAGTGCCTATGGTGAACTCAGAGATATTGAAACTCCGCTTACAGGGAAGTGTAATGAAAGCCTTGCCTTGTGTTAGTTCAGTTCAGTGGACTTCAGATCTGCTGAGCGTGAAGGAAATGATAGTAGGGTAGTAGCACCCACTGTAGTTAAGGGTGAGATAAGCTTACTGTTTAACAGCTGATTTTTCTAAGTGTTCTAAAATCCACATGCTTACTTTCAAGTTCCTTGAAAACGGCTGTGCCTCACAGAGCTCTGATGCAGGGTTAGTGGTTCAAACTGGAGTGAATTTAAGCTAAAGATTCCTGAGATACGTACACACACACACACCCTTACAAAAACAATGACATCAACTTTTTTACGGTCTTTACAGCTTTTGCTGGGTACAACTGGGGCTCAAACTATGGCTCTGATCCTCCCCAAACTGATCTCACCCAGTCAGGGTTTATCTTGGGTAGCGTCTGGCACCTACTGCCCATGGGAGAAAATGGTGATTTTAAAGTTATTCCTGGTAGAAGTTGGATCTACAATGTGGCTCATGCTGACAAAAGTCATTTGTGCACCTGAAGCAAGACTGGGGCTCTGTCACAAGCCAAAGCGTTTGCAGGCAGGCTGATGGCAGAGTACGTGTGGCTCAGTCTAGGTGACATGCTACAGCCATTGACCCTGCACAGCACCCAGGCACAGTCAAGTCAAGTCCTGCTGTTGGCAGCTCAGGCTGTGGCTACACTTGCAGATGCAGAGCGCTGGGAGTTAAACCCGCCTTCGGAGACTGCAGCAGGGAAAACGCTGCCGTGTGTTTACACTGACAGCTGCAAGCGCACTGGCGTGGCCACATTAGCAGCTCTTGCAACGCCACAAAGAGCAGTGCATTGTGGTAGCTATCCCAGTGTGCAAGTGGCTGCAATGTGCTTTTCAAATGGGGGTAGGGTGGAGCGTGACAGGGAGTGTGTTGTGTGTATGTGGGGGGAGAGAGTGTGTCAGCATGCTGTCTTGTAAGTTCAGACAGCAGCAGACCCCTTTCCCCCCCCCACACACACACACACTCACAACAGCAGCATTCCACACTAACGTCTTGCTTTGTCCCGGAGCAGATAAGCATGCCGGCTGTCAGAAACGGAGCTTTCAAAACAATGAGAAGAGTGGCCACTTGACTTCAGGGGATTATGGGACGTTTCCGGAGGCCAATCACAGCGCAGTAATGCAACACCTCATCCACACTGATGCCCGGTGTTTCAGCTGGGGCGCAGCAAGCTTTATGCTTCTCGTGGAGGTGGATTACCAGGAGCACTCCAGCTGCAGAGTCCAGGCACTCTATGTGCCTTGCCAGTGTGGACACATCAGGAGTTAGGGCACCCAGGGTTGCTTTAATGTGCTTTAACTTGCAAGTGTATCCAAGCCCTCAGATTCGTGTGTTGTGCAAATTAGTTGCATTCTGCAGGGGCTGCCTCTGGAAGCTCTGCTCTGAGAGTAAAGCTTCTGGTTTAAGAGGCAATATTTCAGAGTGCTCTACAATCCTCATGCAAACTCAGATTTTACTTTAGAGGTATTGTCAAGGAAAATAGCATTAATTAACTAGAGGGAAAAGGAAAGACTTTTGTAAGCAGCAGCATTCCGGTAATTTAACCATGCTACATACTGCTCACCTGTTTCCTGAACAATGAGAAAAGCAAATACCTCCAACTCTCATCAATGTCAGCATGATCAAAGGAGTTGCTGAGCAACATGAAATATCAATAACAGAGACCCCTATTCTAATGACTGCCATAAGGTCGACACTGACTAATATGATGCCAGCATGGTATCCTCAGGCAAAAGAGTAATTGATGTTTATCATGAAAACTTAACACAGAAAACAAATTTCAGCTTTCTACAATAATTTATCCAGTCTACTCAAAGCATGGGGTCACCCCGAACAATTTCATCCCTCTAATTTCTGTGAAAAGGGGTCCGAAGGAGATGTCTGACCTCAGAAATATTTTAGTAACTTGGCCCTTTTTATAAAACAACCGGAGTAAACCCCATGTGATAGTCCCACCCCCCAGAAACTGTTATAGAAAAAAATCAAGCAGTGCACAAACTACAGTAAACATTTCAAAAATGATTTGCTAACTCAAAAGACAGGGTTTTTGTAGATTTTTTCACCTCTATTAAAAATGAAATCCTGACCGCTTTAGCTGTGGTGGCATTACTACCCTACCATACTATAGCTGTGCCACATTAGGGTAGATTAGTGGCACGAGCTGGGGACGTTTGGGTTCTCCAGATACAGATCCTCCACTAAGGCGATTATTTTAATAATCAACATGCGCTATAATCCACAAGCATAGTCATCTTGTCATGAAAACTGTCCAACAGGGGCAGCAGTGTACCACTTAAGAGCAAATTTGGGGTCATTTGGTGGAGGAGGTCCTTGGACAGACACCCTTCCCCAACAAGGAGCTGATTTTAATATTCAAATTGCTCTAACACCCACATGCATAGTGAGATTGTCTTGGAAATTGTTATTCCACAGGGGCTGGGAGAGACTTTGGGAGAGAACACCCATTGCAAAGGGTGAGTTCACACTTCTCAGAGCTATTGTGTCAGCTGTACTCATCTCTCTGGGGGTGGGGAGGGTGTTTCAGATTCATTTTAGGCCTTGTCTACACTGCCACTTTACAGCGCTGAAACTTTCTCGCTCAGGGGTGTGAAAAAACACACCCCTGTGTTGCCGGCCCCAAAAGGCCAGAGGGGGCAACAGGGGGTTCGTTGCCCGGTGTGCTTCGCACCAATGAAGACACCGAGGTGGAGAAACAAAGAAAATTTATTCAAGAGCTCTGAAAAGGCACTAGGAGACCAGCATGTCTCAAATCAAGCGCCGCAAATACAAACAAGTTTTCCATTTTATACTCCAAGCTGTTTTGAGTAAGCCTTTGTTTCATTTCACTCTTACCCCTCCCTTCCTGACAGCAGTTACAGTAAGCAGTACAACTGTTACATGTGAGAAGACTTTTAGTTCTCACTAGTTCTCATGCTTATCTGTGACCTTGCTGGCTTAGACGCAGGCAACCTACTCCTCCTTCTTCCCCTATTCTTATCTCTACTGCCTTAGCTAGAAGAAGCAACACTACAACTGTGCTAGAAAAGTGCTGACTTCCATATTTTGCTTTATTCTCAGGGCAATTAGAATGGAAGTAGGTGACAGTTCACAAGATGGAGTAACTGTGGCTTCACATAGACCCAGAGCAAGAGAGCTTTATCGGCCCTTAGTTACCTAGGGTGATGTCTAGTGACACCAACAGTACCTCCTTTGAGAATACTCAACAAACCTTTGACAGAGTTTTCTCATACTCTAAAGACAAAATGTGATTAAGCTCCATGCAATCAGGATTATCAATGAGAGGGTATAAGGGAACTTCTGGGGTACGGGAGGTACAAATCTTATGTATGAGCACTTTACAGCAAGCGAGCAAAAGAAAAAGAACAAAACATATCACCACACCTGTGAGCAAGATGCGAACAATGCTTCCCCCTAGTCCCCCTAGACCAGGTAGTCAACCCCAAAGGGAATCCAAAATAGTGGGTTCCCCTTCCTGGGCCTTCCACTGGTTAAAGGCCCGTTCAGCTGACAAGATGTGCTTATTAATATCCTGTGAAAACTCTGGGACATAGGTACAACACTCTTCTCCAATAAGGGCACAGACCCCGCCCCGTGAGGCTAACACATAATCTAGGGACTAGGACCATAGGTTAGGTCGGCCTTCTGTGAATAGATAAAACCAATGCTCAAGGTTTTCGTGGGGAGTATGCTGTGGCTGTTCTGAGAGATCACTAGGCATTCCCAGCGACCCTTACTGTCTTTTGAATAACAGCTTAAGTCCCAAATCGTCGCTAGAAGCTTTTTCAGCAGGTTGGACAGTCCACTGTTCAGGGGTGGGTACTGCTTTCAGTCGAGAATGATGAATCCAGTTCTTGTGTCCTTCGACCTTTCCCGCTGTGTGGGTAACAAGCAGGACGGTGTGGGGTCCCTTCCACTTCTCTTGGAGAGGCTCGTCCTTCCAGGTCCGCACGAGTACACAATCGCCTGGCTGCAAGGAGTGGACTGGAGTATCCAGCAGAAGAGGCTGTGAATCTTTGGTGTATCTGTGAAGAGAAGAAAGAACAGCAGACAGAGAGCACATGTACTGGGACAAGAAACCACACCCCATTTCCCACTCCCCTGCCAGGACTGGGGTACCATTCATAGGCCATGCCCTTCCAAACATAATCTCAAAGGGACTAAGCCCTATCCTGCCCTTAGGGAGAGCACGAATGCGGAGTAACACAAGGGGCAAAGCATCAGGCCACTTAAGAGAGGCCTCCTGACAGACCTTTGAGAGGTGTCGCTTGAGTGTCTGATTTGTGCGTTCCACTACTCCACTGGCTTGTGGTCGCCAGGGTGTGTGGAGCTTCCAGGGGATTTGCAGAGCACTTGATATCTTTTGAACAACTTGAGATGTGAAGTGTGTTCCGTTATCAGATTCCATCCACTGGGGAAGGCCGAAGCGAGGAATGATTTCCTTGACAAACTTAAGAGCCACTGTTTTGGCAGTGTTGTTACGACATGGGAAGGCTTCAGGCCATCCGCTGAATCGATCCACCAAGACGAGGAGGTACCTGTACCCTTGGGTCCTGGGAAACTCAGTAAAGTCTATTTGCCACACCAATCCTGGGCCTGGGGTAGGTTCCAGGGTGGCTGGTGGCACTGCAACTCCTGGTCGAGGGTTATTCTTTTGGCAGATTAAACATTCAGCCTGTACCTGTGATGCTAGGGGTTTAAGTCCAGAGGTTAGAAAATATTTATTCATAAGCTGGGTAAGAGCCTCTCTGCCTGCGTGGGTGGTTTGATGCAGTTTTTGCAACACTGGTCGGATTAGGCCCTTGGGCAGGAGGATTTTTCCCTCTGTGGAATAAAACCATCCCTCCTTTTCCTGGAGACCTAGACTGTCAGCCAGGTTTCTGTCCTCATGGGAGTACTGAGGGGCTGCAAGCTCACCTACTGATGGGATGAGGGCATGCATTTGGGCATTTTCCTCTGTTGGTGATTTCAGGGTAGCAGCACGCTTGGCTTCCCTGTCTGCTCTGGCATTGCCCTTGGTTACATCTTGATCTTCCCTTTGATGGGCTTTGCAATGTACCACTGCTACTGCTGAGGGGAGTTGTACCGCTTCTAAAAGCCGGAGAATGTGAGACCCATACTTGACCGGAGAGCCTTGGGCTGTCAGCATTCCCCTCTGCTTCCACAGACCAGCGTGAGCATGCAATACCCCAAAAGCATACCTTGAGTCAGTAAAGATATTAACCCGTTTGTCTTTTGCCAGCTCAAGTGCACGAGTCAGGGCCACTAGTTCAGCAAGCTGAGCAGATGTCCCAGCAGGTAAACTTTCAGCTTCCATGGTATCATGGAGAGACACAACAGCATAACCTGCCCTCCTTTGCCCATCCACAACAGTACTACTGCCATCAGTAAACCATTCCAAGTCAGCATTTGGGAGTGGTTGATCATTTAAATCTGGGCGGCTAGAGTACTGAGCATCTATGATTTCTAGACAGTCATGTTCCTGCTTTTCTGTTTCTGGTAGCAGGGTAGCTGGATTAAGGGAGGGACAGGTTTGCAGGGTAACTTCAGGATTCTCTAACAGTTTCACCTGGTAACGAGCAACCCGAGCCTGGGTGAGCCGAAGACCACCCTTCGTGTTCAGCAGGGCTTGGACCATATGGGGAACATACACTTGCACAGTTCCTCCCAGAGTCAGTTTTTCAGCTTCCCCAAGCACTAGGGCAGTGGCTGCGACCGCTCGCAAGCATGCTGGCCACCCCTTTGAAACTTGATTCAGTTGTTTAGAGAAGTATGCCACGGGACGTTTCCAGGCACCTAATAGCTGAGTAAGCACTCCCAGGGCTACCCCTCTCCTTTCATGCACATACAGTTGGAACGGCTTAGAGAGATCCGGCAGACCCAGGGCTGGGGCTTCCATCAACTTCCTTTTCAAGATTTTAAATGCCCTGTCCGCTTCTGGGGACCAGTAAAAGGGTTCATGATCCGCTCCCTTAACACATTNAAGTGATCCTTCCGGTGGCCACCTTTCCTGGTCCTCTAGCTGATATTGAGGCCAGTCTACTGTACAGAACCTTTTCAATTTACTTTTAATCAACTGGTCTGATTCAAACACTTTCCAGTTCACCAGAATGCATTCTAAGGGAGTACACTGTACCCTGCCGGCTGTACTCTGTCCCTCCCCCATACTCTGGGGAGACACTGGGCGTCCCCAGGTCAAAACAGGTAAAGTCCCCACTGGACTATTCCTACCTTATCCAAGGGACCGGTTCCTCACCGTCGCCCTCAGCTGCTTCTCCACTGTCTGTGTGCGTTGCACCGTTGTGCCCTCCGGGGTCGACCAAACCACGTCTCCGCCGAGGCCCCCGATGAAGTCACCGGTGCTAGCTGGGCGTCGGTCATCGCTGTAATCTGTTGGCCGCCAGGAGGGATCCGGGCAAGGCTAAATTTCAGCCTTGAGCCCCACGTTGGGCGCCAAAACTGTTGCCGGCCCCAAAAGGCCCGAGGGGGCAACAGGGGGTTCGTTGCCCGGTGTGCTTCGCACCAATGAAGACACCGAGGTGGAGAAACAAAGCAAATTTATTCAAGAGCTCTGAAAAGGCACTAGGAGACCAGCATGTCTCAAATCAAGCGCCGCAAATACAAACAAGTTTTCCATTTTATACTCCAAGCTGTTTTGAGTAAGCCTTTGTTTCATTTCACTCTTACCCCTCCCTTCCTGACAGTAGTTACAGTAAGCAGTACAACTGTTACATGTGAGAAGACTTTTAGTTCTCACTAGTTCTCATGCTTATCTGTGACCTTGCTGGCTTAGACGCAGGCAACCTACTCCTCCTTCTTCCCCCATTCTTATCTCTACTGCCTTAGCTAGAAGAAGCAACACTACAGCTGTGCTAGAAAAGTGCTGACTTCCATATTTTGCTTTATTCTCAGGGCAATTAGAATGGAAGTAGGTGACAGTTCACAAGATGGAGTAACTGTGGCTTCACATAGACCCAGAGCAAGAGAGCTTTATCGGCCCTTAGTTACCTAGGGTGATGTCTAGTGACACCAACACTAGAGCGATGCACTGTAAAGTGACTGTGTAGACAGTGCACCAGTAGCTGGTAGCTACTCCCCTCGTGGGGGTGAGTTCTCCCAGCGCTGGTGCTGCGAATACACAGCCGTGGCAGTGCTTTAATATTGGTACTGAAGACATACCCTTAGAACACCCTATTGAGAGGAATGGTCTATTTCCTACCCCTGCAGTCCGCTTGTGCTGCAGCGGGTTGTGCAGAGTCCCTTTCCCCTACACTAGATCCTAAGTGGAGTATAGAGTCTGGGGCTCCACTCCACTCCCCATCGGCGCCTCCCGGTGGCAGATGTGCCCCTCACAGTCCTTTGGCTACCGCCTTTCTTCCAGCAGTAGCCCCTCCAGCCTGACGGGGGGCAATTCATTGCTCTTAAACTTCACTGATGCAAAGTTCAAGTTGTGTGGTATTGCCTCATACTCTTCCAGAACGTTGAGCGCACCTACACTTAAACCTCTGAAAAACCAGGATATAAAGAGTTAACTCTAACTTTTCCACATTGGAGCTGGCCAGAAATCTTCAGTAGAGGTGCTGCCAAAATAAGCAGATATGATTAAAGACTAAAAGAATATGCCATTGTTTGTACTGTGTTCCACGGAGTTGAAATCCAGCATTTATGTGCATGTAACTGCCATTCACCGTTCGGTGTATATTAAATGGTGGAGGGATTAGCTGGAACCGGTTGGCAGACCTGTTGCTGTGATATGAGGATCGGTGCATGTGTACCCTGAAGGATCAGGTCTGACTCATTCCAGCACTGAGTTCTGCAGGCTGTGTCAGCTGAGATGAACAAGGCCCTCTTGCCATGAGGATTGTCAGCAGTCTGGTGGCATACAACTGGCTTCTGAGGCTTAGCAAGGAGTAAGCAAAGGCAACGTCTCAGACAGAATCCTTCGGACAAGGGTGGTTTGTGTGCACTAGGCTCAGTGGTTAAGTGTAGGCCAAGCGTGCGACACCTCCTGTTTGCTATGCCTAGCCTAAACCCAAATTTTCCTTTAGCAAAAAGGCGCTAGACTCTGTCCAACAGTGCTCAAGCGTTCTGTTCCTCAAGTGTTCTAACTTCTGTAGCATCTTAGAGGGTAGAGTACTAACCTATGTTATTGGCATGCTGGGGCATCATTCAAAGAGGGCAGAGTTAAGCTTGTGTTGCGCAGGTCACACATCTTAACTCTGTATCAGAGGTTTAAATACAATATCACCACTTACATAGTGCTTTTCAGCATAGGTGCCCTGAATGTTCTTCTCTATGGAAAGGAAGTTATGGGGCAGTGAATCGGTGCTCATGGCAAAGGTTTCTCTCAGCCACAAGTTAGGTTCTACTGTCTATTGCAGCACTTCGCACCTACTTTGCCCTCCTCTATACTACAAAACTCACACCTCTGTGAGCAATGGTCTCAGGTTGCAGTGAGGGAGGTCTAGGTTGGATATTAGGAAAAACTATTTCCCTAGGAGGGTGGTGAAGCACTGGAATGGGTTACCTAGGGAGGGGGTGGAATCTCCTTCCTTAGAGGTTTTTAAGGTCAGGCTTGACAAAGCCCTGGCTGGGATGATTTAGTTGGGATTAGGTCCTGCTTTGAGCAGGGGGTTGGACTAGATACCTCCTGAGCTCCCTTCCAGCCCTGAGATTCTGATACTGACCTAACCCCGAGTAGAAGTGCTGTGTGGACAGGAGCTACTGCCCCGGAGAGTGGGGGACCTACGCCCATGGGAGCTGCTCTACCAGCATCTTCGCCAAGTGCTCCCGGGCACAACTGCACCCCATGGGGATACGGGCTATGGGGGAAGTGGGGTCCAGCCCGGGCCCTTGTCCCGGAGGGAGCTTAGCGCCGCCCAGCAATCGGGGAGGCAGCAGAAGAGGGGGCGCAGGGGGGGCGCTGTGCCGGGGGAGGGGGGCCCAGGAGTCCCCCAGGGCAGGGGGCAGGAGCCGCCGCCGCTCCCCTTGTCTGTGCAATGGACGTGGGCGCAGGCCAGGGGGGCTGGGGGCTCCGCGGGACTATCACGGGGGGCGGGTCCGTGCTGGGAGCGCCTGGCGCCCCGCCCCCGGCCGCCCTTGCCTGGCCTCCCTTGACCCCGCCCGTGCTCCGCGCACGCGCACAGGCCTGGCGCGAGGCCGTGCCGACGCAGAGGCCGGCTCTCCAGCTGATTGGGTCGGGGCTGGGGGCTCGGAGCTACTCGAGAGTCGGGGCGGGGCCAGGCCACATTCCCTGGTCACGTGGCGCGTTTCTGCCGAGCCGCCGCCCGGGGAGGCGAGGCGGGGCGGGGCTCTGGCGTCCAGGTCACATGCCGCTACTGGCCGGCACACACGCACGCGCAGAGTGGGGGATGTCGGGCTGGGCCGGTGGTGGCTGAGGAGGAGGGTGCCGAGCCCGGCTCCTGTCAGCGGGCGCGAGCGGCCATGGAGCCGGCGCGGGTGAGTCGCCGCCCCTCCCCCCCGCGGGGCCGAGCGCCCCGCGCCGGGCCTGCCCTGACGGGCAGGTTAGCGCCTGTGCGTGCTGGGTGAGCCCCGCCCCCCCGTGCCGCGGCCGCCGTTCCTGGCCCCGGCGTGGGGGGGGTGTTGGCGGCCGCGCGCTGGGGCTCGAACGGCGAGTCGCGCGGGACCCGCTGCTCAGGCGCGCGGGCCATGAACGGGCAGCGCCGCCGGGCGCGGAGCGCGAGTCTCTGGGCAGCGTCAGGCTTCGGGCCTGGCCTCGGCACCAGCCTGGCACCAGAGACATGTTCTAATGTCCGTGATTTCAGCCGTGCCCTGTGCGCGCCCCATGGCCAGGCGGGCGGGACTCTTCTCCCGGCCAGGTGGCCTTGTTGGGGGGGGTTCACCTTCCTCCCCAGCTCGGGGACCAGGTGTCCCGATTGTATAGGGACAGTCCCGATGTTGGGGTTTTTTTTTTCTTGTATAGGTTCCTATTACCCACCCCGTCCCGTCCCTTTTCCCACTTGCTGTCTGGTCGCCCTATCCCCAGCGAGTAGCCACTTGACAGGACGGTGTGGCTAGTTCTCAGTCTGGGGCAGTGGCGCACCTCCGGCTCTCCTGTGCGCTGGGTGGGCGTGTAACAGTCCGTGGGCCCGATGACTTTGATTTGGGGTGCATTGATCAAGTAGAAAGCCTCAATTTAAATCATTTTTTTTTGAATAACTGAAGTACAAATGGATAAGTTTATTTTCAAAAGAAAGGCATGTTCTCACTGGTTGATATCATGCTTTAATGGTCTTCACTTTCAACTAAATAGAGGCTTTACACTAGATTTGTTGCATCTTTTTGCACCTAGGAGGGCACGCTATAATTGTACACTTATTTAAGCTAGTATATAGCTTAGTATTTTCAGAGTCTTATTTGTTGTACATTTTTAGTATATTAGAAAATGGTGAATGATATATTACTTATTTACCAGACAATTAACTTTTCCCCCATGATTTGTGTCAAGCTGAAGTAGAAGGGTAACTGGAATTTAAATTCACAAAAAGCATATAAAATTTATTTTTTATTAAAAAAACAACCCTTAAATGTTTGGGTACATAAATTTCTCATCAAAACATGTTTCACATTTACAACTAAATGATTTATTAAACAGAGGGATTAACTCTAGTCAGTGAACTAAACTGATTATTTCAGGCCATTCAAATATGCTTAAGTGAAAGTGACTGGAGCTTAAGTTCCTTCTAGCCTAAGGCTATGGGAGAGTGTCTCCTGCCAACATAGCACAGTCCACAGCGGCGCTTCTGTCATTGTAATGTATGTCGGTCCGAGGGGGTGGTTTTTCACACCCCTGAGCAATGTAAATTTTACTGACCAAAGGTTTTTTCCTCAAAAAGCATTTTATCAATAAAATCTGATTTAAATTAATAAAATCCGATATTTTTTTTTTAAATAATTGATTTTTATCCACCCTGACCCTGAAAAACGCCAGTAGGGCTTGTTTACACCATGCAGCTTTTAGCGACAAGGCTGTGTCAACACAGCCTTGTCGCTAAAAGTCAGCGTGTGTAAATGCTCTTTTTCGGTACTTTGTCAGCACTTTTGCCGACAAAATACCTCCAGCCCTGCAAGTGGCGTTAGCTTTGTTGGCAGGAGAGCGCTCCTGCCGACAAAGCCGCGTTCATGCTGCCACTTGCGTTGGCAAAACTTTTGTCTTTCGCGGGGGGGCTTTTTTAAGTACCTGTGAAAGACAAAAGTTTTGTCGAGCACTTCAGTGTGGACAAGCCCATATAGACAGCCCTTTATCACCAGGAGCCTGCTCCCGCGATAAAGCTACCACTGCTCATTCGGGGTGTGTTTTTTTTATCGCCAGGAGAACTCTCCCCCGGTGCTAAAGCGTGTCTACGCTGCCCACATCACAGCGTGGGCATGCTGTAACATGGGCAGTGTAGACATACCCATAGAAAGTAAAAATGCCTTGGGAACAAAGCTGAAACTGAATGAGTCTCTCTTTATTGTTCTAGCTGATTTGAATTGTAACAAAACAAACAGCATACCAGGAGAAAAGTAAATTAGACTTTTACAGTTCTTTGATGACTTAATCTGAAATGTTAACACAGACTTTTAAAATGAGTTTTATGTTGATTGTGCTCCTTTAAAGAATGAACATAAAGAAAACAAGGTAATTAAAAGAAAACATCATTATTGCTTGGTGAAAGTAGAGAACATTAAAAAGCTCTCAACTGGGAGTGAATGCAAAGGAAAATTACAAGCACAAGAAAAAACCTGCTTAGGAGTTGGCTCAACCTTTTTTTCCCTGGGAGGTACTTCTGTTCTAAATTTAGATCCTATTCTAAGCTGCTTCTGTGCTTCAGACCAGTGGGCCTCGAACTTTTTTTTTTTTTTTTTTTTTTTGCATGGGGTCCCTAAAACCATCTGTTTCTTGTGACAACCCACTGAAAGGCTGTAAAGGATTATAGTAACTGCAAGAAATTGCGCTGGGGTGTGGTGTGGTTGGACATCTCCTTTCTGTGTTCCACCTTCTACCAGCACTTAGGAGTACAGTACAGGCATCATCACTTCAAGGGATTGTATGAGCAGCTGTGCACCCTCTTAAAAGTGCTCCTTCTCTAGCTGAGGGTTGGTAGGTGGTGAAGACTGAGGAGCCCCATTGCATGGGTTGGAGTGGTAGGGAAGTAGGCAGCATATGGGAGCGAACTCTGGATCCTACCTACGCCTGGGGGAATTCTGCACCCAAAATTAAATATTCTGCACACAATATTTTAAAATTCTGCATATTTTTGTCAAAATAACAATATAATCACACCAGTTTCAATTATTTTGGTCATTTATTTCAAAACACCTGTCAGCAAGTACATCTGTAACAATACAGACAATGAAAAAGATTCAGGAAATGTTTTTTGTCAAATAGATTCCTTATTAGGCATATAAATACAGAACTTTGAGTAATTCATTTAAACTGCAATACATAACCGTATTTGCTGCCCTCTCAGAAGCAATGCAAAGGCTTGGGGGAGCCAAGGGTAACGGAGGAGCTGAGGGAGAGGGAAGGAGCCTGGGAGTGAGCCTGGATGGTTGTTGGGTGTGGGTGGGAGAAGTATGGAACAGGTTATTTTGGGGGGCAGGGAGGGATTGTTAGGGAGCCTCCCTCATGCAGACCCTGGCTGACCCCTAGCCTCTCCCATTCAGTCAGGCATATCTGTCCCTGTACCCCCTTGTGTCCCTGTACCCCCTTGTGTCCCTGCACCCCCTCCCATCTGTCCCCATGTGTCCCTGTGCTTCCTCCCCATCCCCATGTGTCCCTGCACCCCATGTGTCTCTGTGCCCCCACTCAGCCCCTCCTTCCCCCATGTGTCCCTCCACTCCTCCCCCATGTCTCTGTGCCCTCACTCAGCCACCCCCCTGTCCCCATGTGGCCCAGCGCCTCCACTTTCATTCAGCCCCTGCCCCAGTCTCCCCACCCAGCCCCACACTGTCTCCTCCTGTCCATATCCCCTGTCTCCTGACCTAGCCCCACAGGCATGATGCTGCCAGGCCGGCAACCTCTTCTCTTCCCTATTGGCAGTTCTAGTGCCACAGCAGCCCCTGTTGGGCAAAAGGTGTAACTGCAGCAACTTTCCAGCAGAAGTTACTTTCTGCGGAGGAAAAAAAATTACACATGGCACATTAATTATGCATGCACGCAGTGGTGCAGAATTTCCCCAGGAGTAATCTTACCCTGAGAGATTGTATAGCTTTAATAATTTCTTTAGGTTTCTCAATCACTGTTGTGTGACCCAGCTGGTATTCCCTCCCAACTAACTTTGGGTCATACCTCATGGAGTGAGAATTCCTGCTTTAGACTGTCAATAAATATGTTCTTTGCCAACACAAAAAGTATTTTTCATCCTGAGCAGGCTTATTTTAATAAACCTGTATGGCTGAGAAAGATAGCTGTAAAGTATGACTTTACCAGTTTTTTCATAGTTACTTTTCAGAGCAATGTCTTAATTAATGGACCTGCTCTCTGTGTATATTCATTGTTGTTTCTGCTTAATTGTCTATCGTATTTACTACTTTTTACTTCTATTAGCCCTGCAGAGCCAATAGAGCTCTGAAAGAGTTATCTCTGGATTCTGTTGCAGTTTTCACATTATCAACAAAATTAATTGAGTTCAAACTGCAGAATCTTTATTGAGGAGTGACTTTATTGAGGGAGAGCTGAGTTTGACTTTCAGACTAAGTTTGCAGATCTAGCTATTGGTGCTGAATTGGGGTTTCTTGTAGTGGCTTGGTTAGCCAATGATTCCTTTGGTGACTACATCTCTTGCTCCAGAATGTAACATTTATTTTAAAAATAAAATCTTTAGCCTTTAGTAGCTGTGAAGGTAATCTTCAAATGTAAACCAGTGTATAGTTAAGTCTGCCTGATCAAAAACAGTTATAAGGGAAATCTGAATTGTCCCTATTCATTTAAAGGGAGATTTAACTCTGAAGCTGAAAAACTTAAATGTCATCATAGTTAACTATTTCACTTTGATCAAAGCATGTAATAAGTAAAGGGACATTCTTATGAGGATCTAGCCAATCTGAGTGGCATTCCATTTTAGCATCTTTAGTGGGTGGAATTTTGGTTATAAGAAGATTTTCAGAGAGTGTCACCATTTATTTCTCTCTTCTCTCCCCCCTCCCCTCCCACCACCACCATTCAACATCCAGTTGGCATTTAGAAAACAATTCTAAAATTTAGGCAATTTGATACAAAAATCAGTGAGACAATGTCATTTTTAGAGTCAGTTTTTGGAGTAGAACCAGGCTTTAACATTCATGTAAGTTCTGCCGTGTACTAGTTGAGTTTGTCTTGTCAGCGGTTTGCAGCAGTGTCCTCCCTGTATGATTGCTTGTTTACATTTACACATTTTTATCTCCTGATATGGCTTTGAACTAACAAATCCCAGTGTTACCCACCTCTACCTTTCCTGCCTTTACATGGCTTAGTCCTCTTTGCACCAAAATAATAAATGTAATAGACTGTATATTTTCTCACAAGGGTCTCAACTACCCGGGTAAAAAAAGCTACAATATGACCAGCCAACACAAATTTAGAGGTCTTAGTCTGCATCTACATGTGTGTTACTAGGGCTTTTCAGTCACGTTAAGCTAAAAGGAGGCACCCTTTTTGCTTTTATGGACAAGTCCCTAAAGACCTCAGACCTGGAGAAGTGGGTAATGCAGGGAATTAGGGAGCATGTTACTTGTAGACCAACTAGTTCAGATCAGTCCCAAACAGGTATTAGCCGAAAGTTACCAAAGGTGGCTCCTGAGTGACCTATATGGAATTATTTGGTGGTCTCAGTCAAATTCCTAATGAACATGTGGCCAAATTTAAACAAACAAAAATTAAAAAGCCCTTGCCATTATAAGTGGAACTCTTGTAGTTGGTCTTAGCAGAGAGACCAAGGCCAGATCTACAGTAAAGACTTCTGCTGGCAAAACTATAATTGGTTAGAGCTGTGACCCCTGACAACACAGATGTGCTGGCAGACACTCCTAGTGTAGATGCAGTTATACCATCAAAACTGTGCTTTTATTGGTACAGCTTGTTTTGTTCAGGGGGGTGTTTTTACTATACTGGTACAAGTTGCTGCTCTGCCAGTAAAGCGGTGTCCACAGTAGGAATACTTTGCCTGTATAGTTTATAGGTATTCCTGTACTGGTAATGTCCTCAGCTCACTCGCTCCGGCGCAATGCTCTGGGCGGCGGGGCTGAGAGCTCCTGGGGCAGCGCGGCTGCAAAGCCCGGCCTGACCTGGTGCTCTGTGCTGCGTCGTGGTGGTGGCGGCGGCGGCGGCAGCGTGGCCCGGTTCCAGCCGGGCAGCGCGGCTGTAGTGCCGCCAGCCACTGGTGCTCCAGACAGCGCGGTAAGGGGGCACGGAGCAGGGGGGGTTGGATAGAGGGCAGGGGAGTTCGGGGTGGTGGGCAGGGGGGAAATGGGGTTGAATGGGGGCAGTGGTCCCGGGGGGGCAGTCAGGAAGGAGGGGGGGTTGGATGGGGCGGCAGGGAGCGGGTGTGTGTGGATGGGGCAGGGGTCCCAGAGGGGCCGTCAGGAATGAGAGGAGGGGTTGGATGGGGCAGGAGTCCTGGGGGAGGGAGGAAGATAGGAGGTGGGGGCTGGGCCACGACCCCCTCCCCTAACCAGCCCTCCATACAATTTACAAAACCTGATGCGGCCTTCAGGCCAAAAAGTTTGCCCGCCCCTGGTTTAACTGAAAAGTAGCCTAAGTACTTCTGAGCACTATTGGAGGAAGTGGCAGGTCACTTATAAAGTACTGCTGCAGACAGATACTTACCATAAAGACTTCAAAGGAAACTCTCCTCTTCCCATGAGGCCCGGCTTTGGTAATAACAAGTGCTTGAGAAACAGCTGGGCTGCTTTTTGGTTAAACTTAACAAGGGTGAGGTGGATAAAGTATAGTTCCACACTGCTGCTTACCTCATGAATTCAGCTGCTTTGCAGGCAGCAGTTTGTGGCCTATATACATTTGGCTCTTTGTTTAGATTTTTTTCAATAGAAAATGAGGATTGAAATGACTGGACCACAGACTGCTACTGATGGTGCATTTGGTGTTTAGCTGCCTAAGGCCTTGTCTACACACACTTTTATTCCAGTTTAATTATTTCAGGAAGGGGTATAATTTTTCTATTAAAATAGTAAAATTGGTATAACCCTAGTCATGGATGCAGTTGTATCTGTTATAGCTTATTCCCCTTCTTTATAGGAATAGCTACATTGGTATAAGACACCTTTATGTAGATTTAACTAAATTGACCTACGGACACTATACCAGGATAGTTAAAGCCATTCAGCCCCCTGGTATAGATGTAGTTCTACTGGTATTAAAGTGCTTACATAGTAGTATGATACTTACCTCCTTTGTAAAGTGTTTTGAGATTTACTGATGCAAAGTGCTTATGTAAGAGCTAGATATTAGTATTTCTATACAGGAAGGGGAGTAAACTATACTGTATAACTGCATCCATAGTAGGGCTTTTACTGGTATAACTACTGTAAAAAATCACACCCCTAACCAAAATAATTACACTGGTGAAACTTTTAAATGTAAATCAGGTTCAGATCAGTTGTTGGCTGTGGTTATTTAGGGTTTCCCATGCATCCTGCCTACCACACACAGGCTGGCAGTGACTGCACTTATGGAAATGACCCCATATTCTCATGCCTTCTGATGGAGAATGCAAAGCAGAGTAGGCTTTAGAATTTAGACACCTTTAAATATCTCCTTTTAGAAGTCTGATCTATATTTAACTATTCTGGAACTGAATGAAATTCCCAAACAATATAGCCTAAGATCAGATGTTAAAGAAAGGAAAACATTATATTAAAACCAAACACAAATAATATATTTGGGTCTAAGACTCCCTAGCTTTTCTCAGGTAGGTTACAAAACTTTGAAATTGCAGATATTTAGAACTCTCTGTAGATAATACTTGTATTAAGAATACACTTGTTGTCCCAGTTCTTCTCTGACCTTTAACAGGACAATATGTGCGCCTAGGATTGATTAATTGTAATTCTGGAGTCAGCTCTTTTATACTTACTTGCCTATGCTATAATACCAGGTATGCAGACGTAGTTACTTAAATTATCTTACCATTTTGACAAGCCACATTTGAATTTATGGCTTGGTTAAGTGGGATAACTTCTCCCCTCCGATCCCCAAACCCATTGTATGTTCAGGTTGCATTCAGTATTTTATAGAATGGTTTCTCTGTGTAATCAGGTTGTGTGGGTTTTTATTTCCCATCCCTTAATGCATCTCACACTTACCAAAAAGATCTTTCAAAATTGTACACTCAGCACTGATTCGGATTCCTTCCCACCCATCCCATTATATTTTTGTGACGTTCTGCCTTTGGATAAAACCATGTAGGTTGCTAATTGACATCTGTCCATCTGCTTACTTTCCCTGAGTTAAATTGTTATAATGTAGACAGTTCTTTAGAGACTATGTCCATATTTTCTATAGTCTGTGATCTATAATTTCTACTCCATAGCAAATGTGTTCTTTACAGATAAGGTTTGGTCTGTTACAGGGTCATGTAAAATATGAGTCTGAATAGTCAAGATGACTTGTAATAGCAAGTTTAAAAAAAACAAACTTTCATTGATTTGTTTTGTATTAACAATTGTCAAAATTACTAATATGTAGTGTAGGAACCTTAACTTCTGAATTTACTAACTTCCACTTACATTTTCAGCTTTCACGTGGCACTAAATATGCTACTTTGTTTTAAAAGTTATTTCTGTGTATAACTTTTTGCATTTAATCAACAAAAAAGTTTCCTGCTTTTTTACCCTTCCTTGTGTCAGTTAGCTGAACGAGGTATAAATCTTTCAGTTCTTTGAGAGCTGTAATACAGCCACTGAAATCACTTGTACATGTGTGAGCTATCAAATGTGGGATTTATCATTCTAGTCCACTGAATTTTTATGGAATTGCTTGAAGACCTTGTGCATGCAAAGGACTTATATACATGAATTAA
This sequence comes from Platysternon megacephalum, assembly GCA_003942145.1. Classification (NCBI taxonomy): domain Eukaryota; kingdom Metazoa; phylum Chordata; order Testudines; family Platysternidae; genus Platysternon; species Platysternon megacephalum. Next base: position 5,180,875 of record QXTE01000072.1, read on the forward strand.
AAAAAAAAAAGCGGGGTTCTGTGCAGCTTTGTTCATGTTCTCCTTTACCTTCTTGATGTAGGAGAGGACAACACTCGTATGAAGAAAGAAAGAGCAGTATGATGGATTCAGAAGATCATGTCATAACAAGTTCAAAGCAAGATATTGCTCATCACATTGTAAAGGTTAGCTCAGGTAAACATTACTTTTGTGGATATTGTGCAGCCTTCACCAATATAGCAATCACCTTTCCCATCCAGAAGGTCCTCTTTCGACAACAACTGTATGGAGTGAGATTAAGGGAGGCAGTATGTCAGTTACAGAAAGATGGAATCCGAAACCTGTACCGTGGACTCCTCCCCCCATTAATGCAGAAAACTACAACTCTTGCCCTGATGTTTGGCCTGTATGAGGATTTCTCCTCCCTGCTCCAGAGGCACACAAATGCACCTGAAATTGTGACTTGCAGTGTGGCAGCAGTGCTTGCAGGAACCTCAGAAGCTCTTCTTACACCTTTTGAGCGGGTCCAGACTTTGCTTCAGGACTACAAACATCATGACAGATTTACAAACACTTACCAGGCTTTCAAGGTGCTAAAAGACTATGGAATTAAAGAATATTATCGGGGTTTGGTACCTATTCTGATCCGAAATGGACCGAGTAATGTACTCTTTTTTGGTCTGCGAGGACCCATCAAGCAGTGTCTGCCCGAAGCAACTTCTTATAGTGCTCATTTGGTCAACGACTTTATCTGTGGAGGGCTGTTGGGTGCCATGTTGGGATTCTTGTTTTTCCCACTTAATGTTGTAAAAGCTCGCATGCAGTCTCAAATGGGTGGGGAATTTCAGTCTTTTCCAAAAGTTTTCATGAAGATTTGGTTGGAACGTGATAGAAAACTGACACATCTTTTCAGAGGAGCCCATCTGAATTACCATCGCTCTATTATATCCTGGGGCATAATCAATGCAACATATGAATTCTTGCTTAAGTTATTATGAAAAATGTTACCTTCTATGAAGTCTCTCCGCTCAGTTGGGTATTGGCACATTGAGGTCACTTATTTCCTAGGATCAAATTTGTCATAATCAGACCTGTTCATGAACAACACTGAAATTTGGAGAGTTTAATTGCAAAATGGTGGTTACATTTCAGTAGGGAGAGAAGTAATTTTTACTAGTGTCTGAAAGGGTAATTACACTCAATCTTATTAATGGTCTTCAATCTTTATGGGGTGAATGTTGGCATTGTGTCTAGATCTTAATTTAAGAAAAATTGGTTTGTTCAAAAGTGCCCTCTTTAATAAAGTATTTAGATGCTGGAAGGTGAATTCAGCCATACCTGAATAAACTAACAAACTTACTTTCTATTTAAATGTTGGCTTTGGCCTAGAAACTTACTCCAGGTCACCCTCAACCTTTCTTAACACTCCTGGTGATCAAAACTATGCTTGATTGTGCACTTTGTGGAATATGAAAGTGAGGGAGGCTGACAAAAGCTATTTAGTTTCCCTACTTGGTAAACTTGGGAGGTCTGATGTACCTGATGCAGTTGTTGTAAGAGTACTCTGAACTCCCATAATGTTTCAGGTTTCCCAGGTATCTTTACTGTTTGAAACCAGACTGCCAACTTTTAATGAGGATGGTGTTACTTCTCAACTAAGCCTTAAGATTCAACAAAACCTACATGAATTATTTTTGCTGGTCTCCTAATATGAATGCCATCTTGTCAAGCAACATAAGGTAGCTACTAAGGCTATGTCTACAATACACTTTTTAACCGTTTTTTTTACTGACAAAAAGTACTGGTGTAGACAGTGCTTTGTCGGTGGAAGACAAAGCTACTGCCCCTCGTTGAAGGTGGTTTTATTTTGCCAGCAGGAGAGCTCTCTCCTGCTGGCAAAGAGTGGCTACACCGGGGACCTTACAGCGGCACAGCGTAGACATAAGCTGATCCAGTGCAAAGTAGGGGTATGTGTACGGATGTGAAAAGGGAGTAGCAGGCAGTTGGGTTTGGGTGGGTGGGAATGAAACAAATTTTATCTAAAAAGCTTTAAAGTGTCCTTCATGTTACAATATCACCTATTTGTGAACATGGAGTATTTTCTTTTCTTTTGTGCTGCTTAGTTTCTGTTGCAAACAGGCCTGGTGCCAGAAAGAAGACGTGGTTTCTGCAACATTAACATGTACAGAAGTAGTATGAAAACTGATGGGAGTCAAAGTACTTTGTAGACAGCTTTTGTTGTATTAAGGTAATTTATGTCCTTTTGCAACTATTTTTACTTGCTTCATGTGAGGTTGTAGCATAACTGATCACTTTAGTCAGTATTTTTAGCTGAAGCTTGCTCTACCTTCCATTTTATGCCTTGTTCAGGGTATATCACTGTAGTGGAAAAGGCACTCCGATACTATGGCGAAGAGGACCATATAAGCGCTGGGCTTGGGGGTTTCTCTGTGATCATTTAATCATGTTGATAAACACTCTCATAAATATTAAACAAAAGTAATGTTGTACTTGGTATTCAGGTGAATGTGCTTTAAGGCCTTGGAGAAGACAAGAGAGGGCAGGAACACAAGTGTGATTACCAAACTAGTGGTCTTCATATAAAAAATGACTGATTTTTTGTATATTTTTATGCAAAAAGGGTTCATAAAGTATTTTCATATTTTGTGGTGAACATGAAAGCTTTCAGAAATTGTTTTGGATGGTTTTTTTCTTAATTTTAGAGTGAACATTACTTTTTTTATGTATCCTTAAATTTTCAAATGCTTATGGTTTTTACTTTACCTCATTTCAGTTGTTCACTTGATATAACTGCCCCTAAATAATTACTCCCAAACAGTATCCCCTCTTTCTTTATAATCTATAGCTCTATACTACTAAGCTTCACAGTCAAAGATGGCCAAACACAAATAAAGCACATTGATATTTTGAATGTTGTGATTATATGGATTTAAATATACTGTCTGTTGAATGTTTGTTACTGGTGGAATCTGATTTTACCAGTGTATTGTTTTTGTAACCTTTCCTTGATGGAATAAAACAAAAGTAAATGTTTCCCCAGCCTGAGTTTTTTGTAGCACGTATTTTTTCCTAACTGTGTTACTAGCCCTTAAAAAAAGAACATAAGTTGGAGCAAACAAAGCAAGTGTTGGCATTTATAGTTCAACAAAACAGAACATTTATTGTGGCTTGGCCTCATGCTGGTTGCTACTATACACCACTTCACAAGGGAAGAGCCAAGAGCCTCTTCCAACTCCATTTTCAACTTTTAGGTCATGATTAGCAGGAGTTTAGAGAACATCAGGCATGGCCAACTGCCTCCTAACAGAATTATACAACTTGGTTATATTCTGTGTAGAGGAGAGCTGTCAGTGAAGTTAATGGGAATGCAAAAGATGAGATCTTGGGTTTAATAAAGATTATTGGATGGACTGAAGTCTGTAGGCAAAGCTTAACGATGTATCAAGTTGGGGACAGGTAGGTGGTGGTAGAATGCAACAAATTAGTCTAGACTGACTCAAATACTATTTTCATATGAATTGGAGGAACATGTACTGTGCAGTTTAGTAAAGACGGATCTGTAAGATAAATAGTACAAAGGGAGATAGTTAAAATGGACAAAAACTAATTGGATGCAGGTGTGGGAGTGGTGGGAAAGAACTATTGAGTTCAGGGTGTGTGCAAACAAGTATGGTCCCTGCTCCCAAGGAGTTCAGTCTAGTTACTGCAGAGGCTCGATTGTGTCGAATGCTCCAAAACAGAAGCATGGATTAAGGTGCACTGATGGGAATGGGAGAAGAGAACCCTTCTTAGACTTTGCATTTTCAGAGATGTGCCAAAGCAGGGAAGTCCATTGGACTCCTATCAGGCTAGCTGGAATATTATTCGTGTCTGGGCTCAGTATCAAAATGAAATAGGAAAATCAGTAAAAGCAGAGTACCAAGCTATTAGTGTACTGGCTCAGTCATGTCATCCTCCTATTACATGGGGTATTGTAAAACATACTGATGGACACAAGTTGGCATTGTGGAAGATTGTTACAAAATATCTCCACTCAGCTTAATAAAACTTAACGTTTAAGTTATTACCCCCATCTTGGTGAACTTAAATGTTTGTACCTATTCTTGGTATTAGATTAATCTGAATAAATGTGGGCAGTTTTTTTTGGTTGCCTTTCCTGGGGTTACATGCATTTCATGGCAAGACTCAAATACAATGCTGGCAATTAAGAATGGTATGTAGATTGACTCACCTGGTGCATCAATCTAATAAAAGTGGAGATAGTCATGTAGGTCGCTCTTTTGTACCAGATGCTACATCTGTGATCTCTAGACTTATCAGACAAAGGCAAAAGCTGTAATAATAGCTTAGCAAATACTATGTGCAAAAAGGAGATTCAGAAAAATAAAGAGTCAATGACTGGTTCTTTTTCACCCCTCAAAAGGGATGTAATAATTTATTTCACTAAGATTCTCAAGTTGAAGCAGTGGCTAGGACTGGAAGCAAATAGTGCAGTAAAGAGCTATGTGGTTGTTAGAAGTATGGAATAGAACTTAACATTTAGAAAAAATGCACCCTATCGCCTTTCAAAAAAATGCACTGAATTGCTTTATTAAATGTTTAATTTATTTTGCAAGCAAGAGAAACTGTTCACAAACAGTACAAGTTACTGAATAGGAGCAAGTACAGTATATTCAGAACAGCTCTGCTACTTGGTATGTATTGTATTAAAAGTCTACCCCCTCTGACTATGAAACCTTGAGTATTTCAAAATATTCTACACACACAACTTACTCTTGTATTAAAAAAAGACTTTTACAGGTGGTTGGAGACCCTGTTGAATACCAATGTCATTGTAGCAGAGAATGCACCATTGCCTAAGATCATGCTTCCCCCCCCCCCCCCCCCCCCCCCCCCCCCCCCCCCCCCCCNCTTTTTTCCCCTTATATCATAATCTTGGAAACAAGCATTTGTTTCTAGTTTCCATGTGGCAAATGTATTTGTTGCATTATGAAGAGCCTGAATTTCACAGAGCTCTATTTAGCAAAGACTTCAGCTTTACTTTGCAATACCTAAACTTCTTTCTGTACTGGCATTATTTGTGGCATCCTTAAGGAACAGGGTTTGCACTCCTATAAATACAATATTGTAGGATCAATGAAAAAAATGTTAGTTTTCACTAGTACATTTTCCATGTAAACAGTTAGAATCTTGTCTAGATTTCAGATTAACAATAAAGCAAGCCAAGTTTTGGGCTTTAACCCTTTAGTGTATCTCCAGATATATTTTGCTTTTCCCCATTCTCCCCACCTCCAAAATAATAATTGAGACATGCCACCTAGATCTTTTCACTGAGCTACAAACTATTTTTTAAACTACATTTCATTTTTACTCCTTTACCTCTTCCCTTGCCAAAAATGTTGACAGTGCTCTGGTGATTTAAATCTGACCTCTAGTGGAATATGTGAAAACTGCACTTCACTTCAACAATATGGTCACTGAACAAATACAAGAGTTACTGGGTTCAAACACACTAGTCTTGGTTTTCATAAACACTTCTAAAAAGTAAACATTCCTATGGAGATCTGCTTCTGCTTATCAGTCATGCTGAAGGCGGAAGAATTACACTTTACTACAGTAACTAATGAATATGAACCATGCATTTAGAAAGCATATTGCACACTTCACAGTCCAGCTAAGATCACTAACTCTGAGAAATACTTTAAAATTTAGCAAGAGGTTTAGTACTTGAGGGGTATAAAATATACCAATACAAAAAGATGATAAAAATTATTGGTATAAACCACTACCTTAATTCTGGGTTTATCTATTTAACCCACTTTGCTCCTTACATAGTATTGAGATGGAAGATGGTTAGTCTTTCAGAATTTAATGCAAAGCAAGTGTATAACTTTTCTGCTACCTAGAAAAAAAATTCCAAAGCTTACCCCAAGTCACTTTGTTAATTCCATAAGGCAAGATAATGTGAATTAGAAAGACAAAAGTGGTGAGAATTTTTTGGAGCTATAACTGCAAGGCATCTAACTAGTCAGTTATGCATCACTGAACAAAGTGTTTCAAGGTACTGTTAACTATACTGAAGTAAAATCTATTCGCTTTCACTGAAAACTTCCAGCTATTATTGAAAGTAGTTAAATAATCACCTCATTCTAATTCAACTTATTGCAAAATGTAATCAGAAAAGTTAGGCAACTTTCTTACAGCATACATGGACGGAATTGGTCTTAATATAAAAATGTATCTGCTCCTACAACACACTATACATACACTACAAAGCACCACAAAACGATCAAAACCCCAAAACAGGGCAACCTCTATCATCAGCCTTGCGCTTTTCAGTGGTCTCCCTTCAAAGTGATGAGCTGTTTTAGACGGTCACTCCAGGTGCTATGCATTTTAAATAGTAGCTATATGTGATATGTCATCTATTTAACACAGTAACAATTCTCTATTTATACAGAAAAATTAGTGTCAAATGTTTCAGAGCAATAACCTTTTAAAAAAGAAGCATGTCATGAGGTAGAATTAAAAAAAAACAATACTCAGTGCATATTGACAGGCATAGATTTTTTTAAAAAAATGCAAAATGAGCATTTCAAGGAATTCCGATAGTCTTAATAGAAATTACAAAAAGCTGCAATTACTTCAGGGTGCTTTTCTGCATTTCAAATTAATACACCTGTGCAAACAGTACTTTAGAGCGATTCAAAAGGATTTGCCATTGATCTTTTCAGCAAATCATTTAGCAAGCCAAGGAGTATCAGACTGGGATGTTCTGAGAAGAGATGGTCCCTGGGAGGAACTTTTCCTTATCAAGTGGTCCACAGAAAGAAAAGCTGGAGAATTAGGGCCCTACATAATTCTGTAGAGGTATATAATTCCTAATTGGTATGATAGTTGCATATGTGCATGCTGGCTGAGAAAATACTCTTCATTCTGGTTTTTAAAATTAACTTAGTACTAAAGGCCACACAAACTTAACCCAATTTGCCATCCTTTGGTCTGTGAGCTGTAAATCTTCCACTACAGTTCATTTCAAGAGCACAATTTATATCTAGTTCTGCCACCCAAACACAGATAACAGCAGATTCCTGTTCCTCTGTAATTTTTTTTTAATATAAAGTCTAATAATCTAAAAACAGTTTCCAAATTAGACAGACATTCTCCACATGAGCTTTTACTACTTTGCAGATCAGAAGCTTGCATCCTGGTCATGCAGAGTAGTACATTGGGTATTTAGTGTAATTTGTAGTCCCTTACATCACAGATAAGGAAAATATCTTGTAAGCAGAGTCACCCCCATTCAACAAATCCAAATTGGCTGAGAATTGGATTTGCAGACTATTAACAGTACAAAATAGATACATAAAGGTGGGTGAAGACTGAAGGAAGGGATTTTTAATTTCAATAATTTGCATTTTGGACAAGTCATTTTGTAGGACGACTAACAAACTGGCATGCAGGAGCATGCTTCCTACTACAGCCATTCAATCCCCTTTATTTTTCTTTGAGAAAAACAAGTACACTTATTTAGCTTGATCATTCTGCTTTATGCTGAAAATGGTTTATTTCTAATGCATATGCCTGAGTGGTGTCAAAGTGAATGATTTTGCTCACACAGCCTAGTACATTTCAGTTTTAAAACAAGCTTTTAATTCCAAGAGAATACATACTTTGATCACTTACTTGTACATCTCCCATCACTGCTATTTGGAGCTCCTGGGGGTAGCTCCAGTGATAAAGAGCGAGCCCACGTAGTACCTAGTTTTCACTTCAATAATACACTGAATCCAAGGCATGTCCTTTCATTTTGGGCATAAGTAGCTGTGTACATCAGTTGCTGTAAGACGAAGAGATAACCCTATACTTTGCTCCATTAACTTAAAGTATGACTAGGTTAAAAGCCACTGCCTCCTCAATATGCAAGGCTAGTATACAGAAAGAGTTCTACAAGTAGTCATTTAATACAGGAGAAACGGTGGGTAGGGAAGGATTAATCAACTCAGGCTTATTTTGTGTGAAAATAGGGAATTTTGTTTCTCAATTGCTGCATGTTCAGTCACTTGAACTCAATCCTCAAACAATTAGTTGCTATGGAGTTAAATATAATTTCAAACAAGAGATGACGCAGGAGTAGATTAACCTTCCTCCAAAAGTAACAACAATCCAATGTTCATGCAAATACCCTCAGTAATAAAAAGCCAGCAAAAAGCAGCAGGGTTCCTAAATCAATTTCTCCAAAGCTTTCTCATGAGGCACCAGACGCTCAAAGTGAGTTAACATTAAAGTGAGTTCCACTGATCCATTCTGATAAACACACACACAGGGCGTGACTCATGGAGTGATCCAGTCCATTGGCAGGCTTCCAGATCATCATCTACTGGACCTGATCAGCCTGGACCCATAGTGCCTTCCGCAGACTGGTTTTTGTTCAAGAGTAAATCTACATTAAGCATATTTTATTTAAAATCCCTTCAGATACCACCGAGGACCAAAATCTAAATTCTTTCCAGCAAAATTCTCTGACTTCACTGGGTCCAAATCAGGACAAGTCCCCAGGAGCATTTCACTTACTAAAGCCTCACGGATAAGCTAAGTACAGTTTAGGCTAGGAAGTCTTTACTGGCAATTTCTAGTGTAAAGTCCCGTTGCTGTATATTTAAACTGACTGTGGGTTTTAAAAAAGCTTTTTAACCGAGTTAGTACCGTAGCTGAGCAAGTGTCCCCATGTAGAAAGGTTTGCTGCCTCCAGAAGCTTTGTACCTTCTCTTCACTCCAAGCGCGTGACTAGTAGGAAGCCATGATCATCTCCTCCTTAATGATAGTCTGTGCACTTGTCAAGTCTTGAGAAGTTTCGTTCCTAGTTTCATGCAATAGGTATTCCAAATTTTAAATATGATTAAATTAATTTGCTTTCCACCCATACTATGAAATTATACATACATCCACTTGCACACTGTTGGGTTTTGAGCCACTACAGGACACTCTTTTTTTCTGCAGATAAAAATGATACTCAGAACATTATGTTCTTGTGATTACTACTGAAGCAACTGTATGTTCAGAAGGGTAGACGGCACTGAGGATAAGTGAAACTGATTAGTTGTATCTGTGTATCCTTCTTGCTGCTGAAAAATCCAGATAATTATATATTTAACCTGTATATACTGTGCTCTGTTCCATACTGACAATGTAATCTGAAGGACTGTTTAATTTGGCAGAATGACAGCAGATTCTCTGCAGGCTAATTCTTTTGCAAAGGTGGTGGCTAAGATCCGGGCATGTTACAAAAGGGTATTTTATTATGCAGCTCAGCCTTGATAACACAAAGGGAACCTTTGAGGGTAGCATTTCTTAAGTTTCAAAACAAAATGTGATTAAGATTTTTTATTAATGTGGAAAGCTTCCTACAATAAGGGCAGCAATTAGAAACCTTAGTGTCTGGGGCACAACTTACTCCGCCGGGGGCATTTTTCACTTGTCATTTTATGTCAAAACATTCCAAACAACTCCTTTGCAATGATCAACTCCGGCTTCCCTGCTCAATAGGGCAATGTCTTCCTACTGAATTCACTGAGGAAATGCATCTCCACCCTGACCTTTTACTATCTTGCAATAAACACAATATATGCACATTAAGGAAAACAAGCTAAGAGATTTAACTATAACAAAACATTACAGAAAGGTGACAACATTTTTCTAGTCAATCATTATATTGTGAAAGGAAAGTGTTTTTCTTCTTTGTGGCTAAACTAATCTAGTATGCAGGAGAACAGCTCCATTACCTAATTGTTGTAGAGAAAAGTTACAGCAATAGGAGGCCAAGTGAGAGGATGTCAGGAAGTCCAGCTCCTTCGTGGCAAGGAAAGATCGTACCAGCAGGAAATGTGTGGGCATTGTTTGGTGTAACAATTCCCTCAGCCCTAGCGAGACAGCTTGCAGATAGTCCACCCTAAGTCACGCTGAAAGACCAACAAGTGCTACTGTGAAACCCAACCAGAAAGACTGGAAATCAGTGGCACTGGATCATCAGAAGCAGAGGTTTGCATGGAAGGCTGAAAACAGAATGCACAGAGCCTGACTTGTAGTGTCAGAACACATACAGTGCTGGACTGAGTACTCATTTCATCGCTATGTTCACAGACCATAGTAATTATGATCTTGTCCACATTTACAAGATTTGTTTTTTTTGTTTTTTTTTAAAAGAACACACTTCAACCAAACTGAAGTAATTATAAAAACAAACATCTGTGAAGTTCCTGTTGATGCAAGATGTGCCTAGAACTTTGGCTGATATAAAGAAACACGTCCACTAAGGCACCCTGAGGCAATCTGACAGTGTGTTGGAGAAAACTTGGTCGTCAGTACCACATCGTTGTGTGAATACAGAGAGCGGATTTCCTGCAAGGGACCGGCTTCTTTGGGCAAACAGTCGACAAGTTCACTGCACTGCGTGTCAAATCCCAACAAGCGGATCCCGTAGCCATGCGGGGAGGAAATCATTCGACCATCAGGGCTGAAACAAAGTTCTTTGATGTAACCCCGGCCTACATTGGCTTCTTCGATGCAGTGAGTCAATCGGAGAGAACAACGAGGTGAGACAGGGCGCACTGGGGCTCCTTCTTGGAATTCGTACACACAGGTCCACTAGATGGGGGAGAGGAAAAGTTATATTTATCCACATACACGAGGAGCAACCCAGTTATTCATTCACCCCCCATGTAGGTGAAGTGAGTTAGACATAGGAACTAAAGCCAACACCACTTCTCTCTCCTTTGATACCACTTACTGCTGTGAGCTATTTAAAACAGAACAGCCCTTAGGCCATTTCCCCCCTTTAAACTGAATAGGTAAAATTGACACAGGATTTCTCTCAGTGCAGAAGCAGATATGTCGTTGCTAAAATAAATCATTCAAAATACAACATCTGATTTAACTGGAGGAAGTAAAATGCAGGGCTGCTGTATAGAAGAGAAGATGTACCTACTGCAGCATAGGAAACGCTCAAGGAAAGAGAGGCTCAACTGGAACTGTGAGACAGTGACTCATTATTAGACACTAGAATTTCTGCACTGTTTGAACCGCAACACAAATTGGAAAAAACACTTAGAAGAAAAGAGAGAAAGTTTTTGTAGGAAGATCACTGGCAGTATGTCGATATGTACATTAGTCCCAGCCAACATTAATCCAAATGGTGGCAATCTAGAACTGTATCCTAGGAAAAGGCATTCATTCATACTGAGTGCTTCTCAAACTACTGCTGAACAAATAACTAGAGAGAAAACCACTCTGGCACTTTGGGGTTAAAGTCAGGGAGAGGACAAGGTCGTACTTTTTGCATTTGTTGGGCTACTAAACAAATTCACTGCAATTCACATTTAAGGTATTGATTCTGAAAAGACATGCACATGTGACTTTACTCACATGAGCAATCTCACTGAACTCAAATGGCACTACTTGTGGTTAAAGTGAAGCATGTACTTCCATTTTTGCAGGATTGGGGTTTAAATTGTGAATATAAATCAGATATTAATGCAAAACACTGCGAAAATTTTACCAGTGCTCTGAAATCACCTCTATTCAAATGCAATTTTGTAGCACACAACATAAAAGTCTTTAAATTTAGAATGTGAATTTCACTTTTTGCAACAATTCATTGAAGTGGTGTAAGACAGGAAAACACAATGCAAGATGCTAGCTTTAGAGATGCCAATATTTATAAAACAACTATATAGCACCTTATTATATCTTAATCTGGCAAAGTTTTGTATCCTACTCATGAAACTGTGAGGAAAAGGTTATGCTTTAACAGAAGGTCAGAGCTCGGTATCCCTCTGAAAACAACGAGAAGGATACACCATTTTTATCCTCAAGACTAATCTACTGAAGCACCCACAAGACCATTCACAAAGGAAGCTGGTTGTACCCTTGCAGAGGATGTAGAAGCTGCCTTTAGTTATTTAGCAAACAGGTAAGAGGAACAATTGACTATACTGAACTGACCCGAGTCATGAATCTGTCCATGCAGTCTCATATGGGTTGTATCATTACCAACTTATTTTGTAACTAAGCTACCTGCTGCATCATCAAAACCTTTTGGAAAAGCCTTTCCATCCTTTATGCTTATCCAACAAACATCCATTTATTTTGGATGTTTCTTTGCCCCTATATAGGTAGGAAAAGGCAATCCTGTATCGAGGCACCTCTGACTGCATTGTAAAGGAGCTCACTCTTGAAGTTACGAATGCTTGTCCATTATGGGCAGCTCTGTATTCTGCTTGTCCTGACTAGCCAGCAGTAGAGAATTTTAATTTGCAGCATAAGCACCTAAGGGTGGTGAGGTTTTTTTTTTTTTTTTTTTTTAAAGCTTATGACAAGTTGGAGTTTACACCACTGTGACTTAAGCTTGGACGAATGTTCATGATTTCCAACTGCCATGTAATGAGATGTGTGGAGCGAAGCTGGGAAAGCAACCTGTAACAATTTTTCAATGAAAGTCATAATGTATGTATCTGAGTCCAATTCTTTATGTAAATGTCCACAGGAAAAAGAGGCAGCCACGTGTCCTAGTTAGAACTGGTTTCTTGCAAAAGTTACAACAAGGCCACTCACATTGAATAAGCCAAGGAAACTCAGTTATCTGCATTTTCAGAAAGTACTTTAACACAACGTATCTTACAATGGTTTGATTGTCAATTCATAGACTAGTCATTATCCATCTCAGTGTAAGTCTGCCAAGCTTCCAGTAATTACTTTGTAAGACATTTGCAGAACGTGAACGTTGCTTTGGTATGGAACAAAGCCATTCCAATGCAAAACGTGTCAGATGGAGCTAACCAATGCTGGTTTATCACTGGCAAGTGTTATTAAAAATAAGCCTTTTTGTTCTTAGAAAGTGACCTGAATATATGCCCTCGGTCTCCTAGCACACTACTCAGGCAAGCTCCAGCCCAACCCTGCAATAGCAAGGAGATTTCAGGGACAATTTTATTTTCACCATTTCAAAGATGGAGAAGGTTGCTAGAGGATGGAATCTGTGGCTCACAAATGATAGCTCTGCATGTTCTGCACTGGATGCATTTCTGGAAGATCTGCTTTAGCTAAACACAATCAGGCTCAACACAGGGGTAACTGGATAAAAGTTTAATGGCCTGTGATATACTGGAGATCAGACAAGATTATCTAATGCTCCCTTTCTGGCCCTAAACTCTATGACGATGTTTTTACACCAAGATGCTAACTTCTACCACCAAAGTCTCTCCAGAAGGGTATTCATTGATCCACAGATACTCTGCTAAGGAGCCAGCAGTGTAACATCAGATTTCTTAGAGCAGCGCATACAAGCCTCTCTCTTATAAGCAGATAATTAAGATCTCTTGATAACCTCCAACAGGCATATACTCTGATATTTAGGAACTGCTGTTGTCAAGCACTTAGGACATCCAACAAATTTTATACTGGCAAGGAATCACATTTGCTACAGACTGCTGGCTTAGCCAAGTATTGTGAATACGAAGCTGTATCACGAATATAAACACCCCATGCTATTCTGAACACTCTTTGAGGCTTTAATGTCCGCACAATTATTCAGAACAATGGTGCAATCTGAAGCCTTCTGGATTTGCAGGAGTGGTTTTCTCCACCAAAAGCCTGAAGGCAAAACCTGCATTTAAAAACAAATCTTGGTCATCCTGGTCTGTGGTGTCGAGTTCCTGGTGTCCTGCATGAAGCACACATGTAATGTCTGTCAGTGATTCAACTTTCTAGCACATGCTTCTTCCCTGCAAAAGATCAGGAATGGCAAGAGGAGGTGGTATGCTATGATCTGACTTAAGAACACTTGATAATTCTGGATATGCACCATTGCTCTGTTTGCTATCTCACCCAAGGGCAGCACATTTTTTCCTGGCTCCAAGTGTTTTCACAGTTCACCTTTGCCTGTCTTTAAGTAGCTCAGTTGATGCCCTTTGGGGCGCTCAGGTGCAGCTTTTGTTTACCTACTGCACATCATGGCAGGCTACTCGTACTGATGATAGCACAGCCTGAAGTCCTTGTTACCGTGAGAAACTGTACACTCTTTCTTCCAGATAGAGTGAGAAATTCTCAGCTCAAACTCCTCTTTCTTGATTGTGTCCTTACTGGTCACATTCAGACTGAAATGCAGGCTGCCTACCCAATCGCTGCACTCACCTGCATGCCAGGCGACCAATGGAATGGGACAAACATTCAAACTGCAAATCTCCCGGAGACAGGCATGCTATGGTGGTCAGGAAAAGCAGGTGATTCCCCACATTACTATTAGCTTCCTATCATTCCTAAAGATACCAATGCAAAGGTTAGGAAAATGGCATAAATTGAATACCAACTAGTCATCCTATTTCTAATTCAATCCAAAACAGTGTATTGTAACCAGAAAAAAGTCAATCCACTGTCAATCATGGAGATGCAAAATCCATGTTCACCTGCAATTAAGGAATTTGATACGCAGTTCTAGGATTTGACACTTCTTATTCTAAGTGCCAAGTTTTTAAGTATGTGCCATGGTTTTTGTTTGTTTGTTTTACCTCCTGGTCATCTGTATTACTTGAGCACCGAAGAAGAGTAGCCCATCCTTTGGGATGGAGCTGCAGCGATGTAATGCAATTACCACGGTCCCTTTCTCCAGGAACTTCTGGTGTTAAAACCTCAAGACTATTTCGTGGAGATCCACCTAGGAGAGAGATACCAACCCACAAGTCACACAGTATCACTACATAACAGTTCCCATCTCTTTTCACTATTGACCAACTCTACATAGCAAAACGCAATCAAATGAAAAATAAATTTTTGAAACTTACATCACATTGTAAGAGATTAAGTGCTTTAACACAAAACTTAACCACCCTAAGTAGTATTTATACCAGTTCCACAGATAAGTAAACTGAGGCAGAAATTATGTAACTTGCTGAAGAGTACAATTAGTCAGTGGCAGAGCAGCAAGAGAACACCAGAGTCCTGATTCTGCTCTGACAACTTATCTTTTAAGAAGTCTGTGTGAACCCAGCTCAGATGACATTAATATGCATATGCAAAGACAGAGGATATCACACATACGTTCAGCTTTTCATTGTCATTGCAAGATATTTTTAAAGAGCACAGTTCCACAGTAACACTAAAATGGGCATTGGAAGGAGTGACTTCCTGTATCAGCCTTGCTCAGTTCACAAGTAAACAATGTTTATATTATTGCGAGCTGTGCAAACTCACCCTGGGATCTGAATCTCAAGCTGGGTTCTTTCCTTTTTGTTGATCACCACTAATAAAGGTTCTGCAGGCAGATTCTGCCCTTACATTTAGGTACTCATATAACCAACCCTCACATCACCATAACATCTGAGCACTGCACAGTCATTAGTGACTTTATCCTCAACACTATCCCTATTTTACAGGTGAACTGATATATGGAAAGATAATGGAACAAATTATTAAACAATCCATTCGTAAACACCTAGAGGATAACAGGGTAATAAGTAACAGCTAATATGGATTTGTCAAAAACAGATCATGCCAAACCAACCTAATTTCCTTTCACAATAGGGTAACTGGCCTACTAGATAGGGATAAGCAGCCAGGGCCGGCTCTAGGCACCAGCAAACCAAGCATGTGCTTGGGGCGGCACATTTTCAGGGGCTGCATTCCGGCCTTTTTTTTTTTTGCTTTGAGCGGCAAAAGCCTAGAGCTGGCCCTGGCAGCAGCAGTGCGTCGTGTGTGTGGGGCGCCCTGGGGCCGCTGCGGTTCGCGCTGCAGGGGAGCAGCGCCTGCACCTTGTGGCTAGGCCGAGCGGGGGACACTCGGGCTGGGGGCTGCCCCGCGGGGCACACGGAGCTGCCTGCAGGTGCTGCAGGGTGGCCGCCCCCCAGCGCTGCAGCCGGGGCTGGGCGAAGCGGCCCGAGCCGCCCAGGGACTGCGGCAGGGCGGCCAGAAGCAGCAGCAGCAGCGGGGCCATAGAGGGCGGGGCGCTGCTGTGTGGGGCCTGCGTCCCGCTCTCCGGGGCTCCGCTCCCTCTGGGGCTACCCTGCCCTGGCTCCTCCGGGCCCTGCCGGGGCGGTCCCCCGGCTCTCCCCTCCCGGGTCCCGGCTGGTCCAGGAGGCGGGAGGCCTGGCTGGAGGGACCCTGGGTTGAGGCGCGGCCCGGGAGCCCTGCTGCTTACCCCGACCCTGCCAGCACCATACCGGCTGGAGGTGAGGAGGGAGCGGGCGGAGTCAGCACTGGTGAGGGGGAGCCCAGGGCTAGGGCGGCAGGGGGTGCGGGTGGGGGAGGGCACTGGTGGGGGGAGGGGTGAGGGGGGGTGAGAGCCCAGGGCTGGGGTGGGGGGGAAGCCAAATTTTTTTTTGCTTGGGGCAGCAAAAAACCTAGAGCCAGCCCTGTAAGCAGCAGACATGGTATAGCTTGATTTCAGCAAGGCTTTTGATACCGTCCCACATGACATTTTCATAAGCAAACTAGGGAAATGTGGTCTAGATGAATTTATTATAAGGTGCATGCATAACTGTTTGAAAGACCATACTCAACGCAAGCCATTGATAACTGCTCTGTCAAGTTGGGGGGTAACGCTAATGGGATTCCAGGGAGGTCAGTCCTAGGCCTGGTACTATTCAACATTTTCATTAATGACTTGGATAATGGAGTGGAGAGTATGCTTATAAAATTTGCAGATAACACCGAGCTGGAAGGGGTTGTAAGCACGTTGGAGGACAGGATTAGAATTCAAAATGACCTTGACAAATTCGAGAATTGGTCTGAAAGCAACAAGATGAAATTCAATTAAGTAAAAAAATCCTACATTTAGAGAAAAAAAATCAAATGCATGAATACAAAATGTGGAATAACTGGCTAGATTGCAGTGCCGCTGAAAGGGATCAGGGGTTACAGTGGATCACAAAGTGAACATGAGTAAACAATTGATACAGTTGTGAAAAAGGCTATCATCATTCTGGGGTGCAACAACAGGAGTTTTGTAAGACACAGGAGAGGATTGTCCCACTCTACTTGGCACTGGGGAGGCCTCACTGCGTCCAATTCTAGTCACCACCCGTTAGGAAAGATATGGACAAAGTGGAGATTGATCATTTTTGTTGCTCTCTGAACTAAGGCTTAGAAAACGTGAGGAAAGGGTAAAAAACAGGGCATGTTTAGTCATGAGTCAAGGAGACTGAAGGGTGACCTCATAACAGCCCTTAACATGTTTGAAGAGTGTTATAGAGAGGATGGTGTCAATTGTTCTCCATGTCCACCGAAGGTAGGACAAGAAGTAATGGGCTTAACCTGCAGCAAAGATGATTTAGGTTAGATACAGTATTAGGAGAAACTTTCTAATTAAGGATAGTTAAGCACTGGCATAGGTTACCAAGGGAAGCTGTGGAATCCCCATCATGGGAGGTTTTAAGAGAAGGTTGGACAAACACCTGTCAGGGATACCTGGTTCTGCCTCAGTGTGGGATGGGAGTGGGGAAAGGAGGCTGGACTAGATGACCTCTCAAGGCCCCTCCAGCCCTACACACAAAGATTTAGTGACTTGCTCAAGGCCACACAATGTCTCTGGCAGAGCAGTGACTCTCCTGAGTCCCAGTCCAGTGTGCGAAGCATGAAGACACCCTATGTCTCTCCCACTTTAATAGGTTTGTAGAGGTCTACAACTTGCCCTGTAACTGGAATTTCACGGCCAATTCTGTTGATGCCCAAGGACGAATAGAATCTGTCTCACTTCACCGGGTTGGCTCAGCATAGTTAAGAGAAGCAGTAAATGTTTTTTTTTTCCCTGTCACTAAAGCAAACAGAAGAAACTGAACATACAAGCTGCGGGGAGTAGTTCTGAGTAAGAAGGTGTTATTTTTACACAATCACTTTTCCAAGTGTAAACTCTTTCAAAACTGCTTCCATTTACTAAAAGAAGCTGTATTTCTTCCTCTAGCAATTGTGGCATAAATGCCCCAACTACTCAAATGAATAAGCAGCACTGAGAAATACTGCACAATCAAAAAATAATTGTGATTTCATCATAGGCATAAAGGTCTATGACATAAGCAATCATAGAAATATAGGACTGGAAGGGACCTCGATAGGCCATCTAGTCCAGTCCCCTGCACTGAGGCAGATGATCCCTGACAGGTTTTTGCTAACCTGTTCTTAAAAATCCCCAAGGACTGGAATTCGATAACCTCCTTTGGTTCCAATGCTTACATATCCTTTGAGTTAGGAAGTTTTTCCTAATGTCTAACCTAAATCTTCCTTGCTGCAGATTAAGTCAATTACTTCTTGTCTTTCCTTCAGTGGAGAACAACTGATCTTTATAACAACCTTTTACATACTTGAAGACTTATGTTCTCCCTCAGCCTTTTCTTCTCTAGGCTAAACATGCCAATTCTTTCAACCTTTCCTCATACATCATGTTTTCGAAACCTTTTTTTTTGTTGTTGTCTCTCCCCTCTGGACTCTCATCCATTTGTCCGCATATTATGCATTAATGCAAAATGTAAAACAAGTGTCTTGTTTCTCTTTTGAAATCTGAAAGCAACAAAATTAGAACTCCGGACATCACCATTCTATATACTGTGATGATATACAGTACTGAATTTGTGTAAAACCTAGTGAGATTTTTAAAATAGCCTAAGCAATAAGAGGTAGGAAAGTATATAAAACTTTAAAAAGTACACACTATTTATTCACTTTTACATTTTGGCTACACACTGGACCCACTTACACATAAGAACCTATGCGTTTTATTCTAGTCTTAACATACCTTCTCGTTGGGAGGGTCGTGACATGTGTTTCTCGGACAATGGACCGGAATCATTCTGGTGACATGGTGAACCCACAGCTCTAGGACCAGATGAACTGGTAGCTGTCGTGTCTGAAACCAGAGTAGCAGCCATGTAAATCTGACAGATGGGATAAGCTCTTTTGCTTTGTATGTATCTCATTTTAACCTCCTGTGAATGTAAACCAGCACAGCCCTAATCAAATATGTCTCACTAATGAAGACAGTGCTTTCCCAAGAAATGCCTTAAAACCATAAACAACTGAGCATCAAACCACTAATTCTAACCCAAAATCAGCTAGTGTTCAGTGCACTCTTTTCAATTTCAAGTGTGTCTCTGCTCTGAAAAACAACCCTAGAAGTACCATTATGGGTCCATGTTTGCATCTGATACAAGTAAACTAACTGCCAGCACTACAAACTCAACCTGGGGTCTAAGAATCAGGAGTTGGGTTCTCTCCTGCTCATGCTTCTGCAGTAATGGATGCTGAAAGGTAAAATAGTCCCTCATTCACACCTGTGCAACTCCATTTAGACTGAGGCTGCACAGGTGTAACTCGGGTCAGGGCCTGACCTGCAGCATCTTTGCCACTGGGGCTGATGAGTCAAACAACAAAATTCAACTTGGATTCAGGGTCTGTATGAATGGCAGATCACAATTAGAAAAAATCTGCTCCATTCACTAGTAACTACAGCAAATTTGCTAGGAAATAACATGAAGCCCCATTATGCCATTTATAAAGTCCCTTTTCAGAGCAGCACTGCATGTTTAGTAGATTACCGTGTCTTGATCACTGGGCAGCCTATAGTAGCTCTGCTAAGACAAAAATGACTGACACCAAACAGTAAGGGAGGTGCAGAGTACATTTTTAATTTTGGGGACTATTTTGTTAAGTTATTGCAATGTGGCAAAATGAACCACGAACCACAGAATTTCCTGTTGCTGAGTTCTCTGGATCCTGCTACTAAGTATTCCACAGCACCCATGTTACAGACCAATAGGAAATAGTCTCCCACATTTGTTATTCTTATCTACACTTAAAATGCTAGCAACGCTTCAGAGTAGACATTACCTACACCAACAGGAGGGATTCCCCCATCAGCAGTGGCAAACCTCCTCCGCAAGAGGCAGTAGCTTGGTCAGTGGAAAAAATTTGTTGTTTGACTCATCTAGCGCTGTCTATATGGGGACTTCGGTCAGCTTAACTACAGGCCAGAGTCACTCCTGAACAAGGTAAAATAGCTATCATAGTGCCACTTTCCTGCTAGAATCTTCTTAGCCACGCCTCTAAGGGTATGTCTACGCTACCCGCCGGATCGGTGGGTACTGATTGATCTATCGTGTCTAGTGTACCCGATTGCTCTGCCGTCGACTCCTGTACTCCAGCTCGGCGAGAGACGGAAGCAGAGTCGACGTGGGAGCGGCAGCAGTCAACCCCGTGCCGTGAGGACACGAGGTAAGTCAACCTAAGATACATCGACTTCAGCTACACTATTCTCGTAGCTGAAGTTGCGTATCTTAGGTCGATCCCCCCTGCAGTGTAGACCAGGCCTAAGGGAACAGTATACAAATACCTCTATCAAATGGATCACAGTGTACAGATTTTTACTAACAAGAATTCACCTGAACTTGATGTAGTTCTTCTGGCTCTTAAAATTGGATAGCTGCCAACCTCTAAGGACTTGGTTAAATCAAGGTCGTGCAAAATCAGAAGATACCCAGAGGAGGTGGAGATCAACATTTTTGAACAGTCTGGTGTCAGTCTCATCCGCATGAGAAAACGGGTGTGAAAAAACTTCTTGTGAGGACATCCTTCTTCGGTGCACCTGGACAGTGCAAAATGAGAGAGATGATTAGGGCCAAGATTGGCAAAAACAGGAGCCTAAAATTTGATTCTGAAATCCACAGGTCAATTCATAAACACATGAGCTGATTTTCAAAGTGCTGAGCACTGTGTCCCCCACTGACTCATTCACCATTTGTACACTCTCTTATGGCTCTCATTTAAACTGGACTTTAAATGGGGGGTGGGAATCCACAACGTGCACACTTGAATTTCTAAACTGATATAGCACATTTTCAGCTTTGTTTCAATCTGACCTACACAGCCTCCTTTGAGTTGCTAGATCTTCATCCCAATAAGGCAGTCCTAATTCTTGATTGTCACCATTGGCTGATGAGCAATCAGTGACAGAATTTAAGAATGTATTAAGTTTCCATTCAGAGCAATACAGTTTCATCCAAGATGAATGTATCTATTTTAAAAGAGCCCTACCACAGTTCATATATTTAATGACCATACATAACCCATATTCACATACCTGTTGGTGTCCCAAATGATCACATTGCCATCAAACCCTGATGTTACTAGTAGTCTGGTATTGGTGTCATATTCAATGTTCTTCACCCAGCTCGTGTGACCATGTAAAGTACACACTTTTGTGTTTAGCTTTCTCAGATCCCAAAGTGCTATCGTAGTGTCATCAGAGCAAGTTGCAAACAGTCGATTATCCAGAAACCTGTGAAGTTGACAGACAGTTAAATATTGTAAAGCAAGCACAGTCTTGTCTGCCTTGTGTGTCTAAGGTGTTTCAGACTTAGTTATTCCTGACCTGGGAATTATGATTTATAAAAATAAAGCTACATACAAAGGACTGATAGTTTGCAGTAGCAGACAGTTTAGTGATGTGAATCTTACCACTCTTTTTGTGGCAAAAACGTAAGTATCAGTTTCATATTCCATCGCCAGGGACAAACTAAAGAGAGCAGCTAACAAGATCTATGGAAATAGAGCAGGGGAGGGCAATATTTTTTCATAGCATGGACCACATCTTAAAGACTGTCTCAGGGATGTCCCATTGGTGGTTTTCATAGATTATCAGGCCAGAAGGGACCATTGTGATCACCTAGTCTAAACATGCCACAGGCCTTTCCTGAATTAATTCCTGTTTGAACCAGCCATATATTTTAGAAAAGCATCCAGACTTGATTTTAGAGATTTTCCAGTGATGGAGAATCCACCACAATGCTTGATAAGTTGTTCCAATGTTTAATTACCCTCATTGTTAAAAATGTATGCCTTATATCCAGTCGGAAGTTGTTTAGCTTCAACTTCCAGCCATTGGATCTTGTTATACCTTTGTGTGCTAGCCTGAAGAGTCCATTATCAAATTTCTGTTACCCACGTAGATACTTACAGACTAATCAAGTCACCCCTTAACCTACTCTTTATTAAGCAAAATAGATTGAGCTTTTTGAGTCTCTCACTACAAGATGTTTTCCATTCTGTAAATCATTCTTGTGGCTCTTCTCTGAGCCCTCTCCAATTTATCAACAGCCTTCTTGAATTGTGGGCACCAGAGCGGGATACAGCATTCCAGTAATGGTCACACCAATGCCAAACACAGATGTATTGCCACCCCCTGCTTCTATTTGAGATGGGTCTGTTTATACATCCATTACCACTTGCGGCCATAGCGCTGTACATGTGCTTTGAGTGCAGTGACACCCCCCCTATGTCCCACTACTTGCTACCACATCTTTAGCAGATTGCAGCATAATGGCTGGCCTTTGAATAGACGTATGGAATGAAGCCACTGCAAGCCAAACTGCCATGGAAGATGTGCGGTAAGTGTTTATTGGATTTATAAGGCTTGCCATTAAAACAGGAAAGGGGCCCAAAATGTGTCTCAGGTAGCACTGGTGACATTGACGACCCCCCCCCCCCCAAAAAAAAACAAACAAACAAACAAACAAACAACTTTTTGGGCAGGGGAATAAAATACATTTCTTAACTAATGGAGAAACAAATACTATTAAAATAGTCATTTATTTATTTACAGATATATATATATATATAGAGAGGCACCCAACACTGTACTATATAGCCTGTCATCCCTGTGGCAACTAAAGCAATTGCTCGTGTGGAAGATGCTAGGAAAGGATTGACTGTATTTTTAACTGCGTTTTAGTACAGTTTAGCAGGTGGACGCTAGAAATTAGCATCACGTGACCAGCCAGCTTTGAGACCACCATTGGGGAGCCTCTTTATTAGAGGGATATTCTCAAGGCTGTCAGACTTCATTTAGACCTCCAGCCTTCACTTTGGTTTCAGAACAGCTCCACTTTTGTCAGCAGGCAGAGTGCTAAAGGATACAGGAATCCTCGTCTTCACACTTTAGACAGCACAAGATTCTAGTAGGTTTCACTGAATTGAGATGACATGGTACTGTTCTTTACTCTTTTTGCCCCTCCCTCCTTACCACTTCCTTTGACTCTTCCTCCCATGCTGTCCCTTCCATCCCTGCTGGACAAAATCACTAGCTTCTCTCCATTCAAATCCCTCCTTTAAAAAAAACAGAACACATTTTCTGTGAAGCCTACCAATATTAGCCCATTATTAAACCCTGTCCCACTGTAAAAGGGACTCACCTAGCTGGGCTAGCCAGTGCATTTTATGCCTGAAATATTTTCTGGCTAAGTCACAAACTCCTTGGGGTTTTATACAGCACACCACTGTCACTTAAATAGCCAAGTAAATTAGTAAGGGATTTTGACCCAAGCACAAGGAGACCTCACCTCATTGTGACCTATTAATATTACTGACAAAGCAGATTGTTTCAAAGTTGTGGTGACTGAAGAAAGTTAACGGTAGTCAAATTTTCAGAAGCGCTGCCACACAGCTAACTAAATCTGGGCTGTACTCTGACACCCAGGGTAATTGCATTACTACCTTGATTACAAGAATTTCTGAAAATCTGGCCCAAAATTGGCAGAGAAGCTTATAAAGATGCCTTTTCAACAATACCAGAGAGTTAGTCCAGCGAAGAGCTGATCATGATATAGTGAAATATCACTTTTATCCTCCTAGCTTAGTATTTCCTTTTTAGTGCGACTCATGAAAATGTTTAAAGACACTACAGAGGTTTTGGCTTTGTTTCTTTTTATTTATCCAGAGTGTTCGTAATATCCCCAGAATCTTGAATGCGAACACTTCAGTCCCTACTGGTTTTGTCTGTAGTTTCCTTCACTGCCTATTGCAGGCACCAGCATGAAGACAGTACAGGTCTGTCTCATCTTACGCTGGGGTTACGTTCCGCAGTCAGCGCGTAAAGCGAAAACCGCATATAGTCAAAATTACATTGAGTGTAATGACGGGCGGAATCGCCTGCACTACAGGTACAGTATTAAAATTATTTCTCTTTTTTTTGTTTTTGTTTTTCCCGACCGCGTAAAGCTGAAATCGCGCATGTTAAATCCGCATAAGATGTGACAGACCTGTAAAACTCTGGGAATATTGCTCACCGTGGCTACGAGAGCCAGCAGAGGGAGCTCTGTACAGGATTGAACACAGATTTTAAAAAATGGTAACAGGAGTGAGACAGACCTGTGCAATTTGCTCCTAGGATTTGCCGTCATAGGAGGTCAGGTCTACCTTCCTCCCACCTGTCTCCAATCACTAACTTCTGCTAACCTCATTCTTCTAGTTTCTTGGCCTTTCTCCCCATCTTCCTCCAACCTCTCCCTATACTTGGTCCTACAATTTCATCCCCTCCTTATCACTTCCCTCTACAAAAAGAAATTTAAAATCTTAAATAATTCCATACCAAAAAGTCTGCACTAAAAGATCGAGTTGTGTAGTGAAGCACTCAAGAGCCATGGAATGCCTGCACAGCTGGAACTCCACCCCTTTGTTCAGCTGAATTATGATACAGTCTTTAATGACATCCGCACACTTTTCCTGCACAGGACCCCTGCCTCACTCAGTGCACAGGCTGGACTGAACGGTGAACATGGCAATGCAATATTTAGTTATTCTCAGGGTGGAATAATATAAAGTCAAGGTGATTTAAGCCACTGGATTTTTTCTAAAAAGTCACTGATTTAAATCAGGTTTGAGGCTTTGTAAAACTAATTTAAAAATATGTGCTACTGCAACTTTAGATTAAAATTTAAAGTGAACTAATTTATAAGTGCTGTTTTTCTAAATGCCACTATTGGTACAGTATCACTGCAATGTCACAAAACTGCTGGAGGCAAAAAACATAGAATATTGAAAGTGAAGGTCTGGATCCTGCAAATGCTTAAGATAACAACTTTACCCACATGATTTGGCTTCAGTGGGACTATCAATGTACTTAAAGTTAAGCATGTGCATAAGTGCCCGCAGCATCAGGGATATCATTATTGAAAGCATTAGTGTCAACATCTGTCACTTGAAAACAAAATTGCTCCACGTTAACAGTGAAAAAGTTATTTAGACTTCCGACCCATTTAACAGTTATTAACTAATACACTGGCCAAAGTTTCCAAAAGCAGAGCCTAGGCTCCTAAACCTACATTTAGGCACGTAAAAGTGGAATTTTTCCAAAAATCCTAAATCCCATTGACTTCAGGTTGCAAACCCTGATGAAGTAGCATAACTTGGTCAAAGCATTTCAGCTTTCTTGGCTTATGGAAGTTCAATATATAGGAAGGTGGTGTTAGCCTGTGCTATATTTACAGGCATTTGCATATCAGTTTTATGTCTGATTTTGGGTTGGTCACAGAGTAAATATGCCAGTGAGGCCCCAGATTTTTCTTTTTCAGCACGGACAAAGATTTTAAGTGCAAAAGTTCTTAGAAGAAAAAAAAGTCTATGTGAAGTCTGAAAGGATGCTAACTAAAATGAGTATACCAGCTTTAGTAATTTAAGACTACAAAACAGGAAGAACTAACATGTAAATAAAAAAAAAAAGAATGCAAAAATATATTTAAAAAAGAAATGATTAAAAAAATCTTTAAGCAAACCATGATCTTTACCCACCCTGAGTATCCTGACCATTCAATATGCTGTCCCCGTACTTCATTCTCTGCACACCGACTAACCTATGCATGAAACGAGGCAGGTGTACTACCTACTTGCATCAGTCTATACACACCACCCAACGTCTGCTGCAAATGAGTATGGTGGCTCTCCATTATTTAGTGAGGAGGCACATTGGAAAAAAAGAGTCAGGCACTTTACCTTCTGTCAAGTAAGACGACTTTGAAACGGGAGCGGTGCAAGACTATGGATGGTCTAGTCAGATTATTACAGTCATCAAATTAAGCACGTAATGCTATCAGGTGATACTTCTTTATCCTGATAATCTCTGGTCTCCAGACAAAACTCCTGGATCAGACCATGACTTGACTAGATCACAGTCTACAAGTATATACAGGGAGGAGACAGCCAATACCAGAAGATTCTTTAATCTAGCAGAACAAGAGCCCGGGGTTGGAAGCTGAAGCTTTAGAAAAATTCAAACTGGAAATAAGGTGTGATTGTTTTTTTAAATAGTAAGAGTAATTAACCAATGGGACAGCTTAAAAAGGGAAGTGGCAGATTCTCCATCACTGGAAGTCTTTAAATCAAGATTCTTCCTAAAAATATGCACTCTGCTTCAAACACAAGTTCGTTGGGCTCACTGGGTGACGTTCTATGACCTACACAATGCAAGTCCACCTAGATGATCGCAGTGATCTCTTCTGGCATTAAAATCTATGAGCTTGCTTTGCTTCAGCACAGAGGAAAATGACAAGACTGTTTGTGCAGATTGAAAGCATTGTAAGGGAGGTGCTTGAAATGATTAAACAGATCCAGAGTAAATAAAGACAGTGCAGCAAGGATTGGCTTTAAGGGGAGAGAAAGCTCCCGAGGTTGCAGCAAGGCACGAACCCCAAGCCACTGAAAAAGAATGGTGATAAAACACCGGCAACATGTTGTATTTTTCAAAATAGAAACCAGTTCTACATTGCTCAGTAACTATGTAAAAATGGCACCTTTTCACTCAAGGAGGACATGACCAAATACACTGGAAAAGACCCTGGTTAGCTCTATCCGGCCAACATAGCTATGGGCGAGGGAGCTTAATTCTAACCTTCCTTGCAGATCAACTCAATTCCAGTCAGTTATCTTTACACATTAAAAAAATTACTTGTGTCGCATTATCATCCATAGATCTCTTAAGTAACTGGGTTGTACACTGAGGGCGTACTTGGTCTGGTTTATTGCTGCGTGAAGAGGAAAGGATTCAGCTCGACTCTGAGCTCATGTTGCATTTGTAGGGCTGGCAGGTTAAATCACCCCAGGCTTAGTTGTAAACTGAGCACATCTGATAAGAAAATCATTGTGATACAGAACCCAGAACCTCATTAGCCATCTTTACTCAGTCACTTTTCAGGAATAGAATATGTTAAGAATCCCAGGTTTGGAAATTTACAATATAAAGGAGGGCAAGGTATCAGAATGAGCATTTACAGCGGGTGGGATCTCTAAAAGCAAAAACTGAGTTGAGAATACACCAAATACCTATAAACTAGAGGCAAATAAAAGACACGGGTGAAGGGCTCTAGCAGGAAGGTCAATGCCATGTTGAGAAGCTCAATCCTTGCCCTTTTCCCACAATATGTCATGCTGGCCCATCTTTCAAAGCCACCTCAGGGTGGGAGTTGTCCGATCCCCACCTCTAGGAAGGATGGAAGAAGGTGCTTACTCACAGTAAAAACAGACCAAGTGTTGAAGGGGAAATAGGCACAAAAAGGTGAAGTGACTTGCTCAAGATCACACAGTAAAGCAGTGGCAGAGCTGGGACTAGAACCCAGGTCTCCTGATGCACAGTACAGGCCCGTATCCACTATACTACATTGCCTCCAGTAACAGTCCTTCTTCTAGCTATACTTGCTCCAACCTCAGATTTAAAGGGACAAAGGTGCGTTGTATGTACATGTTCAGTATTGCGTTGCATGCTTACTTAATCGTAACATTGTCCGTCAACTTTCTCCCCACACACAAACTGCAGTATGGTAACTGGTACAGTTATACCACATTGTCTGCTGACAAGACAAAAAGCACAGAACAGCAGAGGACTGATCTGTATATCACTACAGCATCATGAACACATTAACACGTACAGTTAGGACAAATGTTGGAGTTCTATTTACTGAAAGTTTGGTTTTGTTTCCCATGATACTAACCTGATATTATTCACACAGTCCTCATGAGCTTCAGAGAGAGTTTTGATGTGCTTTGAAGATATGGGGTCAAAAAGCAGGACCTCAGTCTGCTCACAAGCAACAGTTAGCACTGACCTGAAGAGAGAAAGAGGTATCTTGCAGTTAGTAAAGAGAAATGAAGGCTTCAAAGTAACCATTACAGCTGTTGTCATTGATTCATCTCTGTTTTATTGCTGAAGGTGCACATTCCACAGATGGATACTGTTCTGATTGGCTTTGTACAGTTACCTTTTCTCAAACCCTTCCTACTTCATGATTGTACAGTGGAAATTGGTCTACTGCAGGGGTAGGCAACCTACGGCACGTGTGCCGAAGGCGGCTCGCGAGCTGATTTTCAGTGGCACTCACACTGCCCGGATCCTGGCCACCGGTCCGGGGGGGCTCTGCATTTTAATTTAATTTTAAATTAAGCTTCTTAAACCTTTTAAAAACCTTATTTACTTTACATACAACAATAGTTTAGTTATATATTATAGACTTATAGAATGAGACCTTCTAAAAATGTTAAAATGTATTACCGGCACCCAAAACCTTAAATTAGCGTGAATAAATGAAGACTCGGCACACCACTTCTGAAAGGTTGACGACCCCTGGTCTACTGCTTACTCACTTACCAAATCAATTCCTCTACTACCTATTCAGAAAGATTCCATCTCCTCTACAGCCTGGCTGTTGGCATACATTGATGCACAGCTGGTGTATTCACTGGACAGAACACATGATCTTTTTAATTCAGAGTGTTTTATATGCAGAGTGGTTCTTTTATAGCTATTGAACTGATATGTTACCTCATAACATTTGATGACACAATTAGGTATATTTTAATACAGTTTTACAGAGTTCTTTAAGGGTACTTTGCCCTATCAGTACAGTACTTTATATTCTAACCTAGGGGTTCCTAGGTGGGAAAGTGTGCACTGATGGGTTAAGGATTATTGTCTGTAATAAGGACAGGAAAAGAAAGATGAAGAGTAGTAGTGAAGATATGGGTTCTATTCCTCACCTCTATCACAGATTTCCTGTCTGACTGTGGGCATTTAACAATCTTCCTCTAGCTATACAATGGGAATACATGCCTCCCAGAAGGGCACTGGGAAAATTTATTAATTCATGTGTTGAGATCCTCAGACAGAAACCTCTAAATCACATGCAATAGACAGTAGTACTACTTAAGTACATTTGGAACACACATGAGAACTCTAGAATCTGGGTCATGTGTCACCACCCTGCCAGTTGTAATGTGTGTGTTTGGATCATTTCAAACTAATACACATGAAGGTGTTCTGTAATCAGCAATCGACCAGTAAATATTTGATGTTTACCAACACTAACCAAACCAGATAATTACTTCATTTCAGGCAGCTGTTTGTGAAAGTCAAATTAATTTGCTCTCAGTCATAACAGCTCATCCCTTTCTCTATAATAATTTTGAGTTGGGTAGCTGCTCACTTGGGGCCTGATCCAAAGCCCACTGAAGTCAGTGGAAAGAAAACATTCAGGGTATACTATTTAAAGAGTGCTCTGTCAGAAAGCAGAATTCCTTTAATCTGACTAATTTTAAAAAATTCAAGTAGAGTGCCATTTAAGGATAATCTGACCATTCCAGGAGCTCTGTTAAAACTTCTCAATTACTCTGCATAAGGGAAAAAAAGCCCACACTTTTGGAGCAGAATTTGGCAATCATTCAGAACTTTAAAATACTTAGCTATTTTAGGACTCAACCATTTATTGCTAAAACTTTAGAAGAAAATAAAGCTGATGTGGGTTACTAAATCTTAAAACTTTAACACACAGGTAGAAGTCAGAGGAACGATTATTTGCAAATGTGTCACTTGTCACTAGCTGCGGCTAAGGGTGTCTTCACAGCCAAAAGGTAGTTATTTACAGCAGGTTAAATCTAACGTGGGTTAGTTATCTCACTGTACAATCCTAGTGGAGGTAAGGCGCAGGTAGTTTTACTACAATGTACGTAGGCAAGATCAACATCCCGTTCACCTCACTGAGACCCACAGGCCCCGGGGTTTTACAGAGCGATAGCTAGCATGTGTTAATTATCCTGCAGTAAATGCAATGAAGACTGGCCTAGGTGTACCTGTTCACTGACGTTAACAATTGTCAAAAGTTGTTCTCAGAAGCTGAGAATCTAAGATCCTTTTCAGGGCATGTTCACAGATAATACCAGGAAAGCAAATGGCAGCAAGACAATTTATAAAAATCCCAGAGAGGCACATAAGCATAAGACGGCCATAATCTTTTGGGGAAGTCTGGTTCTGCATTAGTCAAGGGTATCCCATTTCACTACCAAAAGACATTTATGGTTTTAAAATCAGCTGAGTGTCACTGAGCCAGATGATGAGCATTACTAAGCTTACTTTGCATCACTAGAGCTACACAAACTGATGTTCGAGCTGCCCTAAATGGGAAGCTAAGGATTTCCCCAGCATAAGAGGATTCTTGAAGGGTGTAGAGTGATGCAATGGGGTACTTCAGCCAAGAAGAAAATGTGCTCCACCAAATCCTCAACCAGCAGAATGATCCCGTGGGGAATGTTCTAGCTAGCGTAAGTTACAGTAGGCTTGTGCCTGCTAACTTGCGCCAAGTGTCAATTTGGTTCCAAAATCAGCCCAGGATCATCGGATGTGTAAAGGTAGCTTAGGCCTGGTCTACAATGGATACTTTTGTACTGAGGTAGCTACACTGGCAAGTGACTTTTTACACCCGTGCAGCACATCTACACTAGGGGTTTGCAGTGATGCTTCACTGTAGCTATGCTGGTGCATGAGTCCCAGTGTAAGAAAACTTATCTCATCACACAAAACAGCACTAGTTTAATCCTCCATAAATGCTTCCTACTATTGTTACTGAGTGCTCACTGTTGGTAATATATCTTCTACTAGAGTCAATGGAAGTGGAAAAAGCAACAAGATAGTAATCAGATCATGACTGCGTAATCCACTGTCGTAGGACTTCTGCAGTTCTAAGCAAATACTTTACATTGCTGGACAGTGGAGATCCACAGCTTTCCAGTAGCTCAAGTCATTTGTTTGTAGTACTGGTGGGTCTCCCAAGGTAAGACCTAAGACCTGACGCTGGTCTCTCCCAGCCTAGCACTATCTTTTTGGCACAAAAGTGAACACAGCATGTCCCAGACCTTGAACTAGATCTTGTAACCCAGATGCCCATTGGTTCAAACATGGCGCAGGTAGTCATTAAAGCGATGGTTCAATCGAAGAGGTTCAAAGTTTTCTCCAGTAGCTTGTGGCCAGCTGTTAGTTTTACAACAGGATTCTAACCGTTTACATACCATGCCACTCCCTGGGCCAAATTGTGCTCATCTTACTTATTCACAAGTTCCACTAAAGTCAGTGGTACTACACCTCTACCTCGATATAACGCTGTCCTCGGGAGCCAAAAAATCTTACCGCGTTATAGGTGAAACCGCGTTATATTGAACTTGCTTTAATCCACCGGAGTGCACAGCCCCACCTCCCGGGAGCACTGCTTTACCACATTATATCCGAATTCATGTTATATCGGGTCACGTTATATCGAGGTAGCGGTGTATTTGCATATGTAAGGCAAACAGGATTCAGCCTTAACAGAAAATCTTTGGTCGCAATACACGGTGTCATTGTATAGTTAAGCCTTGGCAGTGTAGCTTTTTTAAAAATCAACTCTTGAAAGCATTACACAGATTTATTTCCTTACTAATTTCCCCACCGGCAACATGAATACACCTCACTTTGTTAGTGTAGAAATCTTTAAAAAAAGATTTGGTGAAATTACCACACTGAACAACAAGGACTTTGCAAGCAAGAAGTGGTCACAACTTTTTGGCCTACAAATCTCGACAGCATCTCTAATGGTATCTGCTCAGTTCCTTATTCTCTCACACATCAATGAGCAGGAGACCTATAGATTCATTCTCTCTTCAGCCAAATAACAAAGCATACACTTTAATAACGCACTCACACAATGACATTGGATTTGTACTGGTTAAACTTTCAGAACAGCAAATGAAACTGGAACAGGTTTGTCAAATCAGGAAACAATACACGATTTAACTTTTAACACTCTGCCTAGGAGTAGGAATACAGCTATTGTCATTCAAAGACAGACCAAGAGTCAGTCTAGTCCCAGTATCTACTTTACTACCCCACGGTTGATGAGAAAGACTTTTTTCCTACCCCAAATCGTTAATAGATTATATATGCCCTGAAAGGATACTTTGTTGCTTTCTTTTAAAATACCATATCCACGCATGCTATTGTTTATATACATGTCTAATCACTGTTTAATCTAATAACCTAATGTAGCAAGTTCCACAGAATTAGATATATTTTAAATATATTGGTTTCAGTAGTTGATTTCATAGTTTTAATGGGCACCCTCTTGGTTCCCTTATTATCCAATTGGCCTTTCCCATTCATTGCTTTCGGGAGGTTTAGGAGAGAGACTGAACGCACTATTCAAGGCAAGGACATACCATCAAGTTTACATGTTTTCTGTATTATTCTTTATTTCCTCCTAAATACAGCCGATCATCTAAGCCACTTTTTTACCGACCACTGAATACTGAATTGTTTTCTATGACTTGCATCTGCCATCATACTGCCTAGTTACTCTGTGCAGCTAGGTTGGGTAGGAATTTCTCACAACCCCTTCCTAAATCTTGACTAACAAATCATTTGTCAGCAACTTTTGCCACTTCACCATCTACTCCTCTTTAAGGTCCAGTATTGACCACTGGTGCTAGTCCCTGAGGGACCCCATTACTAAACATTTTGTTTACAGAGAACTGGCTGTTTATTCCTACTTTTTGCAGCCTGTTACCCAGTTTAACCATTCACAGGATATCTCCTGTCATCTTGCAGTTGCCAATTTTAGCAGCTTCTTGTTAGTGACTTTCCCCAAAGATCTTAAGTTGTATCTACCAGTACCTTTATCCTCCGCTATCGTGTAAATCCAGCAGATGGGACAGAGGATTAGGAGCTGGAAAACTCAAGTTCTGTTCACAGCTTTATTGTGTGACCTTGTGCAATTCACTCTCCTTCAATTTCCCCACTGGGGAAAAGGGCTAGTGATACTTACTGACCTCAATCAATTTCCTTGAGATCCTCAGACTATTAATTGTAATTGTATTAAGCCTCCAACTGGTTGGAGAGACAGTTCAATCTCTGAAAAACATTCTACTCCTCTAAGTGCTGTTTGAGTGGATTTTGGCCCCCTATTTCTGCCCCCCCCCCAGGCAATTAATGTCCATCCTGTGATCATAGCAGCTATTGTTGCAGCTGAGTACAACAGTGTTACCCACCCTTCAGTCCTCTGGCATATAGTGTGACCTAAGCATCATCCCAAACCCAAACAGGCCCACATGGGGGTGCAGAGAGAGGCCCATCAGCACCCGATTCCCCACATGGCAGACACCCTCCATCCCCATCAGAGCCAAGATCCCTCTGTCCCAGGAATGGGAGTGTCTCTGTGGGCTCCCCCAGGGAGCAGATCATCTCCACTGGTTGCCCATGGTCAGTAGAGAGCTCTGTTGTACCCCAAGGGATTTCAGGGGGTCCCTCCCCCCAGGGAATGTCAGGGTGGGAGTATCTCAGGTGGGTCCCAGCAGTCTCCTACCTGTCCAGGTGAGGGGGTGGGAGATACCTGACTATGCCCCAGCAGGGTCCCCCGCCACAGTCCCCCACGTGAATGGGAAGGAGTCTTTCTGCAGAAGGGTGCGTATCCAGATGGGTCACAGTCTCTTAATGATCTGGGGGTGGGACCTTCCCTGGAGAGGGGAGGTGACGTGGTCCCTGTCCTGGTGAAGGTCCAGGCTGGAAGGAGGGGGGCTGAGCATAGGGAGGTGCAGGGAAGGATTGGGGGGAGGGGGGGGGTTCAGACCAGGGGTGGGGGAGGGATGGAGCCAGGCACAGTGTGTGTGTGTGTGTGTGGGTTGGGGGGGGGGGGGGGGGAGGGATGGAGCCAGGCACAGTGTGTGTGTGGGGGTGGGGGGGTTGAGGATCGGGCTGGAGGTGGGTCCGGGCCAAGAGGGAGGAAAAGGGAGGGGTGGGTGGGTGAGTGAGAGATCGGACCAGGAGGACGGGTATGGGGAGGCGGGTATCTGGGGCCGGGAGTGAGGAGAAAGGGACGTGGGCCGGGCGGGAGGATGTGGGGGGAGGGGTTCGGGTCCGGGTGGCTCGGTGGGGGGCGGGGGAGGGGTCCGGGGGCGGGCCTCAGGCTGTGGGGGGCGGGGGCTCGGGCCGGGCCTTACCCGTCCGGCGAGTACTCCAGGTTGAAGACGGCGCCGTGCGTGCGGGTGCTGAGGTACACGGAGTCGGCGGGCTGGATGGAGCTGTACAGCCCGGTCATGGCCCGGAAATTGTCGCGGGCCGGGTCCACGTAGAGCCCCCGGCCCAGGCAGCGGCCCCGCAGCCACCCGAACAGGCCCCCGCCCGCCGCCGCCCCCGGGGCCTGTGGGGAGGCGGGCGGCGGCGGCTCCCCCGGCGGCTCCTTGGCGCTGGGCGGCTCCATGCTGGGGGGCGGCGGGGCCGGGGACGGGCGGCGGGGCGGGCCCGAGGGCCCGGCCGCCTCCCCGCGCGCAGAGCTCATCCCGCGCCGCGCCCGGCCGCTCGCATCACAGCGCCCGGCCCCCGAGCGCCGCTTCCGGTGCTGCCCGAGCGCCGGCCGGAAACCGCCAGCGCGCGGCCAGGCCCCGCCCCTTCCTGTCCGCCATCGCCCCGCCCCATCCACGTGCCCCCCGGGCAGGACCCAGCCCGCGCGCTGGATCAGCACGGCACCGCTCGCTCCCCCCACTCAGGGCTGGCGCGGGAAAGTCCTGTCTACACACAAACCGGAGTGAAGCCGGGAGGGAGAGGGTGTGAATGGGGTGGGGCTAGGGAGGGAAGTTAGGGATCTTGTAGGGTTACTGCCCCTTTCACCCCTTCTTCATCAACACCTGAGCAAATCCAGCGGGGGTGCACGGAGGGGAGGCACGAGTAGAAATGCACCCACGTGTGCACACCCCTTGCACGGCAGCGGCCAGCTCACTAGACGCTCCCTGCCTGCTGTCACCCAGGGAAAGGGGTGCTGGGGGCAGGGTAGTACCAGCTGCAAGATTTGCTGAGCTCTTCTGCTCCTTTTCCCTAGTTGTAGGATGGGGTGTGGAGAAGCTCTAGGGCTGCACGTTAGCTTCAGCCTCATCCACAGCTCAGTGGAAAGATTTCTCCCTCCTTTGCTATTTACAGAGTCCCCCACCTCAGTTACTTGGACTGGGTTCCTAGACAGCAACTGACCCCTAGGCAACTACTTCACTCTTCAAAGCCCACTGAAGTCAGTTGAAAGGCACTTATTGACTTCCATGAATGTTGTATCTAGCCTGCGGCTTCTCACTTACAAACCTTTTATCACTAAAATGGGTTGTTTTTTTCAGTTAGTCACCGACAAAGGAGAAAAGATCACATTTCACACAGTCCAACCATTTTCAAAAAAGGGTTATATTTTTTGACCTATGTGATTAAAAGTTGAGTCGAGACCCTTAATGTTACATTTAGTTTAAAATACACACAAGGTAATACAATTGCATTTCCCAGACATGGTTTTGTGTTGAAAACAACTCAAGCAAGAAAATCACGTTTCTTAACTACTGGGGAGTTTGTCCATGATTCATTTACAAAAGAGACATTTTAGAAAAGTTGTGAGAAATAGATTGGATAGAGGAAAGTTAGTTGCAATGTTGCCAACCCAAAGTGTTCAAAAATCGTAGGTCAGCCAGTAAAACATTAAGAGACTGTCATAGAAATCAAGAGATTTGACAAAGTAAACTGGGGGGTTCTTTGTCATGACGTTTTTAAGCCTTTAGGGTGCACATGAATCATGTTTTCAAGCTTTTCTCTGCAACAGTGTGGGCTAGAAACTTTCTTTTTTAAACAATGGAATCTGAGATTCTCACCCAAAATCACCTCACTCCAGCAGGTAGTGCTTTAAGAAAAACACCATATATCACAAGACCTTTGATAAAATTGCAAGAGTTGGCAACACTGTATCATGCATACAAACACTTGATTCCTTCACCACTCAGCGCGACAGCATTCAGTCAAGAGAATTTCTTCATCTGAGCATTTGAAGAAAAAAGAAAAACAATATTTCACTGTCAGTGACTTTCTACAGGCCTGTTATAGCTGGTATGGGACCTGTGATTGAGTAAAAACTTCCCCCTGTCACACCTGCACTGCACAGCTCTGCTCAGTCTGGCACTAAGGGCCTGATCCAACTTCCAATGAAGCCTAGCAGAGACTTTCCACTGACACTAGTGGGAAGTTTTGGAATGATTGTGCTATTACAGCAGCAGCATTATGCTTTCACTGCAAGATCACATAAGAGTAATGAATAGGGCTGAGAAGGACATTCCCTTCTCCCCAACCCTTATTTATATATTAATCTCTGATAATTAGCAAAAGTACCATGAGAAATTATTACAGCCCTTCACTGTCTGACAAGGGTATGATATTATATATACACAAAAGCCCATCTGGTATTTACTCTAATATTACCTATCCTACCTCATAGAACCGGAAGGGACCTTGAAAGGTCATTGAGTCCAGCCCCCTGCCTTCACTAGCAGGACCAAATTTTGGCCCCAGATCCCTAAATGGCCCCCTCAAAGATTGAACTCACAACCCTGGGTTTAGCAGGCCAATGCTCAAACCACTGAGCTATCCCTCCCATTTGTTACAGATGTGATGAAAAAGTTGCTATGCAGCTTGTTTATAAATCATGATATGTTACCCAGCCAGTTTATCACAATCTAAACAAGGTTTAAGACAAAAGTTTTGATCTTGCAGCTACTTTAGGAATTAAACGCGTTATGACTGACCCATGGTTGAAAACCCTTTCCAGCTTTTTGCATGCTGGAGGAAAGTGTAACCCATTTCCCCATCTGATCTTTTCTGGTAACAATCTGCTATTAGCTTGTGCCTTTTATATATATTCAGTAACTTGCAATGTTAGCCACAGCATTAAGTGCTTGATATGTCTTCACAAAATTATGGGCAGCATTAGGGAGTTTCTGCCTTTTCCTTGTCCCGAGGTATTCTGCCCATGGTGTAGAATTCTTCGTTTGGACGCAGATCAGTAAAGTGAGCTATACGATTAGACATGGCAAAAAAGGAGGCAATTGTGCCTATGTCCCAAGCATCTTCCCGGTCAAAACCCTGAGCCTCCAGCTTTTGGAAGTGCTCTTCAGTTATGTTATCAGCGTGACTGACTGCGAGAGCAAACTCCAGCATTGCCTGCTCCCGTTCACTTAGATCAGCCAGTTTCCAATTCACAACAACCTGCAAGAAAGAAAAAGAAAAAAAAAGCTACAGAGAAATGTATTCAGAGCCTATAAAACAATGCAGCTGGGTCAAAAACTTAAGAACCTTTCATTCATCAAGGCTATTGTCAGGCTGTCTGGAGTGGCTCACAACTGTGAGTGCCAATCTCAGGTCAGACTGTCAGAAAGCAGGGCAGATACCCCAAATTGATGGTATCTTCTATAATTAGATTTCACCAAGCCAGTAACAAATGTGCACTCCTGGGTCACTGTACCAGTCTCACTATGGAGTCACAGTCGGCTCTCCAGTGTATCTTGCCATCCAGACAAACTGGACTTTGTGATAAGAGGTCACTTAAACCAAAAACCACATCACATTAGGTTACTCCCAATCCCAAAGGATCAGTCACTTACCCCAGATCAATCTGGATCTCACAACACTGACAGCCAATTCTCTAGTAAACTAACTAAAGATTTATTAGCTAAGAAAAGAAATCAGTTAGTGAGAGGTTAAAGCAGGTAAAATATGTTAACAGGGGAGTCAAAGTTTGTAATCCAAAATGATAGCAGAGATGTAGTAGTCTGCTAGTTTCCCCAAAGTCTTTCAGGGTTACCCAGAATAACTCTGGGGACCTCCGTCTCGTCCAGAAATTCCACCCTATTAGAATTCAAACTGTCCAGAGACACAGGATTATTCTTTTGAATCAGTATTTATAGTTCATGCTCACAAAAGACAATCTAATTAATGTCTTCAACCACAAGGCCAGTGAATTTCCATTGTTGAACACAATGGCCCTTGCTTTGAAGTTAGCACTCTTCTTCATTTATATTTCCAAGGCTCCAATCACATTTGATGGGCAATTTAATTACAGGGATATACACAATGTAAAAGGTGATGGAAGAGCAAACAATCCTTCATTATATGGAGATATACCTATCTCAGAACTGGAAGGGACCCCCAAAGGTCATTGAGTCCAGCCCCCTGCCTTCACTAGCAGGACCACATACTGATTTTTGCCCCAGATCCCTAAGTGGCCCCCTCAAGGATTAAACTCACAACCCTCGGTTTAGCAGGCTAATGCTCAAACCACTGAGCTATTAGTTCTCATGAAGTTTACACATCAAGTACATTCTCCTCTTAACATTAACACACACTTTTGATCTAGGTAGGGTTAAGAAGTTACAGGGATATGCATAATGTAATGCGACAAAAATCAACAGGTTATAGATAAGTGAAGACAATACCATTAACATTTCTTTTGAATCAAACTAATACAAGTGAATTGGCCTGTGTTGCGGGAGAGGTATACCCTGTCATCCCCTTAGGGCAGTAAGGCTTCGCAACCCAAGTCACTAAGGCAGACCTGGGCTTCAGGGCAGTAAGGCCCAGTGGCCAGAGTCTATGTAATGGCCTTCAGCAGCCCAATTCACCTCCCTGCCCATTGGCAGTATCCACAGCAGGTCAGATGGGATAGGGGGACCCGAGCCCACCCTTCTCCACCATGTCCTGACCCAGGGCCCTAGGGAACCAATACCTTGCTGCTCAGTCTCAGTCATCTGTCTCTACCATCCCATTCCCTAGGTTGCATTCTACCCCTTCTTCCAATGCAGGGGATCCCATGGCAGTCGCTGCCTTGCCTCTGTCAGCCTCAGTGGTTGGCTGGAGTTTGGTAGAGGCACCAACCTGGCTGGCATCAGCATCTGGTGGATCCAACAGTCTCCCAGCAGAAGCCTGCAGCACGTATCTGCTCTTGTCAGCAGTCCACCCAGACTGAGCTGCTGCCTCTTGTACTGTGGTTCCAGTCGGAGTGTGCTCAGCTGGGGCGAGGGGGCGTGGCTTCCTCAGCCTATAGCATGGGTTTAATCCCCTCCAGCCCAGTGCAGGGTAGGTACACCCCGTCACAGTCTGATTGCACTACAATATCTTTTGACGCTCCTTTAATTTCTATTAGCATCTGAGTGAATTAGCCTGCAGTCCTGACCTGAACTGGCACCTGGGTAGACAGCGTCACAGCTATGTTTTGTTTCATGGAAGAACTGAGAGAGGTTCACTAGAAAATTTTTCCTCCTAGGAGAGAGACAAGTACTGAAAAGACATGCAATGGCAGCAAAGGAGAAATGAAGGCCAGCATTTTCCCAGATTGGCCACTGATTCTGGGTATCTCAACTTGAGAGACCAGGGGCAGCTGACTGTCAGCAGTGCTGTGTCACAACTCCAGCTGAAGTTAAGGGAAGCTGTAGGTTGCTCAGCACATCTGAAATCTGGATCAGGCGGGCCCCCAGACAGTATCAGATTTTGGGGTAGTGCAATGTGGCTTTGCCCCCTGCCCCTTCATTCTAGCACCAAGTGGAGTTCTGACAGAATGGAGAATTCTCCCCCGGTAGCTGGGCTGGTCAATTTCTGTGTGACCTGCTCCTGGCTGTTGTGGTAGAGAAGTATCTCTTTTTCTTTCAAATTCAGTGCCTCCCCCTGCATATGGCAGGCCCTAGAAGCACTGGGACTGTAGCAGTACTGCTGAGCATATGGGAAGAAGGGAAAAGCCACACAGAGGCTATGCAGAGGGGGCCAGACACAGCCAGCCCGCTGCAGATCACTGCTTCGTAGCAGGTCTCTCCAGAGCAGAGGTGGGAGCAAGTTAGTGATGTTATTGGCCATTTCCTACACAAATCGTCTGATGGAAACCCGCACGCAGGGTGGGAAGAGGAAGAAGATTTAGTTTCCTCTGAACCCTACCAGAGATGCCATGCACATAGCCTGTTTACCGGGGCTATGCAGAGGTCATCAGGATTTGGTCCTCACAAAGCAATTTTCAGATCTTCCTGCCACTAAAAAATATGAGTGCAAATAAAGTGGTGCGCCCTCAATTTGAGGAGTGCTTCAATGCTCCTCAAACGTCAAGGATGGATCAAACAGCCCCCACTAAAGCTTTCTACTAAATTCTGCATTAGTTTATTGTGCTGGCTGTTAACAGTGGATAACCCAGTCATGGGCAGAGAAACAAATGGACTAGCTTGGAGAAAGAGAGCTATTGTATTAGGCTGCTTCCACAGGCCCCAATCCTGCAAACTGCTTCATGCAGGCCCAGTGGGGTCCATCTGCATGGAACAGATTGTAGGACTGGAACCTTAGACATCTTCAGCAGTCGGGAAAAGAAGAGACTTTATTTTGATTATATTTTTTTCCCATCTCAAGGCAGCCTACAAAGCAGGCACAGGGTATGCCCTTTTGTTCTGATATTTTCATTACTTAGTTTAAAAACAAACAAACAATCCCACTAACCTGGTCAGCCAAAGCTGGCTTTTTAGAATATATCCGATGTAAAGCACCGTGTGCAATGACACAGTAGGGACATCTGTTAACAATGCTTGTAGCCACAACAATAAGTTCTTTGTCAGCCTTGCTGAGTCTTCCTATGGGGGAAAAATAAATAATCTAAGGGGGATTTCTTATTGAAGCTTTTCATTTTATTACAAAAGAATACACACAGATCAATGGTACTGGGAAATAACAGATGCTGTAGAGTCAGTGCTTGGCATGTACTGAAGCATGCAAGAAAGTACATAGGAAAGCATATAGAGAGACATCTTGACTACAGGGGTACTGGAACAATTTGTATAGCAGGGGGGCTGAGAGCCATTGAACCAAACTGTAAACTCTGTTTATGATGGAAACCACTTCAAGCCAGGGGGTGCTGCTGCATCCCCAGCACCCCTAGTTCCAGCACCTATGTTTGACCAGTACAGTTATGCCAGTAATTTAATAGATAGAGGGTTGAATCCTGCAGTCCTCACTCAGGCAAAATTTCTATTTAAGTTTTGATGGGGTAAGGACTGCACATTTGATCCATAGATAATTAGGGCCCTAACTTTCAAACAAAAGTAATTTTACTCATGTAAGTAGTTAGTGGAACTGCTAATTAGTCCTATCGACTTCTCACCTAAGTAAAAATACTCATGTGCCTAAATGTTTGCAGTATACAGATCCTTAATCAGTACTTTTCTGTGCCTATTTCAGAGTCAAATGATTAATAAGTTTGCATCTTGTTACTTGATTCTTGAACCCTTAATTTTCAATTTGAATTTTGTTCTTATAGGCAAATGCAATGTTGCAGACCCTATTAGCCAAGGGGCTAGGGGGAGGTTCGCTTTTGTGCAGGAGACAAAATAGAAATAATGAGGTTCTCCTGAAGTTGATGGGCTTGAGATCATGTTTTATAACCATCAGGATGGGCAAGTCACCTAGACCAAGCTTCCAGAGAGTTTGAATTTCTCAGAAATTGTTGGTGTTTGAATACCCTGGGCAGACTGAAGCCCATCAAAGCAGGGGTTCCTGCTTTCAGCAGAGGGTTGGACTAGATGACCTCCTGAGGCCCCTTCCACCCTGATATTCTATGATTCTATGATATTCTATGATCATTCTCCAAAGAAGTCCTAGGAATGTGACTTGAGCTGTGATAGAGTTAAATATATAAATCTAGGGATTTACATATACAACGTCAAACACAGCCAGGTTCTCAAGACAAGCCATCAATTTTTGCATTTCATTTTTTTAAATTAATTTTCTAGCCCTTATGGTTGGGAAGACAGCCTTCCCCATGAAAACCTATACAATGCTGTGTTCCTGAGTCCACTTCTGCTGCTGCTACTAGCTTTCCAAGCCTGAGCCGGATGAAATAAAACTCTGGTCAGTTTCATTTTCACAGCTGCTTTCAGAATTCTGTAGGCAGCTGTGACACTGATGAAAATCATGTCAATTTCACATTGCAAGCTGCTGGCTACAGTCCCAAGCAGCAGAGGTAGGTGTGAGGCTACAGGTTTAGTTTCTTTTAAATCAGTAGCAGGCAGGCGGGCCTAGGTAAGGCTCTAGGTAGAAGCTCTACAGTGAAACAGAGAAAGAGAGAACCTTAAATTCCGTGTTAGAAGAAGGAAACCCTTTTTGTGATTTTTTTTTTTTTTTTTACAGTAGACACTGGAGCTGCTGACAGGAGACTTGGAGGGTAGAGAAGAAAGAAAAATAAAGATCCTTCTAGAATTGAGGGGGGGAGGAGAGGGCTCAAGCTTACTAGGCAGCTACTAGCCAGCCACTTTTGCAAAATATGAAGCCACAAGCAAAGACCAGGGAGAACACCATGATAGGAGATGCCGTGCCCTCTGAAAGGTGTGGTCATTGCTCTTGTACCTTAGTGACATCCCCACCTCTGAAGACACAACTCTTCTGCATCTGCCTCTAGCTAACAGGGGTTGGATCGTTTTTTCAAGCCAATAGAGGTTGGGTCAAATTTTCAAGGCATCTTAAGAGATTCTGACTTTATGGAAATGTCCTCCAAGGTAAAATAAATGAGAGGACTTCTCCCCTATTGAAAATGTGACACATACAGAAATGTTCCTAATACAATGTTTTCTAAAGATTTCTGTGTGATTTGAGCAGTTCTTTATGCACACTGCACTTGGTCAAAACACCCCTTCAGTACTGAAAGAGCCGACGGGCACCTCTATTTTCATTAGAGAAACACTCAAAGCGTATCCTGCAACCTTACTGCTTCCAGAGACTGTTGCAAAAAGGTATCACATTATTACTGCTCCCACCGGATATGGATAACTTTGCTGGCTTAGAAATCCACGAAGCAGAACACCGAGCAACTGTGCAGCCCTGCTTGGCCTGACAGCTGGTTTTGAACCCAGAACTCAGTACTAAAAGCATGAGCCTCAAATATTATTTCAGCTGGAAGCAGCAGCAGACTCAAACCTCTTATGTGGACCAGCCAGCCCTCACTGAGTGTGGATTACCACTGCATGCTGGATCTTGTAGTCTCTGCTGGCTGTGACTCTCTAGGTGAAGATGAGGCTGGCTGCAGGACATACAGAACTCAGAGCCAAGCACCACATTTTAGCAACTTTTGACCCACAAAGCTAAAGGCAGTTTCAAGGCTGCTGCATAGTTTACCTCCCTCTTTGTTCATAATGGCATTGTAATATGCGAAGAATGCTCTGAATTCCGCAGGCCGATGAGACATCACACTGAACACATTGGGCAAAAATCCACTCTGTTCAAGGATTAAAGAGAAGAGAAGTCAATGTCTGTAACCTTACTACAGAGAGCACACGCTACAAAAGCTCAAGGTGGAAAATACATACAATGGGGCTGATCGGCCCTATGCTGGTAGTGATGGGGTTAATGAGGCAGGTACGCTCCACACTGGGGACTGGCAGATCGGGGACAGCCTGTGGACCCAGCTGATCCTGCCCATTACGCCTACAGCCAATGTCAGTCATGGAGTGGGGTGATAAAAGGAGGCGGCCTTGGCCAGCTCAGGGCTGGCCAGGGATGAGTGCAGAGTTCTACATCTCTTTCAGAGAGGGATGCTGGGTTCCAGCCCACGCTTGAGGCAACCTCCTACCTGGTGGAGGTGACGACGAGGCCCAGGGAGACTGTCAAAAGAAACGGGCAACGCAAACCCTGAGCAGAAGGGCAGGGTCCTGCTGAGATCCCTCGCATGACCCTGAGTTTTGAGTTCACAGTTGGCCTTTGTTTTCTTGGACTCTAATACTTTGGAAAGGGTTGGACTCCAGTGTGCCCAGGCATGCTACACTGGATTGGAGCAAGGGTGTCAGCTGACTGTCAGAGACCCACAGGTGGGTGGGCTGTGCTTTGATGGGCCACAAGGGGGGACTGCTTAGACAGCCCAGTTACAACACACTTTGGCCTATGCCATGTTTCACTGATATAATGACTTCAGTTGGGGCTTCAGGCACTACTGTAATACAAATAACTAATAGCTGATCAGGTGCAGAGAGGCAGAGTTATTGCTTGTAGGGAGGGGGATAGCTCAGTGGTTTGAGCATTGGCCTGCTAAACCCAGGGTTGTGAGTTCAATCCTTGAGGGGGCCACTTAGGGATCTGGGGCAAAATTGGTCCTGCTAGTGAAGGCAGGGGGCTGGACTCGATGACCTTTTGGGGTCCCTTCCAGCTCCATGAGATAGGTATATCTCCATATATTATTATTGTTTTCTGATTCCTCCTGGCAGTCAGACCCAGTGGGTCTTGTTAGCTCCAATACAGGGGAATAAAAAGGTACACCACGTGCCAGAAGGAACTAGGGGGAGGGATAGAGGGATATTGCAGGGGAAGACTCTACAAACCACCAGCCTCAATAGAAAGTTGTGATGCCTGTAAAAGAGGAACACGCCTGGCAGACTCCACAAGGGGCCACTGCAATATAACAGGATCAGGGAGCAGAGACTTTAGCCCAACAGGAAAAAGGTAGGAACTGATGGACCAAAGCTCCCAGGAAAGCCAAGCCAAGATCTTCCTTGGTGAGGGTGTTCAGGATGGAGAGAGCAGAAAAGGGGGCTCAGGGCTAGGAGGCAGTGCAGAGAGGAACAGGGCAGAGAAGCAGGAAATAGTGCCCGGAGGGAGGTTCTGGGGAGTGGGACAGAAAGGAGCAG
This sequence comes from Platysternon megacephalum, assembly GCA_003942145.1. Classification (NCBI taxonomy): domain Eukaryota; kingdom Metazoa; phylum Chordata; order Testudines; family Platysternidae; genus Platysternon; species Platysternon megacephalum. Next base: position 5,225,455 of record QXTE01000072.1, read on the forward strand.
ACAGGCATTAGGGGGAAGAGAAAAAGGAGACAAGGGGCCTGATTCTCCATGGCCTTGCACCTTGTGGTGTTGCTTAGAATAAGTACACCCATTTGGATGCTTTGGGGAAAGGAGAAAAACAAGCAGGAGAAAAATCGTGCCGGCCTTTTCAGTGCATCATCAGTAATGAAAAGAAAGTTTCGGGTCAGGTTTAACTTCATCCCCTTTTTCCCTAGTAAAACAAACAGGGAAGGTGGGGAGAAGGGTGTTTGCTGCCCTTTTGAGCAAGAAGCCATTTGGAACCAACAGTCACCTCCTGGAACAAACAAAGCGAATAATAATCATGCTGAGCCACCCAAGTATTTCTAACAAAGGGCCTGATCCTGCAGGCTGTTCCATGTGGATGGACTGCACAGAACTCCCAGGGTGCCATGGCCATCCCTAATGCTGATCCAGAAACTGTCTCTTGGTATTGGCCAAACTCAGAGGCTGGGTTGTGTCCTATGGGAAGAGCTTTTCTCAGCAGACTCTTCTTACCTTCATCTCTACTTCTTCCATGAGCTCCACTATATCGTACGGCAGGTCCTTCTTGTTGGGTATCGGATAGCGCCCAGTCGGCCTTATGGTGCTCCCTGCCTGTGTACTGTATGCATGGCTTACGGCTGCCATTTGCGCTCTTCCCCACAGGCTCCCTGACACAAGGAGAGGCCGAGGCTAGAGAGGGAGAGGGGGAAAGGCTTGTTTAGCCAGACGGATGGTTATTAGCTCCCTTCTCTGCTTAGCTGCTCTGCTACTGCCTCAGAATTCATGTAAACCACAGCCACTGCTAGATCTCACTTCACCATGACAACCTACACAACTGACCATTGGGAGACAGCATGGTCTAGTGTGCAGGGCACTGGGACAAAGGACCTGGCTTCTATTCCTGGCTCTGCCACTGACCTGCGGCATGCTCTTCGGGGCCCTCACTTTGTGCCTCAGTTTCCCCCTCCACCCTAACTCGACCGTAAGCAGCTCAAGGCCAAGGACTGTCTCTCAAGATGTGTTTGTAGAGCTCCTAGCACAATGGAGCCCTGATCTCAGCTGGGACCTCCAGGCACTATTGCAATAATGCGGCAATGACTACGCTGGTGTATTATTGTCATCCTCTCCACTTCTACATGGTATCCTCTTAAAGTCACAAAGCTGTTTCTCAGAACTAACGCAACACAAGCCCATCACTGCAGTACCCTACAAGAAAAAATACATCAAATTAATTAATCAAAATGAATGGTATGAACAAAGGGCTAAATTTGCCACTGGCATAAATGCATCTGGCTCTGTGGCCTAGGGTTAGTGCCTCAATTCTGGATGTGGGTAGTCCTGGGTTCAAATACTGGTCATGCCCTGTCTCTGAGATGTGTATCCACATCAGCAAAAATCAATAGAACCATGCCTGCTTATGATATAGTTAGTGTATGGGCATTTAACTGACACTATGGGGAAAAAACAGCATTATTTCTAGAGGCTTGCTTTATAAATGTTTGTGCAATGAATTGTCCAGAAACACCCCCCTCAGTAAAGAATGACTCTTGGATTCAGTTTTTTTAACAAAATCCATCCCAATTCTAAGTACTGTAAAGCGGCACCACCATCCAAAGTACAATCAATTGTTGAAACCTGAGCAATTCCTACCCCATTGGCATGGGTTTAGTTAACTGGATCACATCCCTTACTTCAGAACTCCGCTGTCAATGGGTTAGCACAATGCTGCAGCGATGCTTTTTGGGAGCAGCGTCTAATATGCTTGGCTGTTATGTAGCACCCTTCATCTGTACATCTCAAAGTGTTTTACACAGGAAGGTCAGTATCATTATCCCCATTCTACAGATGGGGAAACTGAAGCACGGGGTTGAAGGAAACGTGGCTAAGGTCAGATAGTAAGTCAGTAGCAGAGCTAGGAATAGAATTTAGGTCCCCCGACTCTTACCACCGAACATCATGTACTCTGTTCCTGCTTTCTCCCAGAAAGGTGTAATAATCCACACATACCCTGCAGCCTAGAACTTCACATACACCTCTACCCTGATATAACGTGACCCGATATAACACGAATTCGGATATAACACGGTAAAGCAGTGTTCCGGGGGGCGGGGCTGCACACTCCGGTGGATCAAAGCAAGTTCGATATAACGCGGTTTCACCTATAACGTGGTAAGATTTTTTGGCTCCTGAGGACAGCGTTATATCGAGGTAGAGGTGTATTACCATCCCAGAACCCAGAGTCACCTGTGCAATCTTGTGGAAATGCACTGGCTGTCACCTTACCGCCACTTTTAAATGACAATTATACTGCTTAGATCGTAAGTACCAGGGATCTCTTTGTTTGCTGTTTGTACAGCACCTAGCACAATGCAGTCCTGGTCTCTGAGTGAGACACAGACACTGCAGTACAAATGATTGTTATTAATCAGGGAAAGAAGTCTGTCCGCATTGCTTGAAATGGTAAAACAGCTATCTCCAGCAGTCAGATCCTGATGTGTGATTTGAAACCATGCTCTAAAGTGATTTAAAAAGTTCCTGCAGTATATGTAAATGACAAAATATCTAAGAGGAACTATTCTAACAATATCTGCAGTAGTATCATTGTTAGACAAATACTGTAGTCAACCAAACATGAGTATTATCACAAAGTCCAATTGCACATATATTAAAAAAAACGGAATAAGCACACTGGAGGCAATAAAAAATAATAAGATTTATGGGTCTAACTGCTAATTCTAAAGGGAAAATTCAAAACTCTGAAGAGATGAAAATCTAAGAAACATCATTGATTTGTCCTAAGTGAAAGGAAGTAACAGTTAGTAAAATAAATGTGCCCTTTGTTCACCAGATTTTTCTGTTCTTCTGATGAGGGAAAAAGCAAACAAGAAAGAGAGAGAATTGCTATCCGAACAAGTTGTGTAATTCCCTAAAGGTTTGGGTTTTTTTAAAATCACTTAAATAAATCTGTAACTGAACTTGCCTTCAAACATTTCATCTTATGGAATAAAGCCAAACTAAACAATGTGCAGTTATTGGGCCCAGTCTTGTGACAGGGGTACTACAACAATTTTAACAGTGGAGGTGCTGAAGGCAGAAACCGTGTACTTGGGTTGCTATTACTACTCCAAGCCAGGAATGCAGCAGCACCCGCCCCATACCCCTCATTCCAGCACCTATGACCAGTGATTTTACTCTCTGACTTCAGGGGGACTAGCTTCATGAGTCAGTTACATGCATAAGTGTGTGCAGGAGTGGAGCCATTGCAGCCAGTTAGAAAAGACATGTTACATTAAGAGAGACTTTTACTACTGAAAACATTTAGAAGTCCAAGAGGAGAAAAATGGACCAACTCACTGATAGTTGTACTGCAGTCACCTGTTGCTGAAACCAACCAATCACTATATTCAGGATCTCTATGAGAGCCTTTTCAAAAGCACTCAAGTTCAATGTCTAGATTCTACTTCAAAATAAAAACTCAAGCTCCCAGTTGAAATCCACAGCCCTTTTTTCCTCTCTTGATCTAGAGTTTTAATTCCATTTGACAGTATTGAAATAAAAAGAGTATGGAATGAGGAACGAAACCAAATTAGCTGAAGAGCTGTATGATTCTCCTGCACTTGACTGCAGGGTGCAGGTAAAGAATTTTTCTGTAGAGATGAGACTCAAGATCATAGCCACAAGGGGAACCTGGAATCCAAATCTGAGAATTTCAGATCTTGCCGTAGACTTTGCCAAGCACTTTAGGTCCCCAGCCCTGTACGTAGATCACTTCCCTAAACAATATTCATTCAAAGGACATCAGTGTTCGCCCTCCATAAATACCATGAATGGCCAGTATCCCAGATTCATCCCACAACTGATATAAAATGCCCCAACATCTCCTGCAGACCTCTCAACCTCCAGATTGCTTTTTTAACTGCAGTTGTCAGTACCAGCTAAACAGAACCACTATGAGATGGGTAATTTTGAGCCATTCTTAAGGAAAAGTTTCTGTTACATGCCAACTGGGGAGGACATATTTAATAAGAAGGTGCCCTTACATTTGGTACCAAAGATTACACTGATTTTTTTGTATACAAATACCTTTGTTTTTCTTTTCATGGAGAAAACGTACATTTAGTGCTGTGCTGCTGAAGGAAAAATGTTTCTGGGTATTGTTGTTTACTGGAATATATGTTGTCTACTTTGTTTGAATGAAGAGCCTCAAACAAATTCCCTAAGCTGACTTTGCCTGAAGTGATTTGTTCTTTAGAAATATCCAAATTGATTTCATTCCATGCACTTAAACATATGAGTGTAATTTTTAATTCCATTGGAGCAAAATTGATATTTTCAATTTTGTAATTACTGCAATAAAAACATGATGGCATAGTCAATGAGAGGTTTTAATTCTTTGGAATCTGTTTGTTTTCTTTTAACCAAGATGACAAAGAATTAATGTAGCAACATTTTGCAACCTGTACACTGTAATAGCCCTGCCATATTGGAATGGGTAAAAAACTGAATGGAAAATAAAGCATAAATTGAACAAAGTCCTTTTTAAATCTAAATTTCTCATAGTGTTGGACAATATACCTATCTTGTGTTAGTCCAACATGCCCCTATCAGTCTCAGGCAGTGTCTGCCAGCCAGCAGCTGTGGGCCCCGTGCTTCCATCCCGCAGGAGCAGGAAGAGGCTTGTGGGGGAAGCTGCACAGTAGCTAACATGGGATTTCAAGTAGGGGAGGGACAGGTGGGCGAAGGAGGGATCAGGCCTGGCACAAAGTTGATGGGCTCTTTCTGCTCCCTCCCTCCCACTGCCCTCTGGTGAACACTATCAGCTGCTCCCACCTTCCTCACCCCTCCGCTGCTGAAGTCCCTGGAGGGGAGGGGGTTACTGGAGTCACTGGAGGAGTGGGGAGCTGTATTCAAGGGGCACCATGGCATGCAGGTGGTATTAATTGTTGGAAGGTAGGCAGCATTAACTGAATTTGGGGACACCACACATAGGCCTCAAATGTGGCACTTTGTGTCATGCTCTAATCGACACACTTAGAATGGCTATCCAGTTACTACCTGGCTTTAGCAGTTTTTCCTACCGACTGAATCAAATCCACTGGTGCTGTGGCATGGAGCCCACCACGCATGCGATTAGCCTGGCATTGATTGCAAGAGATCTTTCCTGCACGCTGTGCCTTGGCCCGGTGGGAAGATGCGTGCTCCAGTGAGCCTGAGGGCTAGGCCAGCAGGAGGCTGAACTCCTGGTAGAGTCATCCGTGCTGGCCAGGCCAAAGGATGGGGACTAGCCAAGCAACAGCCCACTGCTCCGCCAGGGCAATAGCTCAGCCCTGCCTGGCAAAGAAATGAAGTTACAGAAATACAGCAAAGCAAACCGTGGGACAGACAGGGCTAGGGTCTTGCTTGTACCCAAAACGATGTCTGACTCTGGCAGCTGGGGAAAGATTCCCATTCCCAGACGCAGATTGCACGAGCGGTTTATTTGAGTCACACAGTGAAGAAGAGGGGGAGGGGAGGGATAGCTCGGTGATTTGAGCATTGGCCTGCTAAATCCAGGGTTGTGAGTTCAATCCTTAAGGGGGCCACTTAGGGATCTGGGGCAAAAATCAGTACAGGTCTGTCGCATCTTTGGTGCATTTAACATGTGCGATTTCAGCTTTATGCGGTCAGCAAAAACAAAAAAAAAAGAGAAAAATAACAATTTAAATACTGTTTCTGTAGTGCGGGCGATTCGGCCCGCCATTACACTCAATGTAATTTTGACTATACGCGGTTTTCGCTTTAGGCGCTGACCGCAGAACGTAACCCCAGCGTAAGATGAGACAGACCTGTACTTGGTCCTGCTAGTGAAGGCAGGGGGCTGGACTCGATGACCTTTCAGGGTCCCTTCCAGTTCTAGGAGATAGGTATATCTCCATATATTCAAAAAACAAAACAAAAACCAGCTGGATACGGCACAGCTCTGAGCAGTGTGCTATGCCCGAAGGCACAGGTGCCCCACAGCTAGATAGCTGTGGCTCCCATTGGCACGGGCGAAGTATGCTCCCAGGGAACTGCAGACTGCTCACCGAAGGCCCAGAGCACACCCTGCAAAGTCTGAAGCCCTGATAGACTCATAGGACTGGAAGGTGACCTCGACAGGGCATCTAGGTCTGTCCCCTGCCCTCATGACAGCAGTAAGCGTGTGCCAGCCGCTAAAGGCTGGATGAAGAGGGAAGTCCCGAGTAATATGGGGAAACATGTTTGTTGCAAAACAACACCTGTGGTGATACGGAGCTGGGTTTCAAGCAATGGCAATGGCAACCCCCCTGTGTCTTCTGCTCAAGCTGCAGGGCAGAGGGGATCTGGCAGCAGGAAGGGGGGGGTGGCTCTGGCCCCACAGGGGAGAGGGGACCTGGCAGCAGGAGGGGGGTGGCTCTGGCCCCACAGGGGAGAGGGGACCTGGCAGCAGGAGGGGGGTGGCTCTGGC
>QXTE01000072.1:5233073-5331199 GCA_003942145.1 Platysternon megacephalum
CAGGGGAGAGGGGACCTGGCAGCAGGAGGGGGGTGGCTCTGGCAGCGGGGGGGGGGGGTCTGGCAGGAGGGGATTGGATCTGGCCCCACAGGGGAGAGGGGACCTGGCAGCAGGAGGGGGGTGGCTTCTGGCCCGTCTATGGAGCCCCTTCAATGCCCAGCCGGGGGCGGGAGGAGCCCCAGGAGCGGCCGGGGCTGTCACCGCCAGGGCTGGGCAGACTCAGGACGGGGAACTGGGCAGCCCGAGGCAAACGCCTCTCCCCTGTCCCCGGCCGCTCCCGCGGGGAGACCCGGCTCCGCTTCCCCCGAGGACAGCTGGGTTAAGGCCGCAGCGCCGCGGGCTCCAGGGCCCGGCTCCCCAGGTCCCCCGGGCCGCACTCACCGAGGCGCGGCGCGGCCGCAGCAGGCGCAGGAGCGGCCCCTTCATGGCGCTGGCGGGCGGGAAGTGCCCAGGCTGCAGGCAGCGGGGTCCCGCCCCGCCGCGCCCGGAGAGGGGCGGGTCCGCTGGGGTCCCCCGCGGCGCGGGCAGGGCGATTCCCGCGGAACAGCTGAGCGTCACCCCGGCGCAGGGACACAGCCTGGCTCTCCCTGCCGGCCTCCACGGGGCTCGCAGCGCCTTACAGAGGCGGCCGGTGTCTTCATCCGCGCTTCACCGGGGGGGAAACTGAGGCACGGAGACTTGCCTGCCGTCACCCAGAGCCAGGAGCAGTCCCCCCGTCTGCCCAGCCCAAGGAATTGGCGCACAGATGAGAGCTGGACAAGGGACTTTTCTTGCCCTGCTTTTCCTGGCTGGAGCCAGAAGACGAGTGGCTTGTAGTAGCTGGGCCCCAGGTGGGTGGCAGGATCACCAAGCGCATTGGAATCGCTGGAGAAGAAATAAGTGAGTGGTGAATGAATCGGTGCTTTAATCTCATCGAGTTTAAGGCCAGAAGGGATCATTAGATCATCCAATCTGACCCCACCGCCCGTATATCACAGGCCACCAACACCACCCAGCACCGCACACTAATCCAGCAACCAAAACAAGACCAAAGTCAGTGAGACCCCCGGGAGGGTAGACTATTACGTGTCACAGACAGAGAACAGGAGGGACCGAGGTGCACCCGTGCCCAAGGCCCCTGCAATGGCAGGGAAATGACTACATGAGATATACCCAGATAATTCTGCCGGTCACCCACACGCTGCAGAGGAAGCTGAACACCCCTCCCCCCCGTCACTGCCAGTCTGACCTGGTTGAAAATGGCGGTCAGTTAGACCCTGAGCATGTGAGCAAGAACCAGCCAGCCAACACCTAAGAGAGAGAATACTCAGTGCCACCTCAAAGCCCTGGCCCTCCCCATCTAATATCCCATCTTCAGCCATGGTCATCCCTGATGCTTCAAAGGAAGTTTATAAACCCTCCCAGAATTCAGGAGGGGGGGGGGGGGGTTCCTTCCTGACCCCTGCCAGTGGCTGGCTGACACCCTGAAGCATGAACTTTAGGAACATAAAATGTAAACTCGCAGTTAGCCCCAGGGCTTTTGAGCCCTGCCCCACATCATCATGAGCAACCATGTCATATAATCTCACTCAAATTTGTCCAACTGTCTCTTAAAACTAATTATGGTAAGTCGTTTGCTCCATCAGCTCCTAGTGGGAGGCTGTTCCAGAACCTCACTCCTCTGATGGTAAGAAACCTTTTAATTTCCAGCCTGAATTTGTTCATGGCCAGTTTATTTGTTCTTGTGTCAGCCTTGTCCTTTAGCTTCAATAGCTCTTCATCCTCATTGGTATTTACCTCCCCCCCACATGGTATATTTAGAGAGCATGATATCCCCTTCGTCCTTCTTTTTGCGAGACTAACAAGAGAACAGCATATTAAAAATACTTATCACTGCCTCTTTCCTGAAGGTTGCCAAGATAGTGGGATAGCAGGACAGTCTGGGGGCAGCCAGGGCCTAGGGAATCTCCCCTCCATCCCCCTCTAAGGCCCAGAGTGCCAGAAACCACAATCAGCCTGCAGTGGGATTAGGGGAAAATTCAGCTTTCATTTCAAACCGCTCAGTTTCTAGCCCTGCTCGTTGAGAATGTGACTAGAGTCTGCACCCAGGGCTCAGAAACCAGGAGGCCAACGACGCCCCAGAGCACAGCTGAAATCTCACTGATTCTTTGAGGCCCTTCAGAAGAGATCGCTTTATTCCAAGTAAAACAATAAGATGGTTTAGTGGCTCAGTGACTTTCCCGAGGCCATGCAGCGACTCACTAACAGATCACGATTAGAACGCAAGAGTTCCTGCTTCCCGTCTCATGGTCAGTCCGGCAGGCCAGTCGTATCCTGGGCATATCCATTTAGCAGCAGGGAAAGGAAGAGTGGTTGGACCCCCTTGGTGCCTATTTGTGACCACCTTTCCCCCCCCGCTGTTTCAGAACCCCAGAATCAGCCCATGCACTCTTGTGTCAGATTGAGAAGCCAAGCCCAGCAAATATTTTGGATGAGTTTCCCAGGAGCATTTTAAAGAATCTCAAGAAATCCTGATGATCACTTCCTTACCCTGACACATTTTAGATGAATCATTTCCAAGCCTTTGGAGAGAAAACACCCAGGCTAACATCTATTTACACTGTGTGCTAATCCAGTTAAATCCATTGCTGGCAACATGCCCGACAAATCCAGATACATTCTTTGAGATAACCCCGTTTGATGTGAGTTTGTGAAGAGGAGTGAGTTGTGGGTAGAAAAGTTTACACTAAAGAGTTTCTAATGATGCATGGGATAGACATTGTGTATTGGGTTGTTATAATGTGTGCTGTGCAGTTAATGGGCAACGACTGTTTTGCTTCTGTTATGGACATCAAAGAAAATGTGCTGTGACCTGTAGGCTTTTATCTTAGTCAAATACATTAATTAAACAGAAGGAGTAGTCAGTGTGGCCAGCTAGATCAATGCTTGTCTGTCCTCTCCAGAGCCGCTGTTCAAATTTACAGAAAAGGCAGGCGTATAATCAGTAGCGGCGCCAGCTCTTCCTGCGCCCCAGGTGAGGGAAGGTCCCGCCCCCAAAATGCCACCCCCAACAGCGGCGGCGGAAGGTCCCGCCCCCAAATTTCAACGGGCGGCCGGGGCGCAGGGGCCCCCAAAATAGCAGCGCCCTAGGCAACCGCCTAGGTCGCCTAATGGGTTGCACCGGCCCTGCGTATAATTAGTTGGAGGGTTCCAGGCAAAGTTTTTATGTAACATGGTGACTTGGGCCCAGATCCTCCAAGGAGCCAGCAATACCAGTAACTGCCATTTCACCGCTGTGTGATGTCTGCTTTTTAGTTTACCGTTTCTCTGTATTTTTCCCCCTGTTTGCTTGCTGAGTTGACCTGCAGTTCACTCATCAAAGAATGCTGATGAGGATTCGCAGAGCTACCTTAACAACATTTCAGAGGAAGGAATCCTCCACATGGGACTAATCTGTGACAAAACACCCAGAAAATAATTGATTTATGACAAGAATGAGGAGGAACTTGTATGACTTCATGACATGATGTGTGTCAGGGCTCTAAAGACAGCTATGCTGACCTGTATGCATGCATATTTCACCCCATTACAGCTAACCAATCTAATTATTGTTGTGAGATCTAATATTAGGTAGGGGCAACATCCTAAACTGCTTAGCAAAATCAGGACAGTAACCACCTGTCATCTCAGGTCCCTCTAGGCCTGTGCTTGGAGCTGCTATGTGTCTCCGACTCTGCAGACTGTCAGCTGTTCTTCTGAGCTTGCATGAAAAACATTCCTGTTACAGAGTGGGACTTGGTGGGAGTCAGTCAGCTGCACCTGTGGAGAGCCTAACTGCCTTGTCACTTAACCGCTGTCTGCCTTCAGCTTGCTTGCTGTAAAATGGGTATATTTCCCTGCTGTGAGGATAACTTAACACATATTAACTTAAAACATATGTTCCTCTTTGAAATAGGACTAGCTCAAAGCACTCAAACAAATTTCTTAATGTGTGTCAGCAGCGTGCACATGGACAGTTAGCTGCTGTGGTCTAGTTGTTTGTGTAGACAAGCCCTTATTTGCTCCATGCCTCAGTTTCCCCATCTGTAAAATGGGGATAATGCTGCTGCTTTTGTTTTGTCCCCTTAGCCTGTAGGCTCTTCAGTGGCATGGACAGTCTTACGATGTGTTTGTGTAATAGCTAGTGCAACATGGTCCTGATCTCAGTTTAAGCCTCTATGAACCACCATAATACAAAGATGAAATAGTTACATTTAAGGACACTGTATGTTAAAAGAACACTAAGGTTACAAAGTCAAATGCTCAAAAGTTAGGAAATGCCAGAATTAAGTTTTGCCCATATAGTTTCAGGAAAAGTCCTGCTCAGCCCCTGCAGGCCCAGGATGGTGTCTGTTACAGCTTTCCCCCTATTCCATTTTGTTTCTTACAGCTGTCCCCTTACTCCATTTTGTCTTGTTCTCCTCCTGTGGCCGCCCCTCCCTGGCTGTTAAGTTGTTTACCAGGGCCACTGCCCTTCTCAAAGGGAGGGCCCCTAAGTCGTTTACCAAGAGCCATTGCCCTTCTCAAAGGGATGGCCACTTGTGCTACATACTAAGTGGGACCACTGCCCTATTCAAAGGGTTAGTCCTGTTATCACCTTGTTAAACCTGGGCTTTGTGTAGGGTAGGCAATGTCCAGAGCTGCAAGACCTAATGTGTTTTTGAAATCCTGGGCATGAGTCATAGGCCAGGACTCTGCCCAGGCATGTCTCTGTGCTCACCTGCAGTTTCTTTTTCCTGTGTCTCCTCCCCTGTGACAGAGGGAGCCTATCAGGATTACTGGTGGGAGACTGCCTAAGTTTGTCTATAAAAAACAGGCATTTTGAAACACAGATCAGAAAGGTTCCTGCATTGCTGCCTGGTCTAATCAGCCAGGGGTTCTGGGGGGGTCCTTTCTCCGCTCTCGTTTTATTTTTGAGCGTACCCCCGTTTTAAACCCCCCTCCCACGAAGAACGAATTGCTGCCTGAGAGACCCCGTGATTATCGAGACCGTACCGAGCCCTCCTTGCTTCTTCTGATGTTGTTGCTGCTTCTGCCTTTGCTGCTGCCTTGGGGACTGGTAAGAATCCCTCTGTGAAACTTTCTATACTTTCATTTTATTATTTTTAGCTGCTGACTCTGTTTCCCCAGTACACAGATTCAAGCTAAACCTTGGTCTGTATCTTAAGACCTTTCTCAAACTAAGTTTGTGCCGCTGCTAAGCTCTGCTCCAGTGGGCTTTGCTCAGGGCTCTCTGCTTTCAGCTGTATCCACTGCTGCAACCACCATCCCTTGGCTTCCTTGGGGGCTGCCTTGGGAGCTGTATCCTGGGCACATACCACTCTGCCCTCTGGAACTACCAGTATAAGGTGCACCCATTAGGTTAAGTTCAGCCTTTAGTCTAGATAACTTGTAATTTCATTTTGCATAGCTGTGGTTAAGTTAGGTTTAGAAAAACTGCTCTGTAAGTTAGGCTTAAAGAATTGTTGCATTGTGTTTTGTTACTTGCTAATTTGTGTAGTCTTGGTTAAGTTAGATCATAGATAAGATTTTGCTGTGTTCTGTATAATTGTGATTAAGTCTGTCTTCCCCCATCCTCCAACCTCATTCCTCTGCCACTTTGCTCTCTCTCTCTCTGCTGGCTATACTTACAGCTGCTGCTCTCTGTGTCTCCCTGAGTTTAAATCTCCCTCTGCCTTTGGTCTCTGCTCCCCCACGTGCTCACCACGCTCCTGCTGCTGCTGCTGCTGTTTCTCCCTGTGTAACTTCCCAAACCTCTATTGTATTACTGAAGTCTAGTATAAAACCCCATTGGTTACCCTTTTTCTCTCTAACACACCTCACATTTTACATTTACACCACTGTGACACATTTTTACCTAAAGTTGTTGGTTATTTAACACATTTGTTAGTTGGTTATATGCTGCTGTGACACACCCTTTACATAGAAATTGTTAGCTACCTGTTACATTTATACTTCAGTGTTAATTGGTTACCAACTGTATTGTGCCCCACTGTATTGTACCCCACTATTGAAACCCCCTATCCTAGTTACTAAAAGAAACCCCTCCCCAATTGACTACCTTAAAAAACCCCATACCCCTCACTATTGAATTTTCCCTGTTTTTGTATTTTCTTAATAAAGTTTATTTTGCACCCCACCTGTGTGGTAATTGCTCCCCAAGATCCCATATACCTGCTGGCAGGGACAGATGGAACGTGCTCAGTTGCTCTCTCGGGATGGCACATGGTCTGGTCACAGGTGGGAATTCTGAAGGGATGGAGCATGTTCAGTCCAAGTGGAATCTTTGGACAATTTAGCTGCCAAACTCAAACAAGTCTATACTCAGCATGTGTGAACTGCAATTTTTTCAGCAGCTTATAATTTGGCCAAATTTGGGTGGATTTTCATAGTGACAACAAATGGCAACTCCCTGACACTAAGGCAAAATTGCCCTGCTAGATTTCAAGTCCTTGCTCCAAAACATGGATGCACTAGAGCTTCTCAGAGAAACAACTGTAAGAATTATTTTAATATGGGCAGGGGCGGCTCTAGCTTTTTTTCCGCCCCAAGCATGGCAGGCAGGCCCGCCTTCGGCGGCATGCCTGCGGGAGGTCCACCGGTCCCGCGGATTCGGCGGCATGCCTGCGGGAGGTCCACCGGTCCCGCGGATTCGGCGGCATGCCTGCGGGAGGTCCACCGGTCCCGCGGATTCGGCGGCATGCCTGCGGGAGGTCCGCCGGTCCCACGGCTTTGGCGTACCCGCTGCTGAATCCGCGGGACTGTCGGACCTCCCGCAGGCATGCCGCCGAAGGCTGCCTGACTGTCGCCCTCGCAGGGACCCGCAGGGCGCCCCCCGCGGTTTGCTGCCCCAGGCACGCGCTTGGTGCACTGGTGCCTGGAGCCGCCACTGAATATGGGCTAAACACTGTATTTAATCTCATTCTTGGAAACAACTGCACCACTTTAGCTGAAACTTTCAAAAAAATTCCACATGAGGCAGACACCTGGCATGGAAGATTTCAGCACAAACATTTAAAGGTTGGCAAAGTTATAGGCAACTGAGAACAGGGGCTTACAGTGAGAAGTGTCAGACAACGAAGTATAGATACCAAGAAATATGAACTATGGAAATAAAATGTAAAGCAAAAACCCTCTGACCCCAAATTCCCCAAAGGAAAAGAGGGTTTAGAACATTAATAAAGGGGAGAAAGGTTTGCTTGCAGGTTAAAGAAGAAGCCAGAGAGGAGCAAGAGCAGCTCTTTCTGTCTTCTTTCACATGGCTTAAAACCAGCCGTGTTAGATGTCCAAGGTGCTCGTTCTCATAGCTATTCAGAGTATTAGGACTACAACTCCCAGAATGCAGTTGGCTCAGCAGAGGAAGTGACCTTGAGGGTGAGCCACATGACTATGTCTAGCCATCACACAGGAAGTTTGGTACCTGCAAGCCTCTTAAAGGTGCAGGCGCTGTTACAGCGTGTCTGTGTCCTGAGCGCTGGGCATTGTCACTAGGGGACCAAGGGTGGCTGGTGAGTAGCAAACATTCAGACTTTAAAGAATGAAATAGTATGAAATGGTGTCTCTGCCTCCGCATGGCTGGTTCTGGAGAAGCCTCTTACTGTAACCACTGAATTGCTGAAGCCCAGGTGTGTATTTTTATTTTAAAGTCATGGGGCCCAATTCTGATTTCCTGCCCCAGTGTAAATCTCCAGTAACTCCCTTACTCCTTTGGCTGTGGTGGTGTTACTCTGGATTTAAACCAGTTTAGCTGAGCCTGCAAAATCTGAGCACTATATGTAATAGAGAAGGGAATGCTGGGAATTTCATGGGCTTGTCTATGTTCAGCAGGCAGTATTATTACAGCAGTGCCTAGAGGTCACACCCAAATCACAGTGCTAGGCACTGAATAGACATACAATAAAAGACAATGCTTGCCTTCAAAAGCTTAGTTTCAGGATAGCAATAGATGGTTGAACCAAGGGGACAGGGAAGGGTGGATGGGGTAACAGCAATATGGGTTGGTGGTTTTTTTCTTTTTGGCATACAGAGTGTGCGCTATTTGTAGTTTGCAGTGTAGTTCTAACCATGTTGGGCCCAGGATATTCGAGAGATAAGGTGGGTGAGTTAATCTCTTTTATTGGACTAATTTCTGTTGGTGAAAAAGAAAATCTTTTGAGCTACACCGAGCTCTTTTTCAGGTGCAGTTTGTAGCATGGAGTGTTTGGAGTTCTTTTGCCAAATAGAGACAAATACAATTAAGCCATCTTCACTTTTGTTTCTGTCACAGTCCTGCCCGAAAGGGATAAGGTATACCTAAGGACTAGGGAATGATCAAGTACCATCACCCTTCCAAATAAGGGTCAGTTCAGTTTTGAAAAAGTTTGCACAGCTTTGGGGTAAAAAAAAAGTCAGAACTTTATTTTTAATATTTTTTTATGCTTTATTATAAAACTGTGGAAAATGAAGATGTAGCTGAGAAGGGTTTTGTGTGTCATGAGTTTGTTCCTCTGGATTATGGGATGCTATATTTGTACCTGCTAGTCAATTGCAATCTGCTGCCCTACTTACTTACTTTCCAAAGAGAAATGTCCCAGTGCCACACATACATTCTAATAATCCCATCCTGCTGCAGCCTGTCTGCATCTGACTCTGTCCCTTGGGAGTGTCACACATTGTTTGTGCAGGCTCATTAATCATGAAGTGTACAAAACCTCTTCTTGCTTTCTTCCCCGCTCGATAGCTATTTATGCCACTGCCTACACTTTCAGCTAGCAGGGTTTAAAAGATGTATGGGGCCAGATTTGCTCCAGGGTCTGTGTACACTGGGCCAGGGAGGCCCCTGGTGGCTCAAGGTTCCTACAACCTTCCCTTTTCTGGAGGAGCCTTTGAGAGCTGATGCAGCCTGAATGGGCTGCAGCCCCATACCCTGTTGCAGCCTTCCCTGGCAGGCTTCTGGGGGTCAGACCAAAGCTGCTTTCCCCCAGTAGAAGCCCTGGAGGAGGGCAGCAGTGGAAATGCTGCTTGATTTTTCTCCCCCTCCCCCTCCCACTGCCAGGCGCCGTGAGCCGAGCAGGCATGAGTTGTGCCTAGGAAGGGTCAGACTGGTCGGTGTGAATTAAACGTGCAAAGTCTCCATTAGACTCTGATCACCTTCCCTTTCTATGCAGTGCCACCACTCCGCACCGTGCCGGAGCACAGGGCAACGATGAAACATGCAGAGCATGACACAGAGGAGAGTGACCCTGTGCGGGGAGCAGATCGACAATGGGAATGCGAGGTCGCCTGGCAGGATGATGGAGGGGACAGGGAAAGCATCTGTGAAAGCTTCTGGCTCCTGCAGATTGACACAGGCTGTGACAGCCCAAAGGACCTTCCTGTGGGGAGCGAGAAGTGGTACTCGGTATGTACAGTATGAGGTAAGGCCCCGATCCTGCCAGTGGGCCCATATGGGCAGCCCCTTGCAGCCAGGGGGTTTGCATAGGCACACAGCACTGCCTGTACAGATCCATGGCAGGATCAGGGCCTAACAGCATTACACACAAGGTCAGAGCTAGATGCTGGATCTATTAAACGTAACGACTAAAACTAGAAATTATATTCTTTAACAACCCATGTTTTGTTTAACAAACCCATGTAAACATTCCCCACTAGTGGAACTGGGAACCCAAACACAGCCGCATCCTGCTAGAGACTGGTCCTCAGGCCGTGAAACTGACCAGTCTTTGCATCATCCAGGCTGAGAGACATATACAAAGTAGGGGAGAAGTAGCGCAAATGTGGGAGGGGGGGAAAGCATAGTGGATCTTTCAAAGCTCTGTTCTAATGAGCTGAGCCATTAGTGACTCAGGTAAGGAAGGTGTTTTTTGAGCTGTTTGGTGTTTACTTTGACAGTGTTCCTTTGGTAAATGCATGACAGAGTGTAAGGGAGCACGGACTCACCCCTGCGGCGCCTCCTGCTGGTCGTCCAGGGAATTAGCTCTTCCAGCGTCCTGGAGCGCCCCCTGCAGGCTGGTGATCGGCTTGCCACTGGCCCGTGTCCCTCCCAGGACCCCGGTGCCCCTTTCTCTGGGTCTCCCCCTCCCAGGGGAACCCCCCACCCACTATCCCCACCTTGCCTCAGTCGTAGGCTACTGCCAGTCACNAGAGCTAGATCCCCTTAGGCTGGGGGGGGATCCTTTAGCAGTGGGCTCCGCCCGCCCACTTCACGGAACCCAATAGGTACACAGAGCTAGATGTAAACAAGAACTGTCATTCAGGAGCAAAGCAAATCTTTGTAGAGGCTTGATCTTGCAGCCTGGAAGTCAAGTAAGTTTAGCTGGAATGGGCTCTTATCAAGAGAAATAGACTTGATTTGTGGCTTTGTTTCCTTGACTGTTATTGGAGTAGTTTTAAAAGACAAAAATGCTTTTCAAAATAATTTTTTTTAAAAATCCACCACTACATTTTGTTGTTTAGCCCCAAACGTTTAATGGCGCTTCAGTCCGGCCTGTCGATTTGCCCCCACGATTTTGCACAAGCAAAAACTAAATTTGTGCGCCCAAATTGGGTAGGCAGGGATCTGCTCAGCTTGTGTGCACACGTTCAGGGCTATGGGTGCACGAAGCTGCAGCCGAAAACTTGGCATCCTTTTCCAAAAGTGGACTCAAACTTAGGTCTGGGTTTTAGAAAAACTGGTTAGGTCGGCACTTTAAATCATGTGCATCTTTATGAGCTTCTCAGATCCTTTTGTTCTCTTTTGTGTTAAAAGAGGAATGTTTTGAGGAAACAGAGGCATTGGGAGAAAATAGTTACGGCAAAGAAGAAGAGGAGAAAACAGGAAAAAGAGAGGAGAAAAGCTAAACATGCTGAAGATAAAGGTACAAGCAAACTGAAAACTATGGGGTTAGCTCTTCAGGTGGTGTATAGTGGCTATCTTACAGCACCTGTGAATCTGGCTCTGTGTTTTAATGACTTTGATTCTTAGCCTATGGCCTTGTCTACACTACGGGGACTATGGGGCATAGCAACAGCACTGTAGTGTCGTAGTGTAGATGCGGCATACGCCGATGGAAGGGGTTTTTCCACCACTGTAGGAACACCACCTTCCCGAGGACACACCTAGCTGCATCTACACTGAGGGTGAGGTCGCTCTGTTGCTCAGGAGTGTGGATTTTTCACACCCCTGAGGGATGTGGATTTTTCACACCCCTGAGGGATGTAGCTATGTCAGCCTAAATTTCAAGTGTAGACCAGGGCAATGTTTTATTTTTACTGTGGAGTTAAGTCAAACGATCTACATTCGAGTTCAGTCCTCTCCAGTTAGCCTAGCTCTAGTGAAAGCGGCTACACTGCAGAATAACACTGGAGCTGCACAGAGTGACTGTGTTAACTTGACCAGTTGCTTATCCCTCTGGTCCTGCTGGCCATTGCAAATGAAAGCCCCACCCCGCTCACAGATTTGTGTGTGTGGATGAGTGTGCGGTAAAGGCCAGCCCATGGACGCACAGAGAGAGTTCTCCTCCAAGATTCTGCTGCTTATTGACAACACAGTATCAGGCTTTTAACACATGGGGGGGGGGAATCCATTTTTAAGACTGCTTCAAAATAAGCAGCCGCCAAACATCGTGTCCAGAAATACCTCTGGAGTTCAGCACATTCATAAAGAGCCCAACCCCCTTGTAATACAGAACTAAATCCAACGATACAAAAGTAGGCAATCTACACGAGACCATGATATTGCCTTTTTACAAACCCATCTTATATGAGCTCCTAGAACATTAGCCTGTTTGATTTTTTTTTTTGAGGCCTGTGCTTTATTAAAACGTAAATTTTACCTGGAGTTGTTTTGATCACCGTCAAAATGAAACGTCGTGCCGGGTAAGGCCTACAAAGACTTATGCGCACGCATTCTTCATGTTGTGCAGGTGGGTACTTCGTGTTGCTGCGTTCCCATGTACTTCAATGGGAATCCTTATCTGCGTGAAGTTACTCACACGTGTAAGGGAGTGCAGGATAACATCTTCAGGTACAAGTGTCTAGGAATGGGACACCTCGTCATGCCTTTCCCATCTGAGAAATTTCTCCTCGGGAGCAATCTATATGTGGCCCTTCTTCAAAGGCTTCTTTCCATGCAGTTACTGCAGCAAGAATCCTCTCTGAGGCCAGCAGCTCCTCATGGAAAAGCTGAAACTTAACCATCATTTAGTGTGGATGCCACCAAGAAATTGGAGTGACAATTTACCAGCCATTGATATAAATCTGTTTCAAGCCCCGAGATCTAAGACTGAGCATGTCCATATTGAAACCAACAGACCATCCCCTTTGTGTTTCTTTAAGGCAGCATTTCCCAGCCTGGAGAGACAGCCCCCCTTTTTGTGGGGGGTCGCAGTAGTTCAGGGGTGTGGAACAGACGTGAGAAGCAGTGGGGATAAGAAAAGCTGCATATCCCTGGATCCTCTGTAACCGCAGCCACCACAGCCCTTTTCTGCTCCTGCCATGGCCCTCAGTGGGAGGAGATCACATGGCGAGGCAGCTGCTTGCCAGACCTGAGCACACAAGGAGCACAGGACTGCCAGGGCCCTTCTGGGTCCGAGAGTCCAGTCCCCTGCTCTCCCAGGCAACCCCACTGGATAATCTTGTTCATGGGCTTCTCAAGGCCCATTTTGAAAGCAGTCAGGTTGTCTGCCCCCATGGCTCCTGCTGGGAGGTTGTTCCAGACCCTCGCCCCACTGGTGGCTAGAAACCTTCTTCTCATTTCCAGCCTGAATTTACTCCTTACCAGTTTATCCCCATTGGCTCTGGTGCCAGCCTTGTCCTTTGGCTTCAGTAGTTCTTCTCCCTCCCTGGTGTTTGCCCCCGGTGTGTTTATAGAGAGCAATCGGATCCCCTCCCGGCTTTCCTTTCGCTGGGCGGAGCAAGCTCTGTGAGCCTCCTCTCGTGAGATCGGCCCTCCATTCCCCTGATCACCCTAGCAGCCCTTCTCTCCACCCCTTCCTGGCTGAATTGGTCTCCCTGGAGCACAGGTGAGCAGAATTCAGTGTTACGCAAGAGGTCTTGCCAGTGCCTTGTGCAACAGCATTAATATGTCCCTCTCTCTCTCCTGCAAGTACCTCACCAGGGGATGTGACCAACGGAGACCCTCCCGCCCCCACACCAACATAGATCTGTGGGGGAGGGGCCACTGGGCGAGTGAGGGGGTGAGGAACCCAAGCAGGGAAATGGAAAAAAGCTCCTCTGCCAGTCCGCCTCTGAGGACCCCAGCAAGAATGCTGGGGCCCGGGATTTAAGGCAATGTTACAGGCGCTTGCATTATTTCAGCGATTGAATTCCCTCTCTTCCCCTCCCCCCGCCTCCCCCTCCCATCTCTCTCTCTGCTCTGCGTTCCAGGTGCTGCTCACCAGCACAGCAAACGTGTTTTAAAAGCGATCGCCAAGGAGCGGCTTCTGGCGGCCAAAGAGGCAGCGCCCTGGCTGTGTATAGATCTGAGTATGACCAGCCACATGACGAAGAAGGTACGCTCTGCAACCGCTAACTCTCCCTAGTGCTCATGAGCCGCTTGGGGAGGAATCTTACAATGAGGTCTGCCGGCCTAGGCATCTCCCTGCGGTCGGTGGGAGGTATTTAGCAGAGACCCCGTGCCAGTGGGTCCCATTGCGGGATTGGGGCCTGGCTGGTAAGAACAATTCATTTATATGTATCCATTTTTGACAGGTGATTCTTTTTTTTGTTTCCGCTATTGAAGCTTGTCTGCTGCACAACCAGGGTGTTTCCTTTTAAATGACCAATGAGATCAGCGCTAGATTGCATGGGGGATGGGAGCTGGGGGAAAGGGTGGCTGGTTGGTCAACAATATCTCTCAGCAAGCAGGGTTGCTCGGCAAAGCTCTATCCCAGAGCTGGAGTGTCAGGGGCTACCGTAAAAAAAAACAAAGGTTTTTACATGGGGAAAATCCCAGCCCCCAACCACTAGGCATAGAGCTCTGCTTCCCAAGAGAGCTTGCTTTGCTAGCTGCATGTATTATTTCCCTGGGAGTATCTGATTGGCCCTTCTGTCCTCGGCCTGCTTTGTACCCAGGCGGTGTGCCCCTGCCCTTGGCACGCTCTCTCTCCAAAACGCAGCGCACAGGATGGGAACCCAAAGGCCAAGGGCAGAACAGAGCCTCGGTTACCCCACTCTCCCTGCCCAGCATAAATCTCCACCGTCCCTCATGAAAAATGGCCTTTAAAACCATAGGCGCCGACCCCGTGGGTGCTCCGGGGCTGGAGCACCCACGGGGAAAAATTGGTGGGTGCTCTGCACCCACCGGCAGCTCCACCCCCCCCCGCCTAGCTCACCTCTGCTCCGCCTCCTCCTCCTCCCCTGAGCGCGCCGCGTGCCCGATATTTTCCCCCGCGCGGCTGGGAGTGAGCGGGGAGGAGGGGGAACACGGCGCGCTCGGGGAAGAGGCGGGGCCGGGGCGGGGATTTGGGGAAGGGGGTCCAATAGGGGCAGGGAGGGGGCAGAGTTGGGGCGGGGACTTTGGGGAAGGGTTTGGTGTGGAGTCGGGGCAGGGCCGGGGGGGCATGAGCTCCCACCGGCGCCCTGGGAAGTTGGCGCCTATGTTTAAAACACCTGCTAGTCCATGAGCTCGCCTACCTCCTCCGCTTCTGCACGCTAAGCTGGGCTGGGCCGGACCCGTGCTGTGATGGGAGATCTCCAAGCTGGGCCTGAGGTGGGAGGAAGTGGTGCCCTTAGCTCTGAGCCCGTACCCATCCGGGCCAGTTGTGTGCAGATGTTTGTTCTCTCTTGGAAGGAAATAAGTCGCCTTGCTGCTCAGATAAGGAGGCTGTATGGTTCCAACAAGAAAGCTGGAAAGCCGTTTTGGATTTGCCTTACTGGATTTGTGGCAGGCAGTCCTATTTCTGAAGAGTGCTTCCGAATGAACGATGGGTTTTCCAATTACCTCGTAAGTATCGTAAAAGTAACTGACGTGAGTGAATTCCACAAGACAGTGGCTGCTGCCCCCTTGTACACAGCAAAACATGTTGCTCCTGTGACTCATATCAATATAATCTAAAAGACTGTTTTTAAAACGCAGTAACACAAGCTAGAATCTTTCCCTTCTTCGTTGTACCTTTTCGTATGCCCCTCATATGAACATAGCAGCTGTGCATCTTCGTTTGAACTTCGAGACAAGCGTCTTATTCAAAGCCAATGAAACAGGAGTGAATTACGCTCAGTGGGATCATAAACTGAGTGTAGAGTTGCTGCAGATGACATGGACATTATTATTATTCATTATTTGCATTGCTGAAGTGCCTAGCAGCCCCAGCTGTGGTCCAGGGCCCCATTGTGGTTGGTGCTGTGTGAACACAGAACAAAAAGACAGCCCCCTGCTGCATTGGCGGGACACTGGTTTTTGGGCAGATGTGTAGTATTTGCACCTTCCTTTGATGCATCTGGTGCTGGCCCCTGGTAGAGACAAGATACTGGCTGAGATGGACCCTGGGTCTGACCCACTGTGTCAATTCACATGTTCCGTTTTCATTGCTAACTTGGAATAGGGCCTGTAGGAAAAGGGGTGTTCCATGGTTGTTGGATCTTGGACTTCACATCAGACTTGTCCAGTTCACAAATAAAAAGAGGCTTTTCCTAACAGCCAGCCCTGCAACCTCAGCCTAGAATGTCCGAGTCAAGCTGGGTTCTTTCCTCTGCGCCCAAGGTCAGCCGTAGTTAAGGCTTTGTAGGCCAAACTATGACCGTAGCTAAATCTGTGTAACCCCGTCTTCAGATAGTGGCACCTGGGAAACTCCGTTGCCATCGGTGGAATTGCAGAGGAGCAGTTGATGAGAAATTTTGGCCTACAGGGCTTGCCCTACAAGTGGTCACACCGCCGGTCTGTGGGAATAAAGCTCAGATCCCTCAGCCAGCGTCTCCATGGGAAAAAGCCAGAGCAACTGAGGAATGACTCAAGCCCACTAAGCTCTTTGGGGCAGGGCCCATCTTTTTGTCTTGTGTGTTTACAGCACTTGGCACCATGGAGACCTGACCCCTGGATACAACTGAGCAGTATTCCCTCCAATAAACTTCACAAACTGGGCAGTTAAGGGGGAAAATGCCTGACTTTGCGATAACTATTCATGGACGATATTCTAGTTCTCATCAGAGGCAGTGAAGTTAGTTCGTTAGGATTATTGCTAATCTTTCCCTCAGTACATCTGCTAATTTTGCTCAGGAAAGAATTTAACAAAACTCGAAAATTACCAGTGGTATTTATAGATGTGGAATGTGTGGTAGTTTCTTCTGAAAAATCTCTTACCCTTGTGGGTCTGAATGACCCAGAGGCCTTAACGCTTCTGATATGCTTCATGTCTGAGAAGGGTATTGGACTCTAGCTGAAGACACTTCTTGTCTATTTCACATGCGTGTTCTCCCTTTGCATTGTTCAGATGGATACCACTCCAGAAAGTTACCTTGACCTATTTCCTTTAGAGACCATTGTCTACCTCACTCCGGACTCGGAGAATGGTGAGTCCTTTGCTTGTTTGGGGGAGCTGTGGCGGGAGAGAACTCATGTTGTTAAAATCTATAACTTAAAAAAATATATATATATTGACCCAAGATCGGTTTGGTTTGAAAGCTTTTCTTAAACCGTGTTTAAAACGACTTCAGGCAGATCAGTTCCTAACTGGTGTAGCAGGGATCTCCATCTGGCTCTGATCTACACTAATCAGTGCACAAGATGTCCCAGCTTTAGCCCCAGATGCTTGAAGGTAGTTAGATGCCGAACTCCCATTAATATCAATGGGAGTTAGGCGTTTAAATACCTTTGAATGTCTTGACCCACATGCTGTGTGGTTAGAACCCTGCACTTTGCAGTATTCCAGGGCAGCAGGCTGGAAATTCGGTGGCTGTTTCAGATCTATCTTAAAAAAAACAGAGAGAGGGTTTTATTGAATTAAACATGAAAATAAAACAGTCACTGCAGCATCCCCTTTGTGGCTTGCTATTGAATGTATTGTATGCTGCTCCTCTATTTTTAACTGACAGCCTGATGCAGAATTTCGTAGTGGAAATGTTATCGGGTCTATGGAAGCTGTTGAAGGGTGGGTGGGGGAAGCTTTGGTAGATACAGTTGGGGCCTTTGGCATGTGGCGAGGCCTGGCTCTCTGGGATTGTAAGCTGCAAGTCAAAGTGATCAGCAGTGAAAGAGTTAACAAGTGTTGCCGTTGCAATTTGTGTCTTCAGATTTCTCCGTTTTCAGCCCACCTCTGAGCAGTTGTTTCAGGCTCTCTGCAGACTCAGGCAGATGGTTATGTTTTGACGGTTTCCTTTGTAACCATTAGGGTTAGACCCCGTCCTCCAATACAAGCTTAGGGTACGGCACACAATTCTGGGGCACGGGGTGGCTTCGGCAGCACACTCCACGGCCCCAGCTTCCCGGAGCACACGGGGGCCCAGCTTGTGCAGAGAGAACGGTTTGAGCCAATCACTCCTCTGCAGTAGATCGGCTACTGCTAACCGGCCTAGTGCTCTGTTTAACTGTGGCACTTTCTAGCTCTGCAGGACATTGACCCCCACAGAGTGTATGTCCTCGGCGGGCTCGTGGATGAAAGCATTCAGAAGGTGAGTACTCGGAGGAAGCTGCACCAAACGCTTACAAAATCCCATGGCACCGTCAGCCAGCACTAGTGGAAATGATGCCGGAAGTCATGCCGTTTTCTCCTCTTCACTAGCAGTGCGATCAGGTTATTGCAAACTATTGCTAATGTATGGTCACAAAACTATATCGGGAATAGAAGTTTGGTGACTTCCAGCCCTGCCATCTCGCCTAATCTCCGAGGCCCCCTCCTGAGTCAGATGCGCTAGCACGGACCCCTGCACCCCGAAGAGTCCCAGTGGGGAACGGCTCCATCCCTCTGTAGGTTTGGGGCCGTACACATCCCACCGTCGGACATCTTTGGCGACGCAAGTGACCAGAGGCCAGATAAGTCAGTGGTTTAAAAAGCCGTTGGCTCGCAGTGTTAAAGTGTTTCAAGCGTGTGATGTTGTAAGTTCCATAGCATCTGGCGCCAAACCCGAATAAATGTCTCGCCTTGTGCCCTGGAGATTTAGACGTGGCGCCTTCCAAGGGGCGTGGAGTCCATAGGTAGAGGACGCTCCCCATTGCCTCTGTCCTGGAGGCGCTAAACCTAGGGTCTGACAGCATGTGTCTCCCAGCTGAGGGGCACTCTTGGGCCAGGGTCTGGGTGACAGATGTGCGGGGTGTAGGCGACGGGCAAGCTCTTGAATAAGCAAGGCCCAGACCAATCACAGTTTAAAGATCATCAGTGAGGCCCACGCCCTCAGAGTATGTAGGCACCTAACTCCCATAGAAGGCAGTGGGCCTTAGGGACTTAACTATTTTTGAGGGCCTAACCCTGTGTAGAGTGCATGCAGCAGTCTAGCCTGGAGGCGACAAACACCCGGCTGCAGGAGCCAGGCTTGGGAGGAATGTCTGCAGGCTCCTGGCCTGTGGTAGATGGTGACAGGAACCGCCAGTTACTGCTGCTGTCTGGGAATCCAGGAGCAAGGATGGATCCCCGCGGGTCATGTGGTGTCAGTGGAAAATACACCCTCACTAGCTGGTGCAGACGTCCGCGCCGTCCATTCCTCCGCTGCCGACAAGCATTGCTTCTGGCCTACCACAGTGGTGTCTTGTCCTCCTTCCTTTCCTGGGAGTGCCAGGAGGCTGCCGATTCCAGGGAGACAGAGCTGAATCCCCCAGCATGTGGCTGCTCAGACTGACTCTGTCTGTGCTCATGGCTTCGTACAGGCCTTGAGCAGGAGGGATGGCAGGTTGGGACCCTGCCCGAGCCCACGCACGGCTGGCCCTCAGGGAGGGAATGAACTGGCTGAGGGGATTTCCCTGAGAGGAAGGAGCCAAACCGAGAGCCACTCAATCCATTCCCACTAGGCGCCGCAGACAAGGCAACAGAACTTGTCCCCCACGCCGAACCCAGGTCTAGTCTCAGCTGGAGAGCGATCAAAAAAGTCTGGATTCCAGTGTCCATCTGTTTCCACTCCTTCATCTTCCGCCGGGAGGCGGGTGGGGAGGGTAGAAACAGGATGGAAACTGGCAGGAGATTATTGTCCCGAATGGCCTTCCGGGCAGCGGCCTGCCCATTGCTTGTTACTAAGTGTGGCTGGCAGCTCCCCTCGCAACCTTCTGGGGATGTTCATACTTCAGGGATGAGCTAACCTCTGCCCCTTGGGGGCTGGGAAGGAACTTCCCCGGGGGGCACGTTGTTCCGGAACTGCCTGCTGCAGACAGCTGCTGCCCCGTCTGTTCTGGGGTGGCAGTTTCCACGGGGAATGGAGGGATGTAGCAGGGACCGCTCCAGTCTGTCTTAATTGGCTTTACCCAGCCATGGAGGGCATGGGCCTGTCTCCCACACACCTAGCCCCTCCTAAGCAAAGGGCAGTGTGTGTGTTACAAGGTCCTCAGACTGAAAAAGGTCAGGGTGCGTGCATAATCTCTTACTTTGACTTCCAGAAACTGACCTTGCAGAAGGCACAGGAGCACTCCTTGCAGACCGCTCGGCTGCCCATTGCAGAGTACATGGTGAAGAACGCCAACGTGAAGAACTATCATTCAGAGACGCTGGCAATCAATCAAGGTATGGCTCCCAGGCTGGTTATTGCCAGAATGCAGCTACAGGCCAGAGCTCTACACCATGGTATCAATCACGGGCCAGGGAACGGGGAGGAAAGTTCAGGCCCGAGAGTTCATTGGACTAGAACAACAAAAGAAGGGGGGATACGGCTGAGTGTGTGGTGGGCCTTAGATACCAGTGTGTCTTCTGCACAGGTATAGCAGGGGTGGAAGCTTTCCCGTCCCTCTGCCTTAACGTGGGTACGTGGCCCCTCACTCTGCTGGAAGGCTAGTTCAGGGGCAGGGCCCACTCATGTTAGCATTGCCAGCAGAAGTGCCACTGATGGTTAGCTCGGCAAAGCAAACACTTATTTGCTAAGAACCAGTCCGAGGCCAAGCTCTGTTAGACCTGGGCCAGTTTGCGTCTACACACTGGTTGCTGCCGATCAGTGTGGTATTCAGGCTGGAGAACTGCTCCCTGACTCAGGAACATCCTCTAAGGACTGAGGGCAGTAATTGGAGCGGGGTGGTGTGATGGTGCTGCCCGTGGGAGCCAGCTGAGGTTACTTAATTAGGGTGAACTGCAAACAAAACGGGGCAGACAAACCCCAAACGCTGGTGGTTATTCCAATACTTAGATTTACCAAGCCAGCACAAAACAGCTTTTATAGAACCTCACTGGTTACTTAGAAATCCAAACAACGCAGTTTTCTTAAAGTGCCCAGCCTCAGGCCTTCGTCCAGACACACCTGTCAGATATGATGATGATTACTGAGAATCTTATCTCACCATATAAAAGAAAAGGTTCTTTCAATCCCAAAGGATTAGCCACATACCCAAAATACACGCTAATAGCCAATTCTTATTAACTACGCTAAAATTTATTAAAAAAAGAAAAGAGAGAGTGTTGGTTAAAAGATCAATATACAGACAGACTTGAATTTAATTCTTGAGGTTCAGATGCATAGCAGAGGTGAGCTTGTAGTTGCCAAAAGTCCTTTTAGATATAGTCCATAGGTTATAGTCCTATGTCCATATTCAGGGTGGCTCCAGTCAGTGACTGGGGATCTCAATCCTTATGGCTTAAGGTTTCCCCTTCTTGAAACCCAAAGCAGATCTGAGATGCAGAAGGATCGTGTCCCAAGGTTTTTATACATTTTCAGCAGCCTTTTGGCCTGAGAAAACAATAGGCTTAACTTTCCTTCTTCTAAACATCATGGCAATTAGCACAGGATAATTTATTCATTAAACAGTTCAGATACAGGTTACCACAACCTTCAAAGAGACATATTGACAATACTATTTCACTCAAGTATCATCATAAATGTTAATATTCCCTTTTTGATCTTTGAATTAAAGTTATAGCAATAGACAAGACTTGTTTGCTTACATCACAAGACCTGAGCAAACATCTACCCTTTTACCTCTAACAATGCAGACTTGCATTTCAAAGCTTTATTTATTTACATATTTTCCTAACCAGTCACTAAAGTTCACCCATGGGTTAGGTCAGTCTGTGAGTTTATTAACTCTTTCTGGCCCTGTCACCTTCCAATGAGATATTATATCATACTCATCACGTCACAGGTGGGAAAATGAGTTACCATTATCCCTTGAGCCCAAAATCCCTCTTCCCCCTCTTACCAAAACACGTGAATTGTTGCTGCTCAGACGGGTGGCTGGGTTCGGCGCTGCCTTGCGCATCTCAGTAGGCTGCTGTATTGGGGAACCCCCTGGTGCTGTCCATGTGTGTGTTTTAATTAAGGTGTGGTGTGAGGAGGAAAGGATAATAGAGGAGCATCTAACATACTGCTTAGGATAGGTGTGTGTAGCAGGGGAGAAGGGGGAGATTACATGCAAGTAGCTAGATTCTGCAGGTATTTGTTGAATGCATCAGAAAACTCAATTCTAAGATGCGTCTACCCCTCACTGATTAGACCAGGCACAGGAAGTAGCAGTCACATCAGCTTGCCTTAAATGGGCATGCCAAGGTTCTCAAACACGAGTGCCGGAAGCTACGCCCACCTTAGGCACCTGCTGAAGGGAGCCTGATTGTTTTTCCTAACGCTCCGGAGCACGCCGCTATCTTGAGGTACACAAGTGTGAAAAGTTGGCCCAAGTTTAATAAATGTGAAAGTGTTCACCTTAAAGTTACAAAACGTGAAGAGCAGCGTCAGGAAACACAGAAGTGTGACTGGAGAAGCTGTTCTTAGGGGAGAGGCCCTGGTATGTTCTGCTTTTCCAGGAAGCTGTAGTTGATCCATGGGGGCTTGTCAGGAGGTCAACATGGCTGTCAGCTAGAAGGCAGAATTTCCTTATGCCATTGATCTTTAGCTACCGATACGTGACCTCTGGTCACAAATGAGTTTCCTAGGTTGCCTGCCCATCAGATTCTAAACAATAGCAGCGATGCCTGGCTGCTGTCAGCTGTCAAATCTTCCAGCCTTTGTTCTAACTAGTGACAAACGAGCCCAGATTTCCAGTGATGCCTGTATTTAGACTGATCTTGATCACTCTTTTTGACAGTCTTTGATGCCTTATCAACTTACTATGAGACCCAGAGCTGGCCAGAAGCATTGAAAGCTGGAGTTCCTCCTGGAAAAGGCTACGTTCTCCAGGAAACAGCTCTATGATGGAAAATGCATCTGCTTAGCAACACGCAAGAAGACTCTTTATTCTGTGATATTAATGGGCTGCATGGCCAAAGGAAGCAAACTCTTCTCTCATTATTTCAAGCAGAGGCATCAGTGTAGCTTGTATACAGAGAAATGTGGCTTACCTGGCGTAAGGAGCTCATCAGTTTCATACATTCTACCTCATTGGCATATTGCTGGAAAACAAGGGTCATTCCTGGGCTTCAAATACAGACCAACTGGAACTTGTCACTTCTTGCTGATGTTTTGTTAGTGTTTTGGAAATGTCTGCACCACTGGACTACCAATTCTTCTTTGGGGCAGGGAGAAGATGTACAAAAATCCCTTAAGGTTTTGACTGTCACGTTAATTACAAATAAGCAGTGTGGGGTTAAAGTAGTTAATTACACCAGTGTAGCCGTTAACTAACGATCTTTTCACAGGTAAAACACAGCACTCTTATCTATTTAAGTTTCTCTTGTAATGCTGTACCCATATTTTGGCTACTTAGTATCTAATTAATGTTATAATAGAATATTTACTCTTGATTCCCTTACCCCATCAAGAACCACTGATGGCTGCCCTCTTGAAACAATAGGCTGAAAAGTTCTTGCAGGGAAGATGCCCCAAATCAATACTGTCACCCCCACTTTACCTAGTCACCTTCTGCAAGCTGAGGTGTGTTATACTGCCAGGATATATTCCAGGAACAAAGGCAGCATAAACGTTTTTAAGTATAAAGTGCACATAAAGGGAAGTTCGGTAGCTCATCCAGTGCTGTTACCACCTACCTTTATTGAACACCCAAACTCGATTGAGAAGGCCTGAGTCTCATTCCAGTGGGGGGCTGTGTACGCTGCAGCTGGTGGTGTGATTTGCAGCTTGTGGCAATGTACCAGCACTAGCTGTGTACTCTACCTCACTCACTAAAAGTGGAAGTGAGGATGCTGCAGCATGAGCTTCTGTGCAGGCCACATAAGTGAGTGTACATGGGCAGGGGGGCAGGCAGGCAGGCAGGCAGGCTTCTGAAACCTACCCTGTGGCACCCTTTCTCTGCTATTTTCTAAAGTGCAGGAATGTCTACATGAGCGGCAAATGACACCCACAGCTGCTGTGCAGCCACACCCTAGGACTCCTTTATGCGGCCGGAGATGTGGATGGGGCCTTAATGTACCTGAGAGTTGGGCCCAAAGTATTTAAAGACCTAGCTAACAAACAGTACAGAACGGCTGCAGGTGCTGTGGCTGGCTGCAGTGTTTACTCCTGGGGGAATTCTGCGCATGCGCAGCATTCATGGGCCAAGAAGAATTTTCTTTTTCCCTGCAGCAAATAACTTCTGATGGAAAGTTGCTGAAGTTATGCCTTTTGCCCACCAGGGGCCACTGTGGCACTAGAACAGAACAGCTGCTCCAGGGCTAGCCCCATCTGCTGATAGGGAAGAGAAGGTAGCACCCTGCCCCTGGGGCCAGGTCAGGAGACAGGGGATATGGGAGGGGGGGAGACACAGTGTGGGGCATATGGGTCTGCTGGTGTGTGTGTGTGTGTGTGTGTGTCACAGACAGGTTCATAAGGGATATTGAGGGAGGACAGACTGGGGCAGGAGCTGAATGGGAGTGGAGGTGCAGGGCCCTGGGGGACACAGGGACACCTGGGGATGTGGGGTGGGGGTGGGGTGTAGCAACACATGGGGGCAAGGGGTAGCTGAGTAGGGGCACATGGACACATGGGGTGGGGGTGCAGGGAGACATGGGGTAAGGGGTAGCTGAGTGGGGGCACAGGGACACCTGGGGATGTGGGGTGGGCGTGGAGTGNGGGCACAGGGACACATGGGGTAAGGGGTAGCTGAGGTGGGTAAGGGGTAGCTGAGTGGGGGCACAGGGACACATGGGGTAAGGGGTAGCTGAGTGGGGGCGTGGGGGCACGGGGGCACATGGGGGTAAGAGGTAGCTGAGTGGGGGCACAGAGACATGGGAATGGGGGTGCAGGGAGACATGGGGTAAGGGGTAGCTGAGGGGGGTAAGGGGTAGCTGAATGGGGGCACAGGGACACATGGGGTAAGAGGTGCAGGGACACATGGGGGAAGGGATAGCTGAGTGGGGGCACGGGGACACATGGGGGTAAGGGGTAGCTGAGTGGGGGCACAGGGACACATGGGGTAAGAGGTGCAGGGACACATGGGGTAAGGGGTAGCTGAGTGGGGGCACAGGGACACGGGTGGGGGTGCAGGGACACATGGAGGTATTAGAGAGGGTGGAAGGACACATGGGTTGGGGGGTGCACGGCCCTATGGGGACAGGCAGATGTGCCTGACTGAATGGGAGCAGCCAGGGTCTGCATGGGGGAGGGTCCCTAACAATCTCCCCCCACCCCTCAAAAACACCTGTTCCATACGTCTCCCACCCACACCCAACAACCCCCCAAGTTCACACTTCAGTTCCTGCCCAGCAATTACTTCCCTCAGCATCTCTGTTACCCCTAACACCTCCAAGACTTTGCATTGCTTCTGGGAGGGGTGGGTGGGTGAGAAATACAGTTCTGTGTTGCAGTTTAAATGAATTATTACTCAGCGTTCTGTATTTATATGCCTAGTAAGTCACCTATTTGTCAAAAAACATTTCCTGAATCTTTTTTCATCATCCGTATTGTTACGGACATACTTGCTGACACGTAGTTTGAAATAAATTATCAAAAATAATTGAAACTGGTGTAAGTGTGTTATTTTGCCAAATAAAATATGCAGCATTTTGCAGACTTTTCAAATACTGTGTGCAGAACTTTTAATGTTTCGGTGCAGAATTCCCCCAGGACTCTCTCTCCTGGCCCTCCCTCCAAATTCTAGCAGTGCCACCGCACAAAACCAGCCTCTGCACCCTTGGGCTGGTTTGCAGGTAGAGGGGAGGCTTTGCTCTTTGAAGTGGTCTCATGGCTCAGCTTCCAGCCCTGCTGGGGGGGATCTGTACGTTGGGGTTGCTGTTAGAGGCTCTCACTGGACTGTTTAAGTGCCTGAGTTGTCTAATGAAGAGCAGCCTTTTAAGCAGAGGCCACAGCTGTGTTAAGTGTTGTCTAACCCTGCGCTGAGCTGGTCCATATGACGCAGTGCCTAATGCCCTGTGGTCACACTCCCATTCTGCCCCCGCCTAGCCCCAGGGGGCGTGGCTACAGGGAGAAGGGGAGGGGAGTTTCAGGAACACGTCCTGCCTTCTGCTTAGTAAGTTGCTGCCTTCAGTGGTTTCAAGGCAGTTGCTGCTAACTGCTGAACGGGGGCTAGTCTAGCTTTGTTACAAGCTACTGGGGGGGGTAGCTGGTCTGTGGTTATACTACGCTGCTGCTGCCGCTGCCTTCAGGTGTTAAGTTCTCTGGAAGCTGCAGAGGAACCACTGGCAGCGGAACGACTTAGCGCTGCAGGTACTGGAGTCGGATTCTACGAAATCAGTTTCCAGGGCAACTCCGAGAGCCGCCCCGAGAGTCTGGGGTGGAGAATGCAGAGCTGACCCTGCTGCCGGACGCTGTGTTCCATTCAGCGCCTGGTTACAATGTCTGAAATGTAAAGTAAGGTGGGATGACCCGGGAAACACCCTAAACTGAAGCCACGGGAAAAAAGCCACAAACTGCGCTCTGCGTTCGAGACCATTATTTTTTATACAGACAGAGCGGGTGGGCGGGCTGTGGACCCACCTCCCCCAGCATTATCCCCTGATGGACTGGAATGTCCTCGAGTGAGCAAACAGGGCAGCTGACCCAACCTCGGCTGAGTCCTGCGCATGATCCTGCCTTGAGGTGTGCGGCCAGACTGCTGAATGACTCGCGTTGCTTTTTCTGCAGGAGCTATTTTATTGGGTTAATGGGTTATACAGTAAACGTTTGTTGGGTACTTTCCTGTCAGCGGTACACGAGTATACGAGTCTGTCTCATGGAGCTGCCGTCTTCACACCGCCGGCGCTGCCCTGAACTGCTGGGTTAGACAGAACACTGCTGCCGTGAGGGCCGTGCCCTGGCGTGCTAGCAGCGTGGCACTGAAATCGCGACAGCCCTTCCCCCCGGTCTGGAGAGCAGCGTGGACAAACTGATGGTAGGTGCAAACCACGTCCTTCAGATTGACGGTGAGCTCCTTGTGGCGTCTCCCGCACAGCCCACAGGCTGTGAACTGGAAACACAGCGCCGTCAGTCGCATGAGGTCCTGGAAGGTCTCCTGCAATGCACCAGGCAGCTCTTCAGAAGGCCTGTCTGGTTGTAGGACCTTCTGGCAGCTGGCCATCAGCTTGCGGGACTCCGCGCAGAGCACGTGCTTGTGTTCAGAGTAATGTTTTGCGCACGTGTCTCGAGGGTGTTTCGTTTGGTTTCCCGAGAACTGCCTCACAATGGCCTGGAGCTCTGCCACATTTGCCAGGAACGGAGAGAAGTCAGCCGATGACTTCCCTGCTCTCTCTTGCAACTGACCCAGCGCTTCCGGGTGAGATTCTGGCCATGGGCCGTTTTCACTCACACCAGGCTCAGCGGCCACACAGTTACTCTCGTCCGTGGTCCTGGGAAGGGGCTGGTCTAGAAACGACAAGCTCCCAGCAGCCGGTGGGGTTGTTAAGGGCCTGGAGGAAGGGCTGTGTGCAGAATCAACATACTCATAATCCAGGTCATTGTCTAGCCCCCGGAAGCAGCTGGCATAAGACAAGTGACAGGTGCACTTGTCCATGCCAGCTTTAGGGAAGAGGGTCCCCTTAACACTGGTCAAACCCAAAGGACGAGTTGTCTTGCAGCTCGTAGACACTGGGGCATCTTTTTCATGGGTCACACAAAGCAGCGATTGATCTGTACCAAAGTTTCCCTCTCTGTGTGCTGAGGTGCCACCAGTATCTTTGGGGGAAGGAGAATGTAGCCCCGGTGATGTGTTTAAGTGGCAGCCCTTTCTTTGCTCTGCGGTCTCCTCCGTGAGAAGAGGAGTCAGAGCGGGCTGGGGCTGTTCGTGGCGACCATCCACATATAGTGCATCTTCTCTGGGTTCTCCCTCCTCTGTGCGCTGGCCACTAAGCAGCTCCGGAGGAGGACGCGCTTTCGGAGAAGCCGAGGAAAAATGCGTTTCCTTCCTTAGGGCACCTGAGTCGGAATGCTCTGCTGTCCAGGGACTTTGGTCACCAGCTTGGCCAGTATCTGCTGGGGGGGCGTCTTCTATGTCCCCCTGCTGGCAGGGCATTGCTTGGTCTGTCCTGGTTCCAAACGAAAGCCAGGAGAGACGAGTGATTATTCCTGATGCTCCGTTAAAGTCTGAAAGCAGCTCCGTGGCATTAGAGAAACCCAAATGGTTTTTATCTTCCACTCTTTTTAAGGGTTCTTCATTTAGGTTCCTGTTGGTTTTCTCTCCAGATGCCATTTCAGCATCTGGCTTCACTGCACAGCTAGTGGGACCAGCTGTTCCCCTTGCAAAGGGAGATGATGGCACAAGCTGTTCAGATGCTTCTCCTTTATCAGCAGTGGACAGAGAAGCCAGGTCTGAAGCTGCAGCCTGGGGCAATGGCTTGCCTCTGTAGCACCCCAATGGAGAAAGCACTGGCTCAGCACTAGCAGGTATCCCTCCTTCGCCTGGATGTGCAGACGTCTCGAGTTCACGGTGGGCTCCCAGAGCCTCCGCGGCACTCTGTGGCATCGGCTGCTCTTGCGGCACCGTGCGGGTTATACATCCATCCCCCGTTTCAGAAAATGGGCGACCACAGCCACCGGGGCTGTCCCAGGTGCCTCCTGCTTGTTCTGGGTCTCTGATGTCTCCCAAATGGAAGGATCTCTCAGAAGGACTGATGCAGCCACTGTCACGCGCGCATGCAGAACCAAGAGGCCCCAGGCTGTTCTCCGCACAGCTGGGCAACGGGGTTAGGTCCGAAGTTTCTTTCCCTTCCTGGTCACCCTGGAGCTGACTGGCTGAAATGGAAGGGATGACCGAGGCGGTTACTGATTTGGTTTCCGTGGCGTCAGGCTCCATTTCCATGAAGGCAGACGATGGGTTTTTACTCTTGGCTTCACTCTGAGGCTCTAGCTGGGCAAAGGTCCTGGTTTCCAGCAGCGGGGGTTCCCCGGTGGTGTCGTCCAAGGAGGATGTCATGTGAGTGAGAGAGATGGAGGGCAGCTGGGGCTCCCATTCAGAGCAGCACGCAGGATCAGCGCTCTCCAGGGCGGGGGATGGAGCCACCGGGAAGGTAACCTGCGACGTGTAATCCGTCTGTAGGAAAGATCTCCTCTTTCTCAGGCTCTTGGCATGCTTCAGCTCCTTCTCCTTTCTGTGCTTCTCCCTGGTAGCTTGTCTCGACATGCAGCTTTCCCCCAGGTTGCAGCACCTCGACTTCTTCAGGAAGCAGGAATCGCCCTTCCCCTCATGGGACAGTGCTTTAGAGCCTGCCAGGAAAGAAGAGAACACAAGGGTAAGGAAATGGTAGTGTACCACACACACGTGTGTGTAACTGGCTACACACAGAGGGCCACAGGTTGTTCATGGGGTCTCCTGGACTGATGAGAACCATGCATCGGGGATGGCGGCCATCTTGGCTGAGACACCAGGGATTGAATTGGGGAACCTTGAGCACTAAAAGCATGAGCTGCTAAAGCTCTGTAAATGGGGAGCTGTGACAAACTTGTGTCCTACGTGGCTCGGCACAGAGGGGGTAGCTCATAGGATGGTTTAGGTTAAGTACCAAGCAGAAGGTAAGTTTGGGGCCTAAGCATACAAGAGTATAGGAGACAGAGTATTATGGGAAAGTAAGAATTAGCAAGGACATGACCCAGGGTTAATTACACTAACTGCTGAACAGGGGCTAGTCTAGCTTTGTTACAAGCTGCTGGTTTTTGCAGGGTTTTGAAATGAGTGTTTTTGAGAATGGTTTGGTAAAATGCGATCTCTATTGATAGCATGGGAGGGATAGGGGGTGCCGCTGTTAACTTCAATAGCGTGGATTGTAAAGAGCCCACAAGGTGGTGGTAGAGCTAGAATTCAGGGAAAGGGCAGTTTCATGTTAATTATAAAAGGAGTAAATTCATGAAAAAGGTATGGTTAGGTTCCAGGATAGTAAGGCTGTAGCTCACTCTGTTGTCTGGGCACTTATCACCCATTGACACACCATTTCATCTTGGAGTGGGAGTATAATTGTAGCAGGGTGTAAGTGTTAATTGCATGCCTGTTTGCTTAACGAATCATTTTTCTTTTGAAAACTTTTCTTCTTCGTGGCTTACTCTAGGCCTTAATTGGCGGGGGGTGATGGATGGATAAGGTGGTCTTGGAATTTCTGTCTGGTTTCAGGTTGGAACTAGGGGAAAAGAAGTGAAGGCTGCGTGAGTGCCCGTAGCTATGCATTTCTGTATTGTCCAGACGTGGGCTGTAAAACGGAATGGTAGTTTGTGATCTGTCCGAGGGGAAGAGAGAGGAAGCTGCAGTGTGTTCTCCTGAGGTTTGGGGGCTGAGTTTAAGCGATAGAGTTTTTCAACTTTTAGTCTGGGGATTTCCTTAGGTTTTAAGAATGTCTAAGAATCATCGCTCGGTGTCAGGGGTCAGGCAAGCCTGGCAGGAATGGGTCCCTATCTCCTTCCTGGCAGCTTCCCACCACCACACAGTGGCTCCTCCCTCCCATTCTCTGGACTGAACCACTTGGTCCCTACACGGCTTTCCCGCTTCCTTTTCTTCTGGCCTGCTCCTGTATCTATACCTCCCAGGATTCCTGCCAGCCCACGCCACCCCTGAGCACAGCCGTCAGCCTCTGGGCCAGCTGCACCTCCCACAGCATTCGTGGGGGCCACACACACTTTGCAAAGTGCATCATGTACACAGCGAACACAACAAACTCACATGGGTACTACGGAAGCTTAAAGACGCGTGTACCTTTAAATAACATGTGTGTTCCATATGTGTCTGTACTCTGGTGTGCTTGTGATAGCGGGCGGGGTTTCAAGAAAGCCAAACTGTCTTAGGAGCACAGGTCCCATGACTTTCACTGGGACTGGTGCTCCGAACTCACCTGGGTGCTACTGAAAAATGCCACCCAACCCTATAGCTCCGATAGCGAGGTGCTCTCTCTGCATGGCAGTTCTGCCTGCGAGGGATTCATTCTTGGAGAAGGGACGTTTAAAGCTTGTTTGCGAGTCCAAAGAGCTTCAGGAAAACCTTGGGAAACTGAACAAGGGGGACGTGTTCTCGGCATTGTGGATCTGACGCGTGGCCACCCCTAGGTTCATTATTCATCACTCGTCCAGCCGTACCACCCAGAGTACCCCAGGAATGATCAGGTCCTGTCCTGCCAGGTGCGAGGGTCCCTGCCCTACTGAGCTGATTTATTACATAACCTCTTCTCTGAGCGCACCTGCCAGGGCGTCTGTCGGGGTCAGCCGGTCCGCGGCATCGTAGAATTCGTCCTCGGAGCTGGTGTCCCCGAAGCCCGGAGGCGGGTGCAGGATGAGGTCATTCTCCTCTGCTGTTGGATCTACCTTGCAGCGTCCCTCCTGCTGGCCCGACTCAGCCGGCAGGTCCTTCGCAGAGCCGTTCCCCGGGCTATGATTGAGGATGCTTCTCTCTCCGTTGCTGCCTGGGGATATGCTGGAGCAGAGACTGTAATACTCCATCACGTTCTCCTCCGACAGCTTGGTCTTGAGAGCCGAAGCATCTGCCTCATTCTCCCCTCTTTGCTCGGGGCTGGTCTGCCCAGGCACAGGGTGGCTTCCTTGGGATAACTGCAAGAAACAAAGGAAATCTTCAGACTCTGCCCCACCGCTCCCCTCCTTGTTGGCCAGAGCGAAGACGCTCTTGTCTTGGCAGTTGAGTTCTTGAATAGTGGGTGTGAAAAACTGGAGGAACTGTGGCCTGCTGGAGGAGCAGGCCTCCAAGTCATCCTCCTCCAGAGCGTCCATCGAGTCACTCGAGCCACTGGTCTTGCATCCTCTGCTCTCGGTATTGGCCGAGTCAGAGGCTTCGGACGCACTGTCCGTCACGTCAGTCCTGCCTCCGGGGTTCCTGCTGTCTGGCTCCAGCTCAGGCAGCTCCTCCTGCTCTGCCTCCTCCTCACACAGAGGCTGGATGCTGCCGGGGTTCAGCCAGGGGGGGTCTAAAAACCGCTCTGCAGAGGAATCCAATTCCCAAGAGTCTTCGGAGTCGCTGCAGGCTCTCGACTCGTACCCTGCAACGTAAAGACACCGCGCCTGCTATGAGCACAGGCCAATGCAAACAGCTGGGTACAGCAGCCGAACTAGCACAGAAGCAGCAGCAGTTCAGTCCCTCTGCACTCCTAGAAAGAGACCCACTCCTGTGACTGCTGCTCGGATTCTGAACAAACGAGCACGGAGCACAGTCTGTCCCACAGGGCCACGACCTGCAAGCAGAGACCAGTGCTGGAGCTGGTCACTAATACAGTCTAATGCCTAGATTCCCAGGCTGAAGGGCCCACTGACCTGCCCGGTAACACAGAGCTTTCCGACGGGAATTCCGGCCTTGGTTTACAAATTGTGGTGGATTCCCCAATCATGGACAACTCTCGGTGAGTTGGTCCAGCGGTTAATTACTCTCACTG
Organism: Platysternon megacephalum; assembly: GCA_003942145.1. Taxonomy (NCBI): domain Eukaryota; kingdom Metazoa; phylum Chordata; order Testudines; family Platysternidae; genus Platysternon; species Platysternon megacephalum. The sequence continues at coordinate 5,264,822 of QXTE01000072.1, forward strand.
TTAAAACGTTACACCCTATTTCCAGTCTGAATTTGTCTGGCTTCGACTTCCTGCCTTTGGATCGTGTTAGACCTTTCTCTGCTAGATCGAGGAGCCCATTCTTCAATATTTGTTCTCCAGGTAGGTACTATTGACTGATCAAGTCACCCCTTAACCTCTTCGTTAAGCTAAATAAATGGAGCTCCTTGAGTCTATCACTCTACGGCAGGTTTTCTAATCCTCTAATCATTCTCGTGGCTCTTCTTTGAACCCTCTCCTATGTGTGGCTTATTATTGTTGTTGTTATAATGATAATCATTACTATTATTTCTTTGTATTGCAGTAGTGCACAGGAGCCCCCGTCATGGACCAGGCCCCACTGTGCCAGGTGCTGTACAGACACAGAACAAAGGGACAGTCCCTGCCCCAGGGTAAGCAGAAAGAGAACAGTCTTTCCAATAGCTTCAAGGAGTTGTGAGCCGTGAGATGGGGCTCAAGAGGGGACTAACTTCCTAGCAGAAAACTCAGCACCTGACCTGCGTCTGCGGTGACAGACGCTCCCAAGTGATTAGTCAACTCGCCACCCTTCGTTGAAAAAGGCGACTAGTTCTTACCTTCTTCCGTGGAGATGCGGTGGGCCTGCTGCTTAGCCTCACCCCACGTGAATATGGTGATGCCCGAGTCTACACACAGCCTGTAGTAACCTGCAATGAGGCAGGCGAGATCCTTGGCACTGTTTGATTCTAGCATCAGCGTCAGCAACTGTAACGAAAAAGAATGTGTTAGGCCCCCTACGTGACCTGCAGAGATGTGCACTAAATAAAAGGACATTCCCCATCTCCCAGATACGGAGAGGTGAATTACAGAGTGGGCTGCAAGGAGGAAAGGGAAGCAGATTTTTCTTTGATGCCCAGTGTCCTACTGACGAAGGACAGCCAAATATTTTTTAAGGGAATCTCATTTTCCTTGACCAGGTTGCATCTTTTCTAATGGTTCTCCTGTCTCCCTTTGCATTTTATCCAATGCAAAATATTTTACCTTAAAAGAATTGTCAAGGGACAGTTAAACTCTGATAAATACAGTCTGCTAGTGTGTCAAATGGTTAGGCACTCGGAGACAAGCTGCCTTCTGAGCACAGTGTTAAAGCACATTGGTCATGATAGCCCAGGGGTCGGCAACCTTTCAGAAGCGATGTGCCGAGTCTTCATTTATTCACTCTAATTTAAGGTTTCGCGTGCCAGTCATACATTTTAATGTTTCTAGAAGGTCTCTTTCTGTAAGTCTATAATATATAACTAAACTATTGTTGTATGTAAAGTAAATAAGGTTTTTAAAATGTTTAAGAAGCTTAACTTAAAAATTAAATTAAAATGCAGAGCCCCCTGGACCAATGGCCAGGACCCGGGCAGTGTGAGTGCCACTGAAAATCAGCTCGTGTGCCGCCTTCGGCACGCGTGCCATAGGTTGCCTACCCCTGTGATAGCCAGTGATATACTATAAAAGTAACTAGGAAAAAAGTCCCACCACTGCATTAATGAGGATAACAGAAACAGCAAAACAAACACGTCGCTGTCTTTACTAGCATTAAGAATTCAATTAGACTGTTAGATCGTTGAGAAGATCGAAGAGCAACTCTCCCAACACACGCACCATTTGAAGCTGCAATTACCTTCACATCCTGAAGGTAGATTTTGACCATGCTCGCTTTCTCAGACTCCTCAGTAAGCTCTAGCCTGCTGATGTTCGCAAACTCTGCCAGAGGGGTTATGATGTTCAGCTTGTTATTGATAATCTGGCTGATTCCATACTTAGCTCCGACCAGCAAGGCGACGTACGATTCCCTGTCCTGTAGCTACCGGAGAAAGGTGGGTTAGAATCCAGCCTTAATAGAAATCTAAACAGGAACCTCGTGACAAAGCGAGACGTAGACTCCTGAGTTGTGCGTTACTGCTTGGCACGTTTCAATTAGGGGAAGCAGCCAACTTTTACTGGCCCCCAAACCTGACTAGTGGGTAGCTCCAGAGACAGCTCCCAGAGACAGCAGGGCAGAGACTAATGTGAGATGGAGGCTGCCTGCCTCGCCGGGTACATCTACACGGTCACTGGGAGGGTGCTTCCCTGCACGGCTGGACAGAGGCGAGCTCGCGTGCTAGAAATAGCAGTGTGGCTGCGGTGGCACGGGCGGTGGCTCAGGCTAGCTGCCCGCGTATGTACCCACAGGATTGGGCAGCAATGTACTTGGGCAGCTGGCCACACTGGCGCTAGCTTCCTATCCGTGCTGGGAGGATCCTCCCAGCCGCAGGGCCGGTTCTAGGGTTCCGGTACCGTGGGGGGAAGTGGGTAGTTGCGTGCTCCTGGCTGTTACTATTCAAAAACAAGCCACCTCCCAGAAGGCCAAAGGTTAGTTCGACTCCTGGAAAATCTGGGATTTTACAAGTTTAAAACAGTAAAATGTGGCGGCTGGGTCAGTATTTTGCTCTGACTTAGAATTTCTATAAAGGATGAAGACTCTCCAACCTGCTGTTCCACTGGCTAACTCTGGACACCTTTGCACATAGTTTGGTCTTTCTGACAATCAATCGGGGCCACCCGAAGATCTTTTTTTTGGGGGGGGGGGGGGGGGAGAATGTCCCCTTTTCTGCCCCTCCCTCTGCCAGCGCCAGGCCTGCCCACCTGCTGTGGAGAGGTACCCACCTGTGCTTGAGAGAGACACGGAGCCGATGGGGGATGGCCAGGGCTCGGGGTTGCCAGGGCCTCCTTTGAGCTGACGGAGAGTTGTTGTTCTCCCAGGAAGGGACACCACCCCACCACATGGAGCTCCAGCCCCACTGCCCACACTTTGGCGGGTGGGGCTCTTTCATTAGATCGATTGGGTTTGGTGGGATTTTAGGGGTTGTTGTTGCAAGATCATGTGTTTAACATCCTGGCTTCCTTTGCCTGCTCCTGTCCCCATCTTTTAATTTACCCCTGTCCCTCGTGGGAATAAAATGCTGGGCATCTTTCTGTCGGTCCTTCATTTACCATAGCTGGTTGTCGGATGGGCTGCGGGCTTCGGCACTCAGCACTGCGAATCCAGGGCTCGTCGGCCCCAAGGTGGCTCACCGAGGAGAGAGGATTAATGGGATCTCCCTCCCATGGGCATCTACATCCTTTTAAGTGACCCTCCCCAGATTCAAACGATCCATTTGTAAGACATTCCGCCGCCCGAGAGCCAGGACGGAGCCCCCTTCCTCCCAACGTGGCTGCCCCGTCAATCTCATGGCAGAGGCGCACACGGGGGGTGATCAGCGCTCAGGTACATCGCTACGCCCTCCGCTCTCCCGGAGCTGGCGTCGGGGGGCGGGGAACAGGAGTTCTGTGCTCTGAAACGGTTTAGCCCCCTACTGCCCAAGAAAAATCTATCTATCTATTATGAAATACTGACATTTCCCCACAGAAAACAGACACTGTTCTGGAAAAATTTAGTTTAATCAAAAACCCAAATTTCCACTGACAGGCTAGAGCTGGAAAATTTTCAACTCGTCTTACTCAGCGTGAAGACGGACAGAGCAATAGTAATCCACTGGTGAGCAGAGCCGTCCCTTGGGTACGGCGAATGAGGGCGACCGCCCCGGGCCCCGTGCTTTGGGGTGCCCCGCAGGAAGCGGGCGGGGAGGTGAGGCTGGTGGGTGAGACGGGCGGGGGGGGGGAGGAGTAGCCCCCCTACCGGAACCTCCTCCTCCCCCCAGTGCCTCCTGCCCGCCGACAGGCCCCGTGGATCAGCGCCTCCCCCTCTCTCTCAGTGCCTGCTACAGATCAGCTGGTTCATGGGGTCAGGAGGCACGGGGGGGGGGGGGGGGGGGGGGGGGGGGGAGCGAGGGCGCAGCATGCTTGGGGGCGGGGGTGGAACTGGGCAGGGAAGGGGGGGGCGGAGCGGGGGTGGGAAGAAGCAGGGCAGGGGTGGGGCCTTGGGGGAAAAGGGTGGAGTGGGGGCAGAGCCGGGGGGGGGGAGTACCCTCTGGCAGATTAGAAACTCGCCGCCTATGTCCCAGGCCCCCCACGCCCCTAGGGACGGCACTGCTGGTGCGTGTTCATTCCAGGCCCCCGTCTCCACCTGGTCCTCAGAGGACATGAGCGTGTCAGCTGCCAGCTCTGGAACCTGGCTCTCTAGCATAAGCTGTGGCAGTTCCTGCTGTTAGCTCTGGAGGTCCTTGATTCAATCCCATGTGTCAGCCAAGGTTGTGTCATGCCTTATGTCAGGAGACCTTCTTTCAAAGGGAAAACATCATAGAATCATAGAATATCAGGGTTGGAAGAGACCTCAGGAGGTCTCTAGTCCAACCCCCTGCTCAAAGCATGACCTAATCCCAACTAAGTCATCCCAGCCAGGGCTTTGTCAAGCCATGCCTTAAAAACCTCTAAGGATGGAGATTCCACCACCCCCCAAGGTAACCCATTCCAGTGCTTCCCCACCTTCCTAGTGAAATAGTGTTTCCTAATATCCAACCAAGACCTCGCCTACTGCAACTTGAGACCATTGCTCCTTGTTCTGTCATCTGCCACCACTGAGAACAGCCGAGCACCATCCCCTTTGGAACCACCCTTCAGGTAGTTGAAGGCTGCTATCAAATCCCCCCTCACTCTTCTCTTCTGCAGACTAAATAAGCCCAGTTCCCTCAGCCTCTCCTCATAAATCAAGTGCTCCAGCCCCCTAATCATTTTCATTGCCCTCCACTGGACTCTCTCCAATGTGTCCACATCATTTCTGTAGTGGGGGGCCCAAAACTGGACGCAATATTCCAGATGTGGCCTCACCAGTGCCAAATGGAGGGGATTAATCACTTCCCTCGATCTGCTGGCAATGCTCCTACTAATGCAGCCCAATATGCTGTTAGCAGGGCCGGCTCTACTGTTTTTGCCGCCCCAAGCCCCTGCTTGGAATGCTGGTGCCTGGAGCCGGCCCTGGCCGTTAGCCTTCTTGGCAACAAGGGCACGCTGCTGACTCATCCATTTTCAGGGGAGGGTAAATCTTGGCCCAAACCAATGCCCATGGAACAATGGACCAATCACATCTGAAGAGCCACAAGACCTACGTTGAATGCCACACCCTGTGCTTTTTAACAACACATAAATAAAAGGATCCTCAGCGACTGGTTTCACAGTCTTGACTCCAAAGGAGCTATGCTCGTTCGCATTGGCTGCGGATTTAGAATGCGACTGCTGGAAAGGGCCCAAGAGAAATGCGCATGTTTAGTTGAAGCAGCCGCGCCAACACACCTAGGGTGACCAGACAGCAAATGTGAAAAATCAGGACGGGGGATGGGGGGTAATAGGAGCCTATATAAGAAAAAGACCCCAAAATCGGGACTGTCCCTGTAAAATCGGGACATCTGGTCACCCTAAACACACCCGATGGGGAGCGGTCCGTAGGGCAGCATGGCAGAGCGGAGTGCGGGGGGAGGGATGTGAAGGAAGACATGGGGAAGCTTTACGGATTGTTCCAGGGAGCTGCTCTGATGCAGAACTGGGAGACAGCGTGAAGGTGGTTGAGGGCAAATACGACTAATGGGTGATGAAGCGGGTGTTGCTGGCAGAACAAATCTGGGGGAGATAACCCATTAACCTGCTGCTGGGGTGTTTTTGACTCTCAGCTGTTAAAAAAAATTAGACATCCTGCTTTACAGAAAGTGCGCTTTAATCAAGACGAGGCTTGGGCAGTTTCAGCATAGTGCTAAAAACGACTCCCATTGCACGAGTTTGTTTTCCACAGCATGGTAACAACACACACAGAAGGGACGGCCAGAGAAAACACAAAGATTTGCCAAAATCACCGACAAACGAATGCACATACCATTAGGGTGGCATTAAAGATTTTCCCGCTATACATTTTCAGGTCTCCAAGTATCTGCAGGTAGCTCAGACGCACCTGTGTGGCCGAGAGGACGTGCTTGGATTTTAAAGAAAAGAAATATTGCTGAGAAAGTTACAAACCAACCACTGGGACAAGCTGGGCGTGTGGGTAAAGGGGTTTCTAAATTGTTCATTTGGATCTAAGCAGACGTGTACAATGCACAGCACTAGATGGATTTGAGACACACACAGAGACAGAAAAAACAACCTCTGACTAGATGACTGCCCTCCTCCTATGCACAGCAGGCAAGAATTCAGTTCCAGTGCACACTAAGGCAAAGGTGGCAGTCCGGGGGGTCACTGGGAATAGTCTGCTTAGGAGGAGACCCAACTTTGTGACTTCTGGCTCCCATCTCTGACTGCCCTGTTGACAAGGGCTGGTCTAGACCTGCAGAAGCAGCACACAAGCAATGCTAATGCTGGGAGAAACAGCTGTACCAAAGGAGAGGGGACTGAGCGAGAAGAGTAAAGGGGTGCAATGCAGCCCCCATGAAGACCAAATAAAATGGAGTAGCAAGGCTGTGAGGACCCCAGCTGGAGAAGGCTGGTGTACAACATGGTGCTAAAACCATCTCGGCTCAGTCCCACTGAGGCTGGGCTCAGTGGCCAAGCCGGCTGGCTTTCATTGAGTGACCTCACACACATGCATAGGTTCTACCTTTTGTCTCGGGTCCAGCAAGATTTGGTTCCTCTTCATGTGAAAGCTGATGGCTTTCTTGATGTCTTTGCCTTTCATGTTTCGGAGTAAAGTCGGAGATATAAAGTTTTCTATTCCCCAGTCCTTCCTGCCATGAAGACAGAGCAGACGGGTACGGCTCAAAGAGAAATTACGGGCTTGTTGCACAAATTCCTGGCTGAGTTTCTCTGGCCTGTGTCATCTACGGACTGAGGAGTCCGTTCGTAAAGTGCATTTTGCTTTGCTTAAAAGATTCTTATATTGTGGTGTCTTTTGGGTTAATGGTTCCCACCAGTCTAAGACTAGAGGCCAGTTGTTCCAATGGAGAATTTTTCCAACGTAATAAGTATTACTTGCTAATTAAGCACATCATGGAGTTTTCTCTTGATGCGTCCGTCTATTCCTTTATTAGTCGGGGCGTGGCGTATTTGACTATAAATAATAAGTCAGTGACAGAGATGAACACATAACCCAGCTGGCTACAAACGTCCGGGCTACTACTGAACAATGGCCCCTTTACAATTTTTAGTAGTGAGGGTGTTTTAGCAGAACAGCCCATACAATAAGCGTGTCTGCCTAGGAAGGGGAGATGCACGCGATAGATTTGCTGGGGGCCATTCCTGGGCAGTGATGATTTCGGCTACTGCACTCAGAACTCCCAATAAACACGCCCGCAAGAGGCAACCTTTATTTAAATGAAATCCTGCCCTGTGCAACAATAACTACCTAACACGTTACCGTAGTGCTGCTCTAGAGACCCACCGGCTGACATTTCTAGCCGTTACGCCATGCGAGCAGTTTAGAAGGGAGATATGAGAGAGTTGGTTTTGTGCAGCCGTCTCAAACGGCGACGCATCTCTCTCTAAAAGGATCTGCATAACCAATATATGGAATCAGTATTAAACAACAAGGACAGAGCACGTTCCAATCTACTACCACTGCCCTGACCTAGCCATCTTCCATTTCTCTGGTGCCTATCACAGCCCCAGTACAAAAGCTATATGGGACTTGGGTCAGCTAGCACGGCAGAGAATTTTCCACTTACTCTATATATTTGAAAGACACTTTCTGCGGCTGGGCGCAAGCATAAATCCGCTCTTGTATATGCAGCGCTGCCAGGCGCAGGGCCACGCTGCACTTCATTTCGACAGCAAATCGCTCCTGAAGCACATCGCTGCAGCTCTGGAACGGACACAGCCAGGTTAACACGCACAGGGGGCACGGCAAAGAGGAAGAATGACTTTGCTTGGGCGTCCCCTTTTGCCTGGCTCAACCATTTTTGACTCATCTGTGAAGGGCGCCATAGGCACCGACTTCCCCGCTTTCCCCTGGGTGCTTGACCCCCCCCCTCTGCCCCCGCCCCCACTCCACCCCTTCCATGTGGCCCCGCCCCTGCCCCACCCCGCCGCAAAGTCCCCACCCCAACTCTGCCCCCTCCCTGCCCCTATTCCAACCTCTTCCCCAAATCCCCGCCCTGGCCCCACCTCCTCCCCTGAGCGCGCCATATTCCTGCTCCTTCCCCTTCCTCCCAGCACGCCGCCAAACAGCTGTTTGGCAGTGGCTGGGGGGAAGCACTGGGAGATAGGCGGAGGAGCGGGGACGTGGCACGCTCGGGGGGGGGGGAGAAGGATGAGGTGGGGGGGGTGACGGGAGCTTGGCTGCCAATGGGTGCAGAGCACCCACTAATTTTTCCCCGTGGGTGCTCCGGGGCTGGAGTCAGCGCCTGTGAAGGGCGCAAGTAATTAACAAGTCAAGGCTCAGATTAGGAATCACTAAGCCACTCAGAGCCAGATAATGTCCACGCAGCTTTTGGCACCAATTTAACAATACTGATTTAAATATCACACTTTAGCTTAAACGGGAGGCAAGGCCTTAGGACGGAAAGGGTTATCAATATAGTATAGGACGTTCCGTTTTCACCTGCAAATAAAGGTATTCAAAGGTAACTGGATCTTCTTGTAGGAGGTCCAACGGATCCTTAGGGATAAAGCAGACTCTGAAGAGACACCGGTAATCATGGGAGTCTTTCCTTTGGACCACCTGGAACGAACAAAATAAAATCGTGTTAAACAATAGCAGCTCCGCGAATCCCTCGTTGAAGAAACCCATCCTTGACCAGCAGGTGCAATGAATTTGCACAGGGCAGCCCTTCACACGCTACCGAACAAAGCACTCGGCGTCTGGGTTGGGGGCAAGTCGGCCACTCACTCTAGTGACAAGGAGGCACGAGTGACTCTTTGGGAGGGAAGCAACATGAGAATTAAAGTCAGATGAAGTGGAGGCTACTCCACTGCAGAACTTCCTTAAGGACTCCACAACCTCCCAGAAAAGCCATTAAGATGATCGATTTGTACTGGGCTGTGCCCAGAGGTCCTAGGTGCTGCACCGTTGCACAGCGATAGGCTCTGCCCCAGCGAGGTTACAGTTTAATTGGGATCAGGGTACAACAAGGGCACAACAACTAGTCCAAATCCAATCACACCATTTCAGCTGGGACAATAACAAGTTGGGGCAAAGGACCTGCACCCTGGTCTCAGTGTCATAAATATAAATCTGGTGAATACGTAATGCTACAAACCCTACACCAGAGACGGATTACATGGCCCTACTATGACAACAGAGGAAAGCACTTAAAAAAAAAAAAAGACAGAGAAGATTAAAGTGCTGTTTGTGCTGCCGAAATGTCAACTAAACCTTTTGAAAGTCCCTGGATTATATTAGCATATTTTATTTTGGATAAACCCAGAACTGGCTCATCAACTGGATGGAAAGAGAAGGTCCTAAAGAGACGTATGCCTGGTATTTAGTAATGGGATCTGAACGAGTGAGCCTCCACATCTTGCGCCTGTCTCCCTGACTGGGGAGATGTCCGGGAGTGAGGAAGGGCTGCTCAGAGTCTTAGCTCAAAGTTAGGAACATAAAGTACCTGGGAAATAAAGACACACATTAGAAATGCTAGGGGTGGGATTTGCAAAATAGCGCTCAGGGTTGGCCTAACTCTGCCGGGGCAAAACTCCCATTGACTTCAAAGGGAACCCCAACCAGGCAACCCCTCGCCGACTGCTTCGGAAAACTGCAGCCTCGATTTCTTTTTATATAGTCCCAGAGAAATGGTCCTCCAGAAAAGGGCACCTCTGAAGGAGCAGGGATTGGCCACACTGGAGAGGAGACACTGGACAAGGGCAGGCCAGTGTTCGGAGATGGTCTAGGGAATCCTCTTACTAGATGCCGAGCTGGTGGGTCTTGCTCACATGTCCAGGGTCAAGACGATCACCTGTTCTGGGGTCGAGGAGGAATTTCCCCCCAGGTCAGATTAGCAGGGACCTTGGGGGCTTTTCACCTCCCTTTGCAGCCTGCACCACGGACCACTTGCTGGGATCATCTGGGCACGCCACACACAATGTATTCCCTGCCATTGCTGCTGCTTGGCCTCTCCTCTTCTCTGCCTGGGGCACATGATGGTTTAGTCGCCTGAGGCCTGAAATGCTTTAGTCTAACTCAGGGGTAGGCAACCTATGGCACGCGTGCCGAAGGCGGCACGCAAGCTGATTTTCAGTGGCACTCTCACTGCTCGGGTCCTGGCCACCAATCCGGGGGGCTCTGCATTTTAATTTAATTTTAAATTAAGCTTCTTAAACATTTTAAAAACCTTATTTACTTTACATACAACAATAGTTTAGTTATATATTATAGACTTATAGAAAGAGACCTTCTAAAAACGTTAAAATGTATGACTGGCACGCGAAACCTTAAATCAGAGTGAATAAATGAAGACTCGGCACATCACTTCTGAAAGGTTGCCGACCCCTGGTCTAACTGAAGCTTTTGGGCTCAATTTAGGGGGATCTTGGTGACACTTAACGGCCTGTGATATGCAGGGGTTCAGATTACATGGCCTTATCGCTACAAAACGAGGACAGCAGGAAGAAGCGTCAGCAAAACAAGCCGGCCACGAGTGCTGCCCGTGGCCGTCTGCAGGAACGGAGCGAGGTGCTACGAACGTTTACGCTCTGGCGGTGCTATTTCTCGGTTCCGTCACCAGAGCAGCAAGGCCAGGCTGCAGTGCCGTCACTAGTTAGCGCGCGTGGGACAGGCAGAGCTAGGACGGGGAAGCAAAGCCGCTCCGAATCCCCAGTTTGACGCGGGAGCTCGTGATCGGGTCTCGCACTCAGCCACTGACCACCCCCTTCCCCCAACCCACCAAATCCCCTTCCTGCCACCCAACACTCCCTCCCCAGTCCCCGTTTAGTCTGCACAACCTGGGCGTCCTTGGAGATGCATCCAGGGAAATGTCAGCCGCCGGGCAAGGGCTCTTTTCTAAGCAGGTTGCATGACAAAGGCTGCCTTGCTCAGACAGGCATGGCAGGAGCTCCGCAGGCAGCACTGACCTGCTCGATGAGCTCGTCCTCGTGCAGCAGGTAGAGCTTAGAAATGTTGTACTGTTCTTCCAAGGCCAGGGCGAAGTGCTCAATGCTCTGGATGGAGAGCTTCTCTTTCAAGGTGAGGATTATGTCCTGCCAATAGAAGACACAAGGGACAATCTGCTTTCAGGCATTTTAAACACAACTGCCAGGCATCGGTAGGATGCTTAATGGGATTGGATGTTAACGAAGAGTCTCTAGGTTCCAGCATGCTAACAACAGCTCTGCAAGGTAATCATGGACTTTTCAGCTGGAAAGGCTGCATTTGAGATCAGAGAGACTCCCTTCCCGGGTGCTCCCTCCTGCTTCCCGGGCGCTCCCTCCCGCTTCCATGGCACAGTGATGATGGTTTTCCCACAACCCATTATAGACCAGATGGGGCGACAGGCTCATTTTACTACCACCGTTTGGATACTTCCTTTGACAGGCTCTTTGGGATCTTGGCATCTTCACCAGCTCTTCAAGGATGATGTAGTTGGGGGTTGGTCCAGCTTTGAGCAGGGGTTGGACTAGATGACCTCCTGAGGTCTCTAGCAACCCTAATCTTCTATGATTCTAAGTCTAAGTTCTCATGGTACCCAATCCAGGCCATTAACCCTGTCTCTTCTCTCGCTCCAAGGTTCCTCATTAGTTCCTTCTGGACTTCTAGTTTCCTGACCCCTCTATACCTCCCTGCCCCCTTCGCCTCTGCCCTTCCAGCCAGCCCGATTTCAGCAACCCTCCTTTGGCTGAGGGGAGCGAGCAATACCCCTGCTGCTCAGTGAATGGCGGCATGAACAGCAGTCGCTCTCCCCCGCTTATCGCCCCCCTGCCCCGCTGAAGGCGACGTCCCAGTGCGTTCCCAGGCCTGCCTGCTGATCTTCCATGCCTGCTGCACCGCTAGAGTTTATCCTGAGCAATTTTAAAACCTAACGGCTTCATTTGCGAACTGCTGAGCACCGGCAGCTCCATGTCAATCTAGGTGTTGAGCCGCTCTGGGCTGTAAAAGCCCAGAGCCTATTTCCATTCTCCACTCCCTGCCCCCCCAAATCCGGTAAGCTTTGTACCTACCCATCAGGGGTCCACGTTCTCTAGATCGTCTCGGACAATCAATTCCTGGTATATTTTTACCTTTTGTGAAGTCGCACAGATTAAATGGAGGAATAACGGTAGCCAACCAAGCCACAATACCTTCACCGTCGTGGTGGTGTCAAATTTGAAAGCCTTCGTCTGTCCATTTTCCAAGTACACCTTGAGAACATTCGGCACGCACAGAAGAGCATTCCCCTGCACAACAAAACAAGCTGGGAGGTCAAGTGTCATCTCACTGTAGGTCAAGGGTTTTTGGTATTCTGGGACTGAATCAAGGGCTCATCTTTGGTAATGCAACAAATACAGATTTAAATGCAGAACTTTCTCCACCTTTAAATAAAGCCCCCTTCGCGACATGTTAGCATTATCCTGCTAGGAGACAAAAGAGGCATCAAGTGACAAATTCACCCCTGATAAAAATCCCACTCAAATCAGTGGGTCCCACCAAAAATGAATTTGGTCCAGTTCCTATTGGGGGACCCAAGAATGATTATTTATTACAGAGAAAGGTAACACATTTATGCTACTGTCATCGAGCCGAGTTTTGCTGGTCTCACATTAGTAGCCTCAAGAGGCCAGACCCTCAGCTGGGTAAATCGAACCCATTGGGTTACATTTCTCCATTGATTTCAGTGAAACGATGGCCGCTTATACCAGAAGAGGATCTAACCCAAAGTGTCTGGTGAAGCTACTGGCATAAATTAAACGTTGCTGTTGTTTTGTAACATCAGCTCACAAGTCATCCTGGAATCTATATACAGAGCTTGGGGACAAATTAAAAACCACACATTGTTGCTGACGCTACATTCAACATATGTAATGATTATGTTCCACCCTTAGCAATTATTGTAGGCTCTCTTTCTGCTAGTCCAGCCAAGTTGATAATTTTACTCTTTCTTGGCAGAATCTTGTAGACTATTTAAAAATTAATTCTAAAAACGTAGGCCCAGCTCCTCAGTTGATGTAAACAGTCATTGCTCCATTGACTACAGTGGCACTACATCGATTTACCCCAGTTTAGGATTTGGTCTACAGCTTCCTGTACTGATGTTCACCCTTGCATGACCTGTCTCCGACACAGAGCTCTGCTCGGGGGATATAACCCAAATCTACCCTGGAAAATGAAGGCTTGAAAGCTTTTGGTCTCATCAATAATTCCTGCTCTAGAACTGGAGTTTCAGATTTCAGCTGCATGAGGGAGCGTTTGGGCCGTTTCCAAACGGGGTTTAGCTCAGTTAGCAACCTTCCATTAAGAGGACAATAACGGTACCGGTCCTGAAGCAGAAGGCTATGCAGTTGTTGGAATTACACTAACCATTATGGATGCTATGCTCTTTCATCCCAGTTTCTATCTGAAAGGAGTGGCAACTTTTGGATAGGAACGTAGAAGGGATTGATCTGCTGCAGGGAGAGCTGCTTTCCAGGAAAGCAGAAACATACTACACACATTTCGGTTTTGTTGATATTTTACTGCGGAGCCCGGTTTAGTTTTGAAGTGCGTCTCACTGCACCATTGTTTTGCTCACAACAGAGTATGCAACCATATTTTTCCTCTGCACATATCAGGAGACTACTGGCTTAGATGTCATTTAAATTACAAGGTTAACGGCTGAGGAATTCATGGATTCTCCTGCCATCTATCTCCAAAATGACTCCACAGAAAGCAGGGGCTGCAGCTTCCCAGCTGGGAATGCCTCTTCAGGAAGCACATTGCTGGCATTGTCAAAACAAATCTTGCACTAATTGCGATACAAGCTGGATGTCCCTAAGATTTATGACCAGGAGTTTGCATATGATTAAGTGTGTACCGAACCGGGATGCTTTCCTGAATCGGGATCCTGCTCTGGTTAGATCTGACCCTTTCCTCAGTGGCAGCAGAAACCACAGCACATCTGGCAACAGCTGGCAGGAAGGATACAATTCCAGTGTCTGGAGAGTCCTAGGTAACTGGCAGCCTTATTGGTGGAGAGAATTCTCTCCTGTCCAATGGGCCAGCAGAGTATGAACATCCCTTTATGAGGGACCTCGGGGAACAGGCAGTTGGGATGCTAGGGATTTAAACAGCAGTTTGAGGTGCTCAAAGGCCAGCCTGCTGGCAATGTGTGCCCAGGGTCCTGCCCAACTGGCCGGAAATGCCCAGGGGGCAGCCAGAGTTGTAGAGGGATTGATTCTCCAGCAGCATCTTTGTCTTTGTGTCAAGGGAGACAGGACCAGGTGCCATCAGAGTTCGCACAAGGGTTCAACACCTGAGGCACGGGGGTGGTGTGTGAGTGTGGCTGAGCCTCCTTCCGGGAGCCAGTGCTGTGCTCTGCTGAGCCAGATCAACTTGGCACGGGAGGAAATGGGACACAAGGGCAGCCACTCTGAAAAGGGAGAAAGGGCCTGGCTCGGGTGGGGCACTTCAGACACACTTCTTAGTTCTGAAGGGAAAAGGGAGAGAAGCCAGTTTCAAACTTGGGGCCACAAAAAATGGTCCTTTCGCTAACCTGCTTGTGACAAATTTAAGAATAATTATTTAACAGATTTGTTGTTATTTTTTTTAAACGTAACATGATTTCCCTTTAACAGCCAGGAATGACCCCCCAAAGCGTTCCAACTCGGTATCCTTTTCTGCCACATTTCCCTGGCCTGAGCTGCAGACAGACGGAGATGCAGACATGCTGCATACTCGGTATGTATCGAGTTGCCTGAAATTGTACAGTTGCTGTACGTTGTTGTACGACTGAGCTACCCAAGTGCGTTTCATATTTCAAGCCAGGCTAGGATGACTGGATACTTCTGTAAATGAAATATCAGGAAGGCAGACGTCTGAGTCCTGCAGACATGTTAGGACTGGTCCACACTGGGAACTTACATCAGCATAACTACGTGTCTCGGGGGTGTGAAAAATCCCCCCCCCCCTTGAGAGATGTAGCTATACTGCCCTAACCCCGGTGTAGACAGCGCTAGGTGGACGGCAGAATTCTTCCATTGACCATCCTACCACCTCTGGGGGATGTGGATTACATACGCTGATGGGAGACCGCCCCCTCCCATAGGCGGAGGTAGCGTCGACACTGAAGCACTAGGCTGCTGTAGCCGTCTAAACGTAGACATGCCCTTAGGCAAGTTACAGCAGAGCTACAAAACACAATTCAGTTACATCAGGTCACTTGTCAACACACCTTTAAGGAAACATATGATGCCAAATTCAATAGACAATACAACTCATTAAACTCGATCGCGGTTGCCATGGGACAGGAGGAGGTACTGAGGTTACTTCCTCAGCATGGAAGAACTTCGGGAATCAGCACCCGTTTCCAGTGCATTCAAGGTAGCAACATATAGTAACCCAAATCCCGGGCCTTTCCTTGGCCACTTGCGGTGTAGACAAACGACCAAACACAACAAAGGGAGTGCCAGGTCGAACGAGCTCACTCTATTCTGTAATTCAGCAGCATCTGCACCATCCTAACTGTGCTCAAGGCGCTCGCCCATTTAGCTCAAGGTAGTTCGAGCCAGCCAGCACCGCCCCTGAGCAGCTCTTGTGAAGGATTTCATACAGCACCGCACCGACCTGAGTGTGTCCGTTCACCAGCACCTCCTCGGCAAACCGCACTTTGACGGGGTTCGTTTTCAGCCGCGCCCTCTTCTCGGCCGTAAGAAATGACGACTTTGGACCCCCCTGAAAAACAACAGCGCTGCATTTGTAATGTGACCTGCCGCTGCTGAGCGTGAGAACAAGACACACGTGTTGTAGGTCTCCATGACCCGGAACAGGGGTTCGCAGTCCTTTGGGGAACCCGGGCCAGTCTAACCAGCCAGTGCCAGCCGACTCCCATGTCACTGAGCATGCTGCACCCCGCAATTCAATTTGGGCGGCCCCCTAATCCAGGCTCACCCTGTGGGGCATCCAGGGTCTCCCATACAGGCTCATCCTTAAAGCACTGGGCGCCGGGAAGGGGGGTTTTATAAGGCTGGTGTTAGTGGCACACTGAGAAGTGACTGGCAGCCACTCATCTAGAAAGGTTTTGTCAAATGTGTCACGTGACCACCAAGGTGTCACATGACCACCAAGGTGTCCTGTTACTCGACAACAGCCAATCAGCAGACTGTACATTTACATAGGTGTTTAGATAGTTGCATACATTTAGGAACACGCCCACAGCGGTGCATACGTATCCACGTTCAAGCTATTCTGTAGCCAAGCCCCAAGGCGAGGCGATTGTTTGTGCTTATGGAAAGCCTAGAGAGCTGGTTAGGTGCCACATATGATCTCTGATAAACAATTCACTTGCAGGCTGAATCGCCAGTACTGACCTGATTTGCTTTCACATGGTGACAATTCCTAAGAGCACTGGGGTGTGTGGAAGGGGTGGGGTATCTGTTAGCATCCCCCTAACTGATCTGATCTGGCATAGCAATCTCTCAGGATGTTGCTATATTCCTATGAGACTCCCACTACATGTAAGCGCTTTACAGAATGATCTTGTTTATTGGAGAAAAGCTATTCACGTTCAGGGGAGAAAAGTCTCTTCTCCAAGTGAACAAGGTAATTCTCTATCCCGATGGGACCTGTATAGCGTCCTGCCAGGGAACGAGAACAGACACTCCAGGGTGCATCTGTGGAGGCCCAGAGACCTGAACCCTCACTTCTAGCATGCCTAGAGCAGGCGAAAGACGAGGCCCCAGCAGAGCGGTTACGTCGCTGGCGATCGGGGGCAGTACCTCTCCGCTCAGTAGGCAGCAGGGCTTTTAGGGGCGAGTGCCTGCCTCAACTAGCCAAGGCTGATCTTGGGTATTTGCAGGAGTCTTTAAAGCGACCTGCAAAGGAAAAACAAAAATGGATTTGTGCCTTAGTTGCCTCTTTCTGATGCGTGAAGGCCTGCGAGACGTTTCCTGTCCCTTTCTCCACACCTCTCTCTTTCAAAAGGGATTATTTCCCTTTGCTTGGTTTTACAAGTTAAGCGCTCAGGTCTTGTCTGCCTCATTTTTCTTGCAAGATGCCATGGCCAGTCAAAGCCCTGGAAGGATTTTAGCATCCCACGCAGGGGAAGCCAGATTAACTGAGGGGGGAGTGACTGTGTACTCGGCCTGCTTAAAGCTGCGTTAATGCCGGTGTAACAACCACCTGAGAAACACTTGGGAGAAAAAAAGTCTGATAAAAGACTCCGTCCCCATCACATCTTCAGGAAAGGCCTGAGAAACCTCACACTCTGAGTCAGAGAGCTCTAGTGGCTCTGCCAGCAAATCTGGGGAAAAGACGACCTGACATTCTTTATACTTCTAAGATTTTCTTAAAAAACATAACTCNCAGTTACATCAGGTCACTTGTCAACACACCTTTAAGGAAACATATGATGCCAAATTCAATAGACAATACAACTCATTAAACTCGATCGCGGTTGCCACGGGACAGGAGGAGGTACCGAGGTTACTTCCTCAGCATGGAAGAACTTCGGGAATCAGCACCTGTTTCCAGTGCATTCAAGGTAGCAGCATATAGTAACCCAAATCCCAGGCCTTTCCTTGGCCACTCGCGGTGTAGACAAACGACCAAACACAACAAAGGGAGTGCCAGGTCGAACGAGCTCACTCTATTCTGTAATTCAGCAGCATCTGCACCATCCTAACTGTGCTCAAGGCGCTCGCCCATTTAGCTCAAGGTAGTTCGAGCCAGCCAGCACCGCCCCTGAGCAGCTCTTGTGAACGATTTCATACAGCACCGCACCGACCTGAGTGTGTCCGTTCACCAGCACCTCCTCGGCAAACCGCACTTTGACGGGGTTCGTTTTCAGCCGCGCCCTCTTCTCGGCCGTAAGAAATGACGACTTCGGACCCCCCTGAAAAACAACAGCGCTGCGTTTGTAATGTGACCTGCCGCTGCTGAGCGTGAGAACAAGACACACGTGTTGTAGGTCTCCATGACCCGGAACAGGGGTTCGCAGTCCTTTGGGGAACCTGGGCCAGTCTAACCAGCCAGTGCCAGCCGACTCCCATGTCACTGAGCATGCTGCACCCCGCAATTCAATTTGGGCGGCCCCCTAATCCAGGCTCACCCTGTGGGGCATCCAGGGTCTCCCATACAGGCTCATCCTTAAAGCACTGGGCGCCGGGAAGGGGGTTTTTATAAGGCTGGTGTTAGTGGCACACTGAGAAGTGACTGGCAGCCACTCATCTAGAAAGGTTTTGTCAAAGGTGTCACGTGACCACCAAGGTGTCACATGACCACCAAGGTGTCCTGTTACTCGACAACAGCCAATCAGCAGACTGTACATTTACATAGGTGTTTAGATAGTTGCATACATTTAGGAACACACCCACAGCGGTGCACACGAATCCACGTTCAAGCTATTCTGTAGCCAAGCCCCAAGGCGAGGCGATTGTTTGTGCTTATGGAAAGCCTAGAGAGCTGGTTAGGTGCCACATATGATCTCTGATAAACAATTCACTTGCAGGCTGAATCGCCAGTACTGACCTGATTTGCTTTCACATGGTGACAATTCCTAAGAGCACTGGGGTGTGTGGAAGGGGTGGGGTATCTGTTAGCATCCCCCTAACTGATCTGATCTGGCATAGCAATCTCTCAGGATGTTGCTATATTCCTATGAGACTCCCACTACATGTAAGCGCTTTACAGAATGATCTTGTTTATTGGAGAAAAGCTATTCACGTTCAGGGGAGAAAAGTCTCTTCTCCAAGTGAACAAGGTAATTCTCTATCCCGATGGGACCTGTATAGCGTCCTGCCAGGGAACGAGAACAGACACTCCAGGGTGCATCTGTGGAGGCCCAGAGACCTGAACCCTCACTTCTAGCATGCCTAGAGCAGGCGAAAGACGAGGCCCCAGCAGAGCGGTTACGTCGCTGGCGATCGGGGGCAGTACCTCTCCGCTCAGTAGGCAGCAGGGCTTTTAGGGGCGAGTGCCTGCCTCAACTAGCCAAGGCTGATCTTGGGTATTTGCAGGAGTCTTTAAAGCGACCTGCAAAGGAAAAACAAAAATGGATTTGTGCCTTAGTTGCCTCTTTCTGATGCGTGAAGGCCTGCGAGACGTTTCCTGTCCCTTTCTCCACACCTCTCTCTTTCAAAAGGGATTATTTCCCTTTGCTTGGTTTTACAAGTTAAGCGCTCAGGTCTTGTCTGCCTCATTTTTCTTGCAAGATGCCATGGCCAGTCAAAGCCCTGGAAGGATTTTAGCATCCCACGCAGGGGAAGCCAGATTAACTGAGGGGGGAGTGACTGTGTACTCGGCCTGCTTAAAGCTGCGTTAATGCCGGTGTAACAACCACCTGAGAAACACTTGGGAGAAAAAAAGTCTGATAAAAGACTCCGTCCCCATCACATCTTCAGGAAAGCCCTGAGAAACCTCACTCTGAGTCAGAGAGCTCTAGTGGCTCTGCCAGCAAATCCGGGGAAAAGACGACCTGACATTCTTTATACTTCTAAGATTTTCTTTAAAAACATAACCCCCCCCCCCCCGAAACGCTTCAGACCATCTTCATACATCATAGGAAGCCATAAAAGGCACAATCCCAATTTTGTCCTTGCTTTGCAGCTCTGCTTTTAGTACATCTGTCAATCCATTTGGATAAACACATCCTGGGAGGCAGTCCGTCCTTTCCAGATTTCCTCATAATACACGAATCAGCCATAAGCGCAAAGGTTTTAACAGAACACTTCAGTTCTCTTCCTAAGGCCTGGGTACTACACAGCTTCAGCCTGAATGGAAGGAAGAGGACACAGTGAGTCAGAGCCAACTTCCTGATTCGGGGGGTGGGGAGGAGTGAGTCACAGAACCACCCAGTAGGAGGTTTAGCAGCTGAAAGCAGCGAGATCGGAGATTGGCCGGACAACCAACGGCAACATGCACTTCAGGAATTCACCTTTCCAAGGAGACGTCTCCTTAGGCTGCGATGGACGATCACACAGCACCCGGACAGGAAGGACTAACCTTTAAATTGAACCAATAGGTTCAAAAAAGCAGCTTGACCACTGCGAGAGCTTTAAAGTAGCATCCAGTGAGAGGGCACCTGGCCACAGGGTCCCCCTACGGCGCTCCCTGATTGCACAGCTGAGCATTCGCTGCAGAGGACAGCGGGACCTCCCCTAGGAGTCAGGGACTGGGACGTCGCAAGAAGAGAAGATCACGTCCCAGGGAGATCTGAGTTTAGGCTTATCCCAGGTGTAAAAAATAAAATAAAATCAGGCTCTGCTCAGGAGTGCCAGGATCTTCAGACAGACGTTTTTCTCTGCCCACTGGACGCAGGGAGATCGCAAGACCTTGGCAGCCTTTTCTGGTTCAGGAACGTTACTGCGAGCGCACAAGTGCCGGCTTGCCATTCAAGACAACAAACACGGCCCAGCTCCTAACTCCAGGACAAGCACGTGGAGCGTCAGCTCTAAGGCACGCCCGTGTCCCCTGCACCAGCTCTCTCCAACACACGTCTCCGTGGCTCTTGGGGCCCTGCAGGGGGTGGGCACAGCAGCATCCCACCCCCACAAATCCACGCAACTCCCCAGTGCACGTTAACGCTGCCCTGGGACCCCCGTCACCTGCGTGGGAGCTCTGGGGCAGTCGCTGGGAGAGAGCCCATGACGTCACCACCCTGTTGCCAAGGAGCCAGGAAGTCGGACTGCGGGGACTCAGCAGCAACGTGGAGGCCCGTGGCTCTCTGCAGAGGGGCCCTCACCTCTGGCAGATCTCCTGAGGCCAGCAGGGCTGGGGGACGATCCCCCGACACTGCCCCCAGACAGAAGAACTGTGAGGAAATGCTGCTGGAATAACTCAGCAAGGGCAGCGCCAGGCCCCAAAGAGGTGCGTGTAGAGCTGTGTGTGTTGGAACGAGTAACAGCACTTTTGATATACCACTCAACACTACACACCCAGCCTCGCTGTGCTCTGAAACGGGCCAGTCATTCTCGAGGAGCCCCTGTACGTTCCCCCGCTTGTGGGCCCAGCCCTGTTACCCATCCTAGGGCGAACGTCCTGTTGCAAAGGAGCAGTTCTAGTGAAAGGGTTAAAGAAATTCAATTTACCGAAGTGCATCGCAGAACAGTAAGGAGGAGAGAGTCTTCGGGTTCCCTGTAATAGACAAATACAATTAGCTAAGCGTAGCAGTAAACAAAATGCTGCCTTCAGACTAAGAACCAATTCCAGTAATGTATAGCATATACTGCCCCCTGCATGTTTCTGTTTGACCAGCTCTTGGGGTGGGAGGGAGGAGCACTGGTCACAGAGAAGCCTGATGGGGTTTCCACTCTGTTCCCCCCGGCACAGGCTACCTTAAATAGAAAGATGCTTTCGCTGCTAGGAGTAGAGCTGGTTGAAAAATGTTGGGTGGAGTTTTCCGTCGGATCTGAAGATGGAGTTTCGCCAAAACTGAAAAGTTCTGGGAATGTGTCAACTTTGACAAAACTGTAACTTTCTCGTTTCGTTGTGACAATTTAGAAACGTTCCGTTTCAGGAAGGTAAAAACATTTCATCTTGACTTTGTTTTGATCAATTTCATTTGGACTTTGATTTATATTAAATCGAATCTATCACATATGCATTAAATATAGTAAATTATATTTAACATTTTACATATTATAAAGTTTGGACATCATCAAAATGAAACATTTCCATGGTCCGGAATCAACATTTTTGGGGAATTTTTGTTCCATGGGAAATTTCAGCTCTTTGTTTCAATTTGGAACAATTTTTCACACACCCCAAATGTCAATTTCTCATGGAACAGAAATTCTGTTTTCCGACCAGCTCTGTTGAGGAAATTGTGTTAACATTAGCTGGCATGCCAGCGACATTTACCATTAACGGGTTTTTAAAATCAAGAGTGTAACCCACACCCGCTCAGTGTGAAGCCCTGTCCCCCTCTAGTGGTGGCTGGGCCACAGAGAAAGGTGGTTGAGCCTGTTTTACAGCCTTGGCTAATGTAACTGGTCCTCCAGTGTGGGCAGCAGCAGTTCATATTTCTAGAACCAGAGGCCTCATGTTCAATCTCTGCAGCCAACGGGCCACCCAGACAGGAGCACCAAGCAGTTTCCACAGCCACAGGCAACTGTGACTGCACGGGGGATACCTTAACACATTCAAACTTCACAGACTGACCATGTGACTGCATGCAGCAGAACGAGGCTCTGATCTCGGGGCTGGGCTCAGCACTATCATAACCCACATAACATGAGAGAGAGATTCGCAGGAAACAAGAGTTTCTCTTGCACAGCTGTGTTCAGACTCACAGAGAAACAGCCCACTCTTGTGTCTGATGCACTCGCTATGAAACGACCAGTGGAATTTCCACTGTGAAAAGCCAGGATTGCGATTGCTGCCAGGCAGCCGCGGGTTTGGAGTTCTAGAACTTGGCTCTTAAATCTTCATCTGCCCTTTTGGTTTCCAGGAGTGGCCAGTACCATCCACAGGATCCTACCTTAACAGATCAGCTGCCTGCTCAATAGAAATGTCCTCCACAGCTTCGTTGTTTATCGTGAGGATATGATCGCCGGGCAGCAGCTTCCCGTCGGCTGTGCTTCCTAGCAGAGATCAGCAGCCGGTCAGCTACTCGCTCAAAACAGCTTCCCTATGGCTTGTGCAGATCACAACCGTAGGCGCTGCTATTCAGTGGAGCATCTACATTTGGTTTTCCAGCCCCAGATGGTGAGAACAAACTCTCTCTCCATCCCCCCCCACAACTGAAGACTTATGCTACTGACTGGGTTGAGTGGTGACTCAAAACTGAGTCACCACTCAACCCAGTCAATAGCCCCAACTACAGTTAACAGCCAGAGTTAATAACCCTAGTAACCAATTCACAATGGTCCCTTCTGGTCTCGGACTCTATGACTTGCCGCTGAAATCAAAGGGTCTAATCCAAAGCCCCCTGACGTCAGCAGAACAGCTCCCAGTGACTTCTGAGGGCTTTGGCTCAGGCCCAGAACGTGCGTGTGCGTTGCAGAGGAACCAGGGGAAGGGAGCTAACATGGGGTGGCGCTGACGGCAGGGCAGGGTGGGTGGGGTGGGAGAGAGGTCACCTGAGGAAAGGAGTGGCAAAGGAGGAATTGGCGGTGCGGCATGGATTTGTGAGGGCAAGGCAGGGAGGTAGAGATGGGGCACAGGCAGAGGAGGGGAATGCAGATGGAGGGGGGAAGGAGATGAGGCAAGGATAGCTGGGAGGGGTAAGTGTCATGGAGCGGCACAGCCTGGGGCATGATCAGCGAGGTGGAGAGGAACAAACGCTATTAGAACAAACTCAGCCTGGTGCCACCGGTGTCAAACCCAGCTCAGCTCTGCGCCCAGGGTGGTTGGACACCAGGCTCCATGAAAGCTGGGACTATGTCCCCATGTGGCTTCCTCTGGCTTCAGGGGGGATGCTAAAGGTAGGGGCTCACTCACCCTTCCCAGCCCTTCTTGGCTGCTCCTGGCCGAGGCCTCTGGAGGAGGGGGACTCAGGGCGGCCCGGTGACAGTGACTCCTACACCCAACTTTGCTCAGTTGGACGAACTACCCAGCCCCTGACAAAGGCTGATCCAGCACCCAGGGCTGGAAGGATCCATCGGAGACCGTGCCTGGGATACCAGGGGAATGCCAGCAGGAGAAGGAGCAGGGCCGGGCTGGGGAAAACGGTGGAGGGAAGCATTAGTGAAAAGCGGTGTTGCCGCGACAAGGCCCTTCCCCATGAACACCGGACCAGAGCGAGAAGGGTGGGAGAGGTGAAAGAAAGGATGAAGAAGTGCATTCCACTGATTCACCCTCAAAGCAAACCCAGCAGGACCCAGTGCACCCAGTCTGTTTAGATTTAAGAGGTATTTCTTATGATTGTACATGAGTCACAGGTAAACTTAGGAGAACTCCAAACTTGCTAAGGTCTGCAGTGTACCAAATAACCTTAACTCTGCCCTCTGATGACACCACGCAAGGGCCACAGAATTATGACTACGGCATGTGTGTGTTTGTGGGCCCATATTAGATGAACCAGTTTTAAAGACATTGTTTGTTTCCCCCTGAGGATGGCACTCCTGGGCAAAATTAAAGCTATGTGGGTGTTGCAACTGTGTATTTCCATCCCTTAACAAGCATAGATTTCTTTTAAATTTAGCTTTAACTCTGAATTCACTATGCCTGTGGTTAAGGATAATTCTAGCACCCTGTCAATGAATCTATTTCAAAGTGCTGAACTGTAGATGGGTTAAGGTGAGAAATTGCTAATTCAGCCAGTCCAAGCAGCGGATTAGCAGAACATGCTCCAGAGTCACTGGTTTGAAGGGGGAAGAGGCCTCTTTCCAGAGCAGCAGACCGTTCCGCAGTAAGCTCTGCCAAGGGGCAGAGGGTTTGGTGTGCGGGTGCTGGGTAGCGTTAGTGGCCTCTCAGAGACAGGTCAGACTGGATAATCTGGTTGTCCCTCCTGGCCTGAAAGCATGGGGCTACACATTCCGGAGCTCTCCTGGGAACACCGCTTCTACCACCATTATAAAGAGAGAAAGGCTAGAGCCAAAGCCCACGAAGTCCTGGAAAAGTTCAGATCCAGATCCAAGCTTCTCATCTCAGGCCGGTTCCTTGCTAGAAATGGACATAACCCGATCAGCCTTGTTGGACGGAGCGTCAGCGTGGAATCCTGCAGCTGTTCACGGCCCCCAGGCACGTATGCAAGGGGGGCGGGAGGGGAAGGGGAGAGGACGATTCCTACCTGCAGCAACTGATGCGATAGTAAGAGGAGGGTTTGGTGAAATCTCAAAGCCATAGTGACCAAGAAGCAAATCCTTGTGTACGGTGACTGTGAGCTTCACGCGCGTTACTGGGACGTCAGATGGGACGTCCACTACTGAAGATCTGCCCCTGAGCATTTGGATAAGGGGGAAAGAAAAAGCTGAGGATTAGCAGACATTGACGCAGTGATGATTTCTACGAGGACATGGAACCCTGTCCATGCGGTTACCGCCGCTTTTTTAAAGTGCGGTGGGGGCTTTTACAAATATTGAACACGTGCAAGAGGAATTGAAAATAAACATCAACCCAGACTGAGAATAATGGTCCCCCCGAGCAGTCCTGCCTCAGACTGGCTCACACCTCTCCTCCAAGGAAAGCCCAAGAAAACAGACTTGCCCGGTAGCCCGTCCTACCCCTTGCAAGATCCATCTCCTTGTCAGATCAGACCCCGTGGCTGATCACACAGCAGTGTCCTACAGAGAGAGTCTCAAACTGTTTAGGGCTATACAGGTCAAAGACAACATCTGAAACTCCACCCCGAATCCAGCTGGAGCCAGTGCAGACTGCTGAGTGCTGGTGTGACATGCTCTTTCCATGAAGCATCACTTACTAAGATTCCGAAGATGCGTTAGGCCAGGTCAACGCTACGAACTTCTCCAGCATACCTGTGTCTGGCGTGATCCCTGCCCGACTGAGCTATGCTGACAGGAGCCCTAGGGTACATGCAGTTACAAAGAGAGTCCTCCTGCTGGTACAGCTTATTTTGTTCAGGGAACTGGTATAAACTAGACCGGCAAAAGCACGCCTGTGCTGGCATAAGCTGCATCTCCGCTAGGGAGCATAGCTCCACTGGCAAACTCTTTCTTGTGTAGACAAAGCCCCAATCTTAAAAGGGCTTGGAGGGGTGCCCCATGCAGGATGCACCACCATCTGGCCTGTGGGTGACCAAGGTGTGCATACGGGTAGCAAAGTCCATGTCCAAACCCAAAGGGTGCACGCTCCTCACCAAGGAGAGATGGAAACAACACCGCGGCCTTGGCCACTGCCTCCACCCAAGCACCCGGGAGTAAGTGGGGACCTAGCACAGAGCCAAGGGCAAAGCTGAGTCACATGCCACAGGTGCTCTGACCTCTCCTGGGGCAGCTTTGCCCACTTTGCCAGTGTTGCTGGTCTGATCTGGGACGAGCCCAGGTCCCTAGCTCAGTCACCGGGGAGGGTGTTTTTATGTGCTAGCTGGCTCTGATGAGATGGACAGTGAACGGGCTGACATTAGCATACCGAACGAACAACAGCTCCCATCGCCTCGTCAGCCTTCCTAGCACCCGCAGGCACATGCAGAGCATGGTGTTGGGGAGTGAGCCCTCAAGACAAACGAACGGCCTTCTGGGACCTCTTCCAGAATAGGAATGGGGCTACTCAAGACTGACTCCCAGCTCTGCTGGGGCTGCAGATGTGCCAGTGAAGCTTCATGCCTGGAAGGCACCGATGGATCTCAGACACTCCGCCAGGAAAGCTGCTCTTCATCCATCGCCAGGAGATCAGAGGTGTGACACTACACCCCATATTCAGCATAGTGGTATGATTATGACATAATTATGATGCATTTTGTACAAGAGGTGTCATGTGAGGGGTCATTGGAAAAAGTTATGATTTGCCGAATACGATTATCCTATTTGTAGGCATGTATCATTTTGGTATCTGAAGTTATGAATATTGACTATGTGTCTGTATTTCCCATGTGCCTACTCTGGGTAACACCCGAAACTAGCCTATCAAGTACAACAATGAAGAAGCTGGACAGTGCTGATGGCCCATCAGTAGGGCCCTATCAAATTCACGGCCATGAAAAACGCATCACAGACTGTGAAATCTGGTCTGGTGTGTGCTTTTACCTATGCTATACAGATTTAATGGAGGAGACCAGCGTTTCTCAAATTGGGGGGGCCTCACCCAAAAGGGAGTTGCAGTGGGGTCGCCAGGTTATTTTAGGGGGACCGTGGTATTGACAACCTTACTTCTGTGCTGCTGCCTTCACAGCTGGGCAGCTGGAGAGCAGCAGCTGTTGGCCAGGCGCCCAGCTCTGAAGGAAACGCCCCGCCAGCAGCAGCACAGATGTAAGGGTGGCAATACCATACCATGCCACCCTTACTTCTGCACTGCGGCCTTCAGAGCTGGGCGGCCGGAGAGTGGCGGCTGCTGACCGAGGGCCCAGCTCTGAAGGCTGCAGTGAAGAAATAAGGGGGCAATACGATACCATGCCTCCCTTACTTCTGCGCTGCTGCTGGCGGCGGCTCTGCCTTCAGAGATGGGCTCCTGGCCAGCAACTGCCGCTCTCCAGCTGCTGAACTCTGAAGGCAGCGCCACCACCAGCAGCACCGCAGAAATAAGGGTAGCAGTACTGCACCCACCCTATAATAACCTTATGACCCCCCCCCAACTCCTTTTTGGGTCAGGACCCCTACAATTACAACACTGTGAAATTTCAGATTTAAATATACGATTTTTAAAATCCTATGGTTGTGAAATTGACCAAAATGGACCATGAATTTGGTAGGGCCCTACCCATCAGCAAAGCCAATGGACCATGGAAGAGCTTAGCCTTCCTGTGAACGTTTCAGCCAGCCTACGAGTAATGGCTGCTACGACTCAGCAAGGCATGCAAGGGCATGTGACCAGACCACATGACACTGAACTCCATTTTGATACCCGTATTTTTCCACAAACTAGACTGGGAACTGAGCTTGGAACAAAGGGTTCCCGCCATATGGAAAAGCTATATAAGGCAAGAGAACTCCTGGAAACACCTGAGGAACAAAGACTGAACTGGGGGAAGTGCTGGTCCCAGGCTAAAGGGATTTCTAGCCTGTGTATGGAAACTTGGTGAGCTGCTTGTATCATTAGTCAGGGTGAGAAATTGCTAATTCAAACCCTATTTATCTAGTATGTTAGTCTTTGCGGTTTTGTTTATTTGCTAGGTAATCTGCTTTGATCTGTTTGCTATCACTTAAAATCTATCTTTCTGTAGTTAATAAACTTGTTTTATGTTTTATCTTAACCAGTGTGTTTTGAGTGAAGTGTCTGGGAAAAAATCTCAGTTCTGTAAACAAAGGCTGTTGGATATCTTCCCCACATCAAGAGGAAAGTGAACTATATTAATGAGCTTGCATTGTACAAATCCCTGTGCAGTGCAAAATGGTATAATACTGGGTTTATACTTCAGCAAGGGTGCAAGGCTGGGGAGCTAGGAAATTGGCTGTTGTCTTCTGTCTGTCCTTGAGTGGCTTAGGTAAAGCACTCAGGTAGCTCAGTTGGGTGTGTGGCACCACCTGCTGTCCGGTTGGGTGATAACAGGGCCTGGACAGGCTGGCTGAATCACCAGCAGAGCAGTGTGAGAGAGACCAGCCCAGCTGTATGGTTAGGGGGCAAAGCGGTTCCCACGGCTCCCAGACTGCACCCCGGGGATGACAACCCATCACAAGAGGTACGTCCTAAAGAGGCTTGCTAGGCACATGGCAGCGCATCCTTTGTCTGGAGGGTGGCAGCGACCAATACAGATGCAAGGGAAAGCTTGGGAAGAACCTTCTCAGCCATCTATGTCCAGGAGCTGTGTCTCAGTCACTCCCTTTCCCTGGTTCTCCTCCTCCCCTAGCAGGAGAATCCCATCCGGGGAGCAAGGGTCTCCCAGCTCCTG
Source organism: Platysternon megacephalum (assembly GCA_003942145.1). NCBI lineage: Eukaryota > Metazoa > Chordata > Testudines > Platysternidae > Platysternon > Platysternon megacephalum. The sequence goes on from QXTE01000072.1 coordinate 5,293,228, forward strand.
GTGAGTAGAGGCCCCAGCTCGGCCCTGCCAGCCAGAGAAAACTCTGGGGACTGGGAGCCATTTCAGACCCGTGCCTCTAGCCACTCACACCCTGCTCCACACCAGGGGCAGGAGGAACCCAGACATGCTAAGCGGGGGCCTCAGCTCTGGCCCAGCTCCAGACCCTCCCAGCCGGCCCGCTCAGCTGTGGCTGTTTGCTCTGCGGCTGGCTGAGCTCTAGGCCAGTGAGTGAAGGAGCCTCCGTCCCCGGAGCTGACACAGAACATCCCCTCCATCCACCCAGTGGTGGGGAAAGGGAGGAGGAACTAAGGAGACCCACACGCAAGAGGGACTTGGGGGAGGATGAGGGAAGGAGATTAACAAGGGGGCACAAGGCTCAGGCCACCTGCTGAACAGCTGTTGGATGGAAACTACTCGTGGCCACTAGCGCCGTGGGTCAGATTGGAAGCAGTGACCTAGAAGACAGACCCTCGAGGTCCCAGCCTCAGGCCCTGCAGCCATCCTGTTCTGCCCCGAACACAGGCTGGAGAGGGGGTCTTAGCCAAAATGGTCTGGAAGGTTAGCTTCGGTTAAATACTCGACTACAGTCCCTGATGCATCCCGGCGCATGCGTAACTGCAGCGGGGATACATGCTGGGCAGAGCTTCCAGAAGAGTCATTCTGCGCAGTCTGAATGGGCAGCGTCCATCCCGGCGCGGCCTAGAGATCCAGAATACGCCATCCGCTCCCTGCCCGCACCACCTGACAACCTCAGTCCCTACCAAACGGGCGGCGTTTTGCTGATGGCTCCCTGTCGAGTGCTGTGGGAGTAGCGGCGAGAGTGAAACCCAGGGAGCTAGAGCAGATTTTCCAGGCAGGAAGGATACACTAAAGTCTTTTCAAATAATACTTAATGGATACGTTATAATAGCGTTACGTGACATCGCGTGGTGTATTGGCCCATTGCTGCACATTCCATCAGGGCCGGCTTTACCAAGTGCGGGGCCCGATTCGTGGGGGCGGGGCTTGTACTGGTACTCACCGGGCGGCGCTCGAGTCTTCAGCGGTGCTCCGGCCTGGGGAGGGGGCCGCGGGGCTTGCCACGCTCCGGCCGGGGGGGGGGGGAGGGGGGGGGCCGGGGGGCGGGCCGCGCTCGGGCCGGGGGGGGGGGGGGGGCCGCGGGGGGGGGGGCGGCGGCGCGGGGGGGGGGGGGGGGGGGGGCGGCGGGGGGGGGGGGGGGGGGGGGTCCCCCCCGCGCCGGGGGGGGGGGGGGGGGGGGCCTGTGGGGCTTGCCACGCTCCGGCCGGGGAGGCCGCGGGGCTTGCCGCGCTCCGGTCGGGGGGGGCCGCGGGGCTTGCCACGCTCCAGCCGGAGCTCTGGTCAGGGGGGCCACGGGGCTTGCCGCGCTCCGGTCGGAGGGGGCGCGGGGCTTGCCACGCTCCGGCTGGGGGGGCCGGCGGGGGGGCCGGCGGGGGGCACGGGGCTTGCCGCGCTCCGGCCGGGGGGGGGGGGCCCTCTTAGGTGCGGGGCACGATTCCGGGGAATCGGGCGAATCGGCCTAAAGCCGGCCCTGCATTCCATGAGGCCTGGGAATATGGAGACAGAACAAATTCTGTTCTGTTTTAATGCTGTATTAGTATGGTAAGTGGGAAATTTTAAGATCAGATTCCTCCCCTCCGGTGTAGGGCATTTAAAACCAGACAGGCCAAAGAGCTGGAAAAATGTACTGCAAGGAGCAGTTCTGCCTTGCTAAGGGATTGAGAGAGCCTAACAGATTTCTTCTGATCTTGCTGGCATTCAGTCGGATAGGGTATACCCAACATCGGAATGACCTCTTATGTCAAATGTTGGGTATGTTACGCATTATGGCACGACTAATCTAGAAAACAAATTCCTTTAAAAGGTAGAATACATCCGTCGTTATTGTAATTTTATAGCACTCAACAGACGTGCCAGGTGGTTTACAGACAGAGGAGGCAAGACAGGGCCCCTGACCCAAAGAGCTGGGCACATTTTTCTGCTGAAACTTTTTTGGGAGAAAAATACAGATCGACACAGACATGTTTTGCGAATGTGTGTCTGTTTCACCAATGTTTGTGTCAAATCCTCTCTGCCCTCCCCCCACCCCGCCATTCTGAAAAGTCAAAACATTTTGGTTTGAAATAACTTGGTTTTCAAATTTCCATCCATTTTATTAAAAACATTAAAAAATGCTCAAAATTCGAAAGGAAGCATTTGGTTTCAGAGCAAATCAAACGTTTCGTTTGACCCTAAATGCCTTTGTTTTTCAACTTTTTGATTCCCTGAAAATCCCTAAACATTTTCATTTTCAGTTTGACACAAAACAATTCCCCCCCCCAATTTTTCAGTAAACCAAAAAATCCATGATTGGCCCATCTCTATTAATAATCTCATGTTAGATGTGACACATCATGTTAGCAGCTAGGGAACGTATAAGAAAGCTCAGGTGAGATCAAAGAAGCTATAGGCCAGGCCGCTCACTGCGTACAATGCTACTCCACATCAGAGTCCCATCATCTGACCCTAAAATAACACAGAAATGGCACACAGCAAAGAGAAATAGAAACCAGTTGATACAGGGCCAAACCTGGCCACCCACATTCCAGGCGGGGTAGTTCATTATTCCACACGTAATCCTACCGATTACCGTGAGATGGACTGTGTAGCAAGGTGCTACCCACCATGTAAATGTAGCAGCATCTGGCCCACAGTAAATAGCTTTGGGCTGCTTAAAAATGTAATGGACATTCCGTTCTAGAACATATGGAACTCATGTTCCCTGAAAGGAACAAAGGGAGGGGTCAGACCCGAGATCTCAGACCTTCCCTAGCTTGCTGGAAACCAGTTTGTTCCGCACCCGACTAGTAAAGATCCTGTTCATGAAAATGTATTTACCTGGATATGCTATCCCGAGATCGACGGAGCCATCTTGCTACCATTTGTTCTATTCTACGGGCTTTGTGTGTTTGGAGTAAGTTAGTCTCCAGATCTTCCATTTACCTGAAGAAGACAGAGGTTATTACAAACTTAGGGACATGGGAATCACCAGACTGGATCAGACCAGCGGTCCAGTGCCTGTCTCGGACAGAAGCCAGGACCAACAAACCCTGCACTAGACAGTTATGGGATTACCTGCCCATACGGGGAGGTGTACTCCTCGGCCCAGGCTGCTAGTGGAGCCCTGAAGCAGGAGTGTCGCCATCCCTTCTAAAATGCAGGGAGGTTTCTTGTAAAGGCATTTCCATTGAACGGGCCACAACCTGGGAACTGTTGCACAGGACCTGGGGTCGGGTGTTCCAGCCAGCTGCATGGGCATCAGGGGCATGGGCTGCACGTTTGGCCATACACGGCGCTGACCAAGCCACCCCGTGCACAATGTGTGCTGCTAGCAGGAACAATTTGCACAGGGGTCTGTCGCAATGCAGGAAGCTTAGCCTAGCGCATCTCATGTGCGCCCCTTCTTGAGTGACATATTCCGGGAGGCAGGATTTGGCCCTACGCAGTTGCTAACTCCCATGGTTTTATCACAAATCTCATCTCCCCTGGATTCGTGTGAATACAGGAGACTCAACTTTTATTTTGTTTTAAATTAAGTTTCTAGCCCTCATCGTTGCAGAGAAAAAGCTAGAGAACACAAAGCCCCAGTGACTCCAATACCAGACGGTAACAATAAAAAAGACCCAGCCTTGATTATTTTTCAAAGCTCATGATCTTGGGAGACCCCAACTCACTTTCCGAATGCTTGGGGTTGAGAATACTGCTCATGTATTTTTAAACAGAGGTACTATGCAGTCTATGCTCAAAATGTGACCTACTTTATAATGTAGGGACACATGGAAAGAGATCAATTACTTTGTATAAACCCACAAATTGGTGCCGTAGATCAGTGGTTTTCAACCTTTTTTCATTTGAAGATCCCTAAAAAAAATTTCGAAGGGAGGTGTGGACCCCTTGGGAAATCTTAGACATAGTCTGCGGACCCCCAGGGGTCCACTGACCACAGGTTGAAAACTGCCATAGATAAAACATACAGTGTTACCAAGAGAAAGAGTTAATACATCTAGAACTTCCTACCATTCTATCCCCTGCACCTTGTGTGAATTTTATTAGTACAGTTATTGGGTGCCACCTGCAGCACTGGCGCCTCATTACAGAAACTGATTCTGGCTAGTCACGGTCTAAATCTTCTCTGGTATCAGCAATCATGATGCGCAAAAAAGAATCATCATTTCAGTGCCCTGAAGCAGCGCTATGTCCCAGTTCTGGAAGAGCGCTCCGCCATCTCTGTAGCAATGACTCCACATTATTACAATTTTAGGTACCTGCAAATCCACATTCTAAATTTTAAGTTCAGCCAACGCTCCTGTGAGCTGCAGAAATATGTCAGGTTGGACTGACAACAGCTTTAACAGTTTATGTTCAAAGAAATCCTGATACATAGGCAGCAACACTGGGAAGGATGAGCCCACCTGGCCAGGGGGCGCAGGGGAACGCCCTTCTGGTTATTCTTCATCGTTGCCTGGCCTTTTGCCTTTGACCACCTGGTTGTGCTGGTCATTACCCCCATCAACTTCAGCTAGTGCTAAGGAGAAGGGAGTCATTCATCAGGCTGGAGGAATGTTTCCGGCTGGATGAGGAGGTTCCAGCTATCTTGGGGAGAGGAATGTCCACGGCAGAGAGCAGCCACATGCCCGGTCTGTGACAGAATTTTGTCTCAACTGGCTGGGTAGCCATAGGAATTCTACGGAGATTAACAGCTACACAAGGAACGGGATTGGCAAACTCATTCACACTGGGAGGAATGGTGTTACAACTGGTGGCTGAAAACTAAATTCTATACTAATAATTAATTATATTGATGTCTGCTAATCCTTGGACTACAGAAGTAAATTTGGTTAGATTAATCTCTCTGAATGACTAACAAAATCTCATTGTAGTGAGGGGGCGTGGCCTCCCTTTGAGACGGACAGGAAGGGACCACTGCCCGCCCCCTGGAGGGCAGAACCAGGAAGGCCACACCCACTCTACCAGAAGCAGAGAGGCGGGACAGGAACAGGAAGTACAAAAGGTGGGCCCGACAGCTCAGTTGTGCTGGAGCTGCCGAGAGAGAAAGACGTTTCTCCGCTGCTGCCAGAGTGGGACGCCGAGGAGGACCTCTGCTGCCCCGAGGACTTGCCTGAGCTTCCAGAGAGTCCCGCCATTCCAGACACCAAGGAGCTGCTGGGATTACCATTGGTGGTGCACCCCGGGGAGATGGAGGATGACCCCTGGATCCAGGTACATCCCGAGGGGAGGGGAGGAAGTGGCCCAGGGACAGCCGACTGTAGTCTGACTGCCTGAACCCAGGTCAGTGTGTTGTGGCTGGATCCCTGCTGACCCAGCGGCAGAATGCTCTGCCACTGTTAGGGCTCTGGGCTAGCACTTGGTGGAGTAGGGTGGGCCCAGGTCCCCCTACCACTCCATCCCTGGGGTGGCAGCCTCCCTGCCTTAGGTCAGGAGGCCTGTGTTAGTCTCCCGTCCACCAGAGCTAGGACACTAGATCCTGTACTGCTCTGCCCTGCCTGAGGGCTGGTGCTTGGTGCCCTGCCATAGGATCTGGGCCCTAGACCATTCACTGCTCTGCCCTGCCTGAAGCCCAGAGCCCCCTAGCCTATTGGGTGCTCTGCCTTGCCTGGGCTCCTAGACTATTTACTGCCCTCCCTGCTTGAGGGCCAGAGCCCTTTATACTGTTTGGGGCTCTACCCTGCCTGAGGGCTTGTGCCCCAGAGACTGCTTATTGCCCAACCCAGCTCAGAGGGCCTGGGCACCAAAGATAGCTAATCCCCACCCCCTTTTCCAGACTGCCTTTTGTGGAACAAGACAGCGAGGGGGTGTGGCCTCCCTCCAAGATTGACAGGGAGGGACGGCCGTGCACTCTTACTCTCATCCAAAACATTGTAGTCCAATCACTGAACACTGGTATTCTGGGCGTGGAAGCTTTCGAACAAGAATGACTAACCTCGAAAGACAATGCTAACCCTCTAGACTTCATTACCCTGTGTCTCTGGGCAAACACTTTACATTCATCTCTTTTATGATCTTAATAGTTTGTTATGGCAGTATTGAAAAAGGGCGATGAGGGCCCATGATACAACCGAGCCATGCAGCGGTATCATTTTACTGTACAATTGCAATAAATTGCATCAACAGCCAGACTGCATTAGCAATTTCAAGCAATAAAAGAATAATCTATACATGTATCTTTTTGTTTGAAGAACTGGTGCCTTTCAGATTTATATCGCTATGGTCCTATAAAGGGTCATGGGGACTGTGCTCCAATTCTTAACAAACAGTTCTCTGGAGCTTTTTCTTTTTGATGGCGCAGAGATTTTGGTGTAGAACAGGGGCTCCCAAACTTTAACAACCCGTGAACCCCTTTCACTAAACTGTCAAGTCTGGCGAACCCCCTCCTAAAAATGAATATTTCCAGGGATTTTCTCCTTTACCTGAGTATAAATTATAAAAGCAGTGATCTTGGAAATATAAAATTTGTTTTTTATGACATGCTTATTACACACTATTTATTATTAATTATTTATCATTACAGTATTTTTATTACATTATGAAAACAGCAACACTCTTCCAAGATCTCACTTTTGCAGCTTGTATCACTTTGAATAAGCCTGTTATAAGACAAGGCGCCTATGTTTCATCAAGGAGTATCAGATGTGAAACAGCATGAAGGGATTTAAGAAGCCAACTCAAAGAGTTCCTCCTACACAAGCATTCAGGTCTTGAGCAGTCCAGGCAAACACCGCACGTTACAACAAAGATTAAACTTGTTCTTCATAATACTTTTAAAAACAACACTAGCTGCCTATTTAATTGTAACAACAGCAAAAGATATCCACCTCCCTTTCCATTTCTTATAAGGACTCTTGACGTTTAAATCTCCTCAGTGTGATAGATATGCTTGCTTTGATCTGCTCAGCTCTTGGAAGACTAGGGGGCTACGGGCTGCTGGGCCCGTGCTGCCCGGAGTCCCTAGGGACAGCTCTGGCCACCATTAAGGAATTTTTTTCTCAAGAACCCCCTGTAACATTTCATGAATCCGTTTGGGAACCACTCGTGTAGAAAAACAAGACTTCCAGAAAGCTGCCTGCACTCAAATCATTCCTATTTGTCAGTTATTGAAGCAATATTTATGTGCATGAATATTATAATTCCTTCCAAGAGCCTCGGTCCCCATCTCTAGAGTAGGGCTAAATGCCACGGATGCTTTTTCAGCTCCATTTACTGTAATTTTATTTACCTCCTTTGAAGGTTCTGGTCAGAAATAGGATTACATCAAAATGGCTACTTTCTTAACAGATCCATTCCCTTGTCTATTCAGAGTTACAGATGCTGATTTTACAGGCAGAAATAAGTTTGTTTGTTTGTTTTAGTCCAATTAGCCCTGCTGAACTAATTAGCTATGAGAGCAGGAGCTAGATAGGTTCTGGCTAATAAGTCATTTACAGAATTCCAGCTACAAAATCTCTGGCTAGTGATGAGACAGAAAGTGCTCAGCTTGACTTTCAGATCTCAAGTTGAATTTGCAAGTCTACAATTATAACAACGTCCATAGTCAGTTAGTTTACAGGTAAAATGCATTTTTCTAAGAGAAATCCAGCATACCACTGTGCCATGTTTAGAGTCACTTTTCACACACTACAAGATCAGAAAAAGTTGTAGGCTACCACTGAATCCACAACACACAAAAATAAAGGGACACCACAAAGATATTTAAATCTAAAAAGCATGAAAAGCTGAAGACTGGTATTACGCTATAGAAAGAAAACCAGAATATAGCTGTTGCATCCACCTGTTGTCTCTCATTTTATACTCAAAATTGTAAGCCCTTGTGGGGTGGGGTCATCTTTTTGTTTTGTCTGTACAGCTCCTAGCACAATAGGGTCCTGCTCCATGACTGGGGCACCTAGGGGCTATGCAATACAAATAATAAACAACAACATTTAGCATCACTCCAGCTACAGAAGAGATGATGGCAGGGTTGCCAGGAGAGATGTATGAAACTTCTGTGCCGGAACCATACAAATTCAGCTAGTTTTAGACCCAAACGTGAAATCCATGGAGGTTTAGTGAATCTAGGGCTGACCCAGGACCCCTCCCAACAGAACCCCTCACGAGACCCAAGCTCTCCCCCACCACTTTTAGCTCAAGTTTTCTTCTGAGGGAGAGGGGCCAGGCCCTGTGGTCTGCTTTGGCTTCTCTTCAGCCCTCAGGGAGTGGCTGTTTAATCTATTTCACTTCCTGCTCCATTTGGGGTGGACAGAAGGAAAGGGCATGGAATCCGTTCCCCGGTAGGGAAAACGTGACACTGCCTGGGCCTAGCCTGAGGGCTCCCCCCTGCCCAACAGGGGGGCTGGCCCAAACCGTCTGCCCAAGCCCTGCCCCCGTTCCCGGCATGGGGCTGGCCTGCGCTGCTCACTCAAGCCCTGCCTGCCTCCGCGATGCGAGGCTGGAGTTGGCATCGCTGCTCGCTCGCGCCCTGTCTGCCCTTCGTCTGAGCTGTGCCGGCATCGCCGCTCACCCTCCTCTTTGACAAAATGGGCATTTGTCCCGTTTGCTCTTTCCAACTTGATCAGTTGCCAGAAAAGGCTGCACGGCCAGGACAGGGGTTAAAAAAGGGACTGTCCCGGCCAAAACGGGATGTCTTGTCGCCCTACGTCAGTGAAGCCTCTAGGCTTGCCTGACTTTCTGATGCAGCAGGATCTGGAATTTTGCCTCCGGTCATGTTGTTACCGCATCTGTCTCTGAAAGATGGCCAAGAATCCTCTAGAGGAACAGGGCATTCCTTATGCAGCCAACTTTATATTATGCTTCTATTATGCAGACACCTTGGAAACAAACTAGGACTGATGGGCTGGACGCTTCTGAACTTTCCAAAAGGAAAGAGGAGAAAGTTCAGCTCAAACAGGAACTTGGAAGGAAAACAAGGCTGCAGCGCTATGCCAGAGCAGGTTAATGGATACTTACGGTGCACTGCAGGTGGGTATTTAAGAAAAACACATGCCTGGGGAGCAGTTCAAAACAAGGAAGCAGTGTTGTTGATTACGGCACATGGTGCATCGGTTCCCTGCATATGGAGAGTTAATTCCCTTTCCGCATGAATACTTTATGCTTCCTGTCGGCCCACTCCTAGCCCACAAGCTTCCTGCGAAGATAGATACGCTACTGCAAGAGTGTCATTTTCCTGGCCCGTCGCTTTGACCGCCTCGCCCTTCTCTGTCCATCACATCCCACGCAAACTTCTCGCCTTCCTAGCCTGTCCCCGCCCGATGGATCATCTCTCGCGCACTGTCGAGATGTCGACTCCTGCCTCTGACCAGCCCACGATGTCCAGCTCCATCGCCCACTCTTTACATTTCCCAGCAAACACCTTTGTTCTTTCTCTCACGCTGCTCCTTACACTAGGGAGGATCTTCTGTGAGCCCCTCCCCCCGCAAAGCCACCTCAGTGTCCCCTTCACATCTCTCCTCAAAACCCCCCTCTGCCACAATGCCTCAACAGTCGACAACAATTAGGCTGCTGGCGTGCTGAGAACAGGCTGACCAGTAGGGCAGCACAAGGAAATATCGAGCCACTATCTGTCTGTATCCATCTGTGGTCATAGGTGCCGACTTCCCCCCTTTCCCGTGGGTGCTCGACCCCACCTCCCGCCCCTGGCTCCGCCCCTGCCCCGCCCCACTCCACCTCTTCCCCACCCCCATTCCAACTCCTTCCCCAAATCCCCAGCCCCGCCTCTTTCCTGCTTCCTCCCGAGCGTGCCACGTTCCCGCTCCTTTCCCTCCCCCCCCCCGGGAGCGAGCTAATGCTGCCAAACAGCTGTTTGGCGGCGGCCGGGTGGGAAATGCTGGGAGGTAGGTGGCGGAACGGGGACGCGGCGCGCTCAGGAGAGGGGGGGGAGCAGAAGGAGGAGGTGGAGCGGGAGAGGAGGGGAGCTTGGCTGCCGGTGGGTGCAGAGCACCCACTAATTTTTCCCTGTGGGTGCTCCAGCCCCGGAGCACCCATGGAGTCGGCGCCTATGTCTGTGGTCTCTTGTCTTAGACTGTCAGCTCTTTGGAGCAGGGGCTGTCTGTGTTCTGTGTCTGTCCAGCGCCTAGCACAATGGGGGCCTGATTTATGACTGAGTCGCCTAGGTGCTATCGCAAACAAACAAATAATGATAATAATACGGTAAGTTCTGCAAATGCGTGTTTAGCTCCGATGGCCCCACTTCTAGCTTTCCTGGGACACACGCTGTAATAGAAGCAGCAGAGAAAACAGCCTTTTTGAAAACTCTCTAATGCATGCAATAGTTCAGCTAATGGGGAAAAAGGTTATTACTTAATTCCAGTCGTGTTGGATGCACAATCCATTTTACAGCAGTCAGAAAAGCTTGACAATATGAACCCAACGGCAAATAAGAACCACCCAAGCTGTATTTTTTTTTTTTAAAGAAATCTCATGAATTTTAAGATAGTGTTCAAAACTGGCGAGTTGAGAGAGCAGCAGTATTGCAGGGATTCCTGCCTCTAGTCCAACAACACGTGGCTGCATGATTCCTGCGTGCCCTCTCTGAAGAGGCTGCTTGAGCAAACCCTACGTTTCTCCTTCCTTAATTATGAAAGTTACCTTACACCACCGAGAAACAGGGTGCAGAAGACACCCCCTCCCCCCGGATGGAGGCAGCAGCCCGAAGTGTGGATTCTCATGGAGTCACGGTCAGAGAACACACAGCGCACGGCGCTGAGATACTTACAAACCAAACTGCTGCCTGCATCCCAGCGGGCACAGGGGCCAGCATGGGCAACAGAACTGCTCATACCGCTGTGCTCTAAGGGGGACCCACCCTGGAAGAGTGAGCCCGTGTCATAAACGTACAGCTATGGGTAGCATAAAATCCCTTCTTTACCTGTAAAGGGTTAAGAAGCTCAGATAACCTGGTTGGTACCTGACCAGAAGGACCAATGGGGAAAGAAGATACTTTCAAATCGGGGGGGAGGCTTTGTTTTGTACTCTGTGGGTGTTCTCTCGGGAGACAAAGAGAGAGACCAAGCAAGTAATCCAGCTCCTACTGAAATGATACATCTAATATTACAGAAATAGTAAGTAATAGCAAGGAAATGCATTAGAGTATCTTTTGTTTTAGCTTGTGAATTTTCCCTGTGCTAAGAGGGAGGTTTATCCCTGTTTTTGTAACTTTAAAGTTTTGCCTAGAGGGGAAATCCTCTGTGTTTTGAATCTTTTTGTTACCCTGTAAAGTTATCTTCCATCCTGATTGTACAGAGGTGATTCTTTTATTTTTTATTTTTTTTTTTTTTAAATAAGCTTCTTTTAAGAACCTGATTGTTTTTCAGTGTCCTAAAGACCCAGGGGGGTTGATCTGTGCTCACTTTGTAACCAATTGGTTAGGATATTATTCTCAAGCCTTCCCAGGAAAGGGGGTGTAGGGACTTGGGGGGATATTTTGGGGGAGGTAGGGCTCCAAGTGGCCCTCCCTGAATGTTTGTTTAAATCACTTGGTGGTGGCAGTGATACCAAGGGCAAAGAAGGAATTTGTGCCTTGGGGAAGTTTTAAACTTAAGCTGGTAGAAATAAGCTTAGGGTTTTTTTCATGTGGGTCCCCACATCTTTACCCCAGAGTTCAGAGTGGGGAGGGAACCCTGACAGCCCACCACCCCCACTGCAGCAGCCAGGGAGGTCTGGGAGGAGTAGAGAGCTGACAAGCATGCTGCAGCCAGAGGGGGTGGGGAAGAGTTTCACATCCATCCCTGGCTAGTAGGTGTCCAGGTGAGAAGCACGGAGCCCCCCAAAGAGATGGGTAGGGAGGAGGCGGGAGAATGGACTTCCTCCTGGTTGGAGCACCCAGCTGTCAGCTCAGACTCTGCAGGCTCCTATAGTTCCACCCCGACACTGAAAGAGACTTGACTGGGGGACTGTGGGAGACAGACAGATACCCAGGCCAGTAGGGCCCTCAGGGGAATTGTGAGGCGGGTCTAGCGGGATCAAAGCAGGTGGAGGAGAGGAGGCTGGAGAGTATCCCTGCAGGCCAGGCTCACCTCTGAGCTTTGCTCGCTCCCCATGTGCTCACCCCAGGCTAGTGGGGACAGCTCACTGTTTTCACCACCGCTCTCCCTTGATTGTGCCAGTGCCAGCCCCTCGTGCAGATGTGGTTTGCAGCAGTGCAGCACGACGTGCACTGGTGCAGCTTCTCCGGGGCGTTAACCAGGGTCAGACACATGGGTGACAGTCCTGTTTGCACAGAGGCACCGATCTCCGTGGCTGAACTCCCAGTGACACCAGGCGTGGCCGCGATGGGCAGTTTGAGCTGGTCTCTCCTGCTTAAGGCTTGAAGTTGCAGGGTAGCTAGGAAGGTAGGGCCAGATTGCCTCAGATTGCCAGAAGCCGGGAGTGGATGACAAGAGATGGATCGCACTCGATGATTGCGTGTTCTGTTCCTTCCCCTTTAAGCGTCTGGCATTGGCCACTGCCGGAAGACAGGACACTGGGCTAGATGGACCATTAGTCTGGCCGTTCTTATTGTGGCCTGCCTCTTAAGGAGGTGCCCAAAAGGCAAGGAGAGACCCCAGCACAGGGGCCAACCACACAGTGACTCACCAGGACTGGGCCTGGGCAGCACTGCTACCAACCGCAAAGGGTCCGGGTCATAGCCCCAATCCTCCTCCATGCCAGGCTGCAGAATGGGTGGCTTTACCTGGAGCCCTGTGCAGATACACGAGCCCCACCAGAACGCCACGGTCTAGCCCTGCCTGCCGGTATTCCCTCCCACAGCACCCACGGCTACTGCACACAACAGAGCAGGCTCTCTGGGCCGAAACGCTGCTGGGGGTGCCCAGGGAGCCAGAGAGCTCTCAGCCCTGCATTCGTCTCTTGGACTAAAGTAGGGTTTCAGGTTTGGGCCCCACTTACACCAGCACAACCCCATCACACTGGTGTAACTGGGAGCAGAATTTACTCCGTTGCATCTAATTTTATAGCCCAGCCCACGAGCATGTCACCCAGGAACCACAGCTCTCCCAGGAGCCAAATACTCAAGAGGGGCTTAAACTCTAAAGAGGACGGACGCAGACCTCTCGTGGCGGGTCTGTGTCATTACACAGGCTAGGCGGCTACACAGAGCCAATATAAGGGGTGACAGATGTCTCATGGGAAACCCCGAGACTTCATTCTCTTTCGAAGCAATGCTTCTGCTGAATCAGATAGCAGGGCCTGAGCAATGCCAGCCAGAGAGCCGTATAAAACAATGCCCGGTAGCTACAGGAAGTGCCTCTGGCCTGGAGAGAAGCCCTATTGCCCTCAACCTCCAAAATGGTGGTACGGCAGTGACGGGTGCTAGGATGCCCACCAGGGTGGAACATCTTTATCAGCCTCTGGCTGGCAAGTCTCTGATAGGTTTGAAGTGCTTAGACCTCTTCTGGCTATTGCCAATGAGGAGCATCCTTATCCTCCCCTCTGGCTGCTGGTGGCGATCAGGAAAATCTTCAATATTCTACCCTCTCCAGCCTCTTGGTTGCTGTGATGGAGAAGGAGGTTTCAAATACTCTACCACTAGCACAAGCAGCTCCTGCAACAAGCAGTCTCCCTCACCTCAGCTTTGAGTCCTCTTTCTCCTACCCCACTGAATAGTGTCAGTGTGTGCTTCTGCTTCAGGTTGAGAAAGCTATGGGCAGCCGCAAAGGCATTGGTGCTTTCTGCAGACTCAGACACACAGCACAGGTTTACATTCAGCTGAATATTCACAACTAGAACCGGTCCAAAATTTTTCAGATAGAACATTTTTCCCCTCAGAAGGGTTAAAGGAACATGTTGATTTCAACAACGTTTTGTTTGATGTTTTGGTAATATCAAAACATTTTGTACCCATTCTGACTTCTTCGGAACACTTCATTTGCTGGGAAACGTTGAATTTTTTTGTTTTTGCTCCAATTGGGAAAATACATTTTGAAATGTCAGAATTTCCCACTGGATGGAAATTCTGTGTTTCAACCAGCTTTGTTCACAACCACAAGGGCTAGATGCAATTTTTAGAAGAAAGCTTGGATTCTGCCTCAGTCTTTGCTTGCCAGTGGCAAGTAAGGGAGTGGAATTTCCACGCCCTAGCTTACAGTGTATTTTCTACTGCAGGATGGAATTCTTTGTTTTTATTTTTGATATTGCTGAGAACTAGAAAATAGAACCGCTCTCTTTTGAGAGGTTTCAGAGTAGCAGCCGTGTTAGTCTGTATCTGCAAAAAGGAACAGGAGTACTTGTGGCACCTTAGAGACTAACAAATTTATTGTAGCATAAGCTTTCGTGGGCTACAGCTCACTTCATCAGATGCATGCAGTAGAAAATACAGAAGGATTATATATATATATATATATACACACATACATATATACATATACACATACATACACACACACCCACACACATGAAACAATGGATCTTACCATACACATTATAACGAGAGTGATCAGTTGTCAGCAGGAGAGAAAAATAAGTCTTTGTGGTGCACTCTCGTTATAATGTGTATGGTAAGATCCATTGTTTCATGTGTGTATATATATATCTTCCTTCTGTATTTTCCACTGCATGCATCCGATGAAGTGAGCTGTAGCCCACGAAAGCTTATGCTACAATAAATTTGTTAGTCTCTAAGGGCTGGTCCACACTAGGGGCAGGGATCGAAATAAGATACGCGACTTCAGCTACGAGAATAGCGTAGCTGAAGTCGAAGTATCTTAGTTCGAATTAGGCGCGCTTACCTCGCGTCCGCGCGGCGCGGGATCGACGGTCGCGGCTCCCCCGTCGACTCCGCGAACTCCGCTCGCCCTGCTGGAGTGACGGAGTTCGAAGTAGCGCGTTCGGGGATCGATGTATCGTGTCCAGACGAGACGCGATACATCGATCCCCGCTAGATCGATGTCTACCCGCCGATCCGGGCGGGTAGTCTGGACGGGGCCTTAGGTGCCACAAGTCCTCCTGTTCTCTTTTGAGAGTTTGTCACATGTCTTTGATCTGTGTTTGTACAGTGCTACCACAATGGGGACCCGCTCCGTGACAGGCTCCTTTGCAATAGGATATACAAATAGTAAGTCAGTATTTAAATAAGTCCAAGTTATTTGCAGGCTTCCTGCTGCTCCTATAGACTCCAGGCATTAAAATATATGCACACGCTTAGCTGAACGTACATGAGTAAAGTTAAGTACGTGTGTGTTTGCAGGCTCAGAGCCACAGATTTTTGTAGCTAATGACCTGAAGTGGCATTCGCAGACAGACCGACGCCCGACACTCCAGCAACATATCTTCTAGCGCATGGGAGGAAGGAATGAAATACAGGAGGATTCTGTGAGATGTCGTGCAGCTTGTGACACTAAGGAATCTTCAGACACATCTAGCTTGTGTCAGATGGAATCACAGGGTGAGATTTTCATCATGCATGGCTGCAGTGAAGTGAGATTCTTTCCACATGTGCAGTAGATAAGGGTTTTGAATAAGTCTGGGGAGTACTTAGGGCTGTGTTTTATTTCTTGAAACAGTTTGCAAAGTATAAATTTAAGGTCAGCAGTTGCTTCTCGATTAGGAGCCTATCTAGCCCACTGTTACAGGATCAAGCCAAGAGTCGCTAAAGGAGGGAGATGGCCTAGTGGATAGAGCTCTGGACTGCCACTCCAGAGAGCTGGCCTCCGATCCTGGCTCCGCCACTGGCCTCCAGCAAGTCACTGCCCCCTATGTGCCTCAGTTTCCCCATCTGTAAAATGGGGATAATGACACCAACCTCCTTCGTGAGGTATTTTGACAGCTGCTGAGGAAAAGTGCTAGTGTAGACGTAGGATTATGAGAAGTGTTTGAAGTTGAATGAATACAAACTTTCCATTCCCTTTTAGGAGTCCTTGGAGTTGGATTTATTTTCTAGCACTGAGACATTCAAAGCTGGCTAGGGGAGTTGGGCATACAGCTCCCTGTCCTTGCACCAGGGAATTGTCTCTACATCCCCAATGAGCGGTCAGACCTTCACCTAGAATTCCAAGCTCTCTTTCCCCACAGCAGAATTTGTTCACACCTGAGGCAACTTTGAATTTTTCCATTTCCATCCTGTAAGCTTCATGTTCTTCACTTTAGTTTACAGACGCTCCTGAGGCTATTCAACTCCCTGCGTTCTCTTGGAGAGTGCGCTGAGGGGCTGGTCCAGTTCTCGCTGAAGTCAACAGGCTTTTTGCCATTGACTTCAATGGAAAGAGGAGCCAGCTCCAAGTTTGGCCTCCTCATTCTTCAGAGGCAGTGGGGTCTAGTGGATAGAGCACTAGCCTGGGACTCCGGAAACCTGGATTCTACTCCTCGCTCTGCCACTGGCCTGCTGGGCGATCTTGGGCAAGCCACTCCCCGTGCCTCAGTTTCCCCATCTGTATAATGGGGATAATGACACCAACTTCCTTTGAAAAGCGCTATATGAGAGCTAGGGATTTTTATGATGTTTTTGAAGGACTAGCCTGCTCAGATACCTTCTAATGGGAGATCTTCCAGCATAACTTCCTCGGCATACAACGTAATAGCTGTTAATTTCTGCCACGGCCTACCCAGGACTTCCTGTCTGCGCATAAGGGGTAGCGTCCAAACTCCTCATGTGTGTTTAGCCACAGCCTGAAATCCTGCTTAGCTGAAGCCTGAACTGCGGTTTCCTGGTTCCCGGTCCCCAAAAAATTGTCACAGTCCATGTGGTCAGCCAATATTGGGCGGTTTTCCTTCTGCTGTTATTACTGCCACTTTCTACGGTGCTCTGCCTGCCTTCCTATAAATAACCCTTGACCAATAATTAAAAAAACCCACCTCGTTGCAGGGTGAGGGTGGGGGAGGGGGCATTAGGAATTTTTCAAGAGCAGCAGTGTAATTAACATGGTCGCTCCTTGGGGTTTTCATTCTATTACCTGGATTACATTTGTTCAGTGAGGTGAACGAAGAACTGGGACTATGGCAGCTTTTTGGTAACTTCTGAATTGTTAAAATTAGCACAAAATTAACCCCCTCTTTACCCAGATTCACCTGCCTGGAAACGAGAACTGCAGCAGTTTAATAGCTGGCTAGCGTTAGGTCCCAGATTATAGGGAAAACTTTTAGATTTAAGAGGCAAAAAGCCCCAGTGGCTTATAACGGATAGTCAGGGACTCTATTAACGAAATAAAGGTCAGAGTTATTGATTGCGCCCTGTATCCGCAGCTGCTGGCCAGAAAACTGACCCAATCGCCTACAGGGTGTGGAGTCAGCTGTCGCGGGAGCAACACCGGAGCGGAGTTTGTGCAGTACCTTGAGAATCAACACATTTCAATGAAAACTGTCACACTGAAAAGTCATCCCAGCAACCTCATCTTAAAAATAAGCATCATATTGGAGATGGGCTCATGCAAACGCAAGACAAGTTTTTAATCTGCCTTTCCAGGGCTTACATACATGACCATCAATCTCCGACCTAACATTCAGGCTGCATGTTGTGACTTGTGTCTCTCGTTCAGTAATTAGCAGTAATGCTTTAATGTACATAACGTGGTGTAAGTTTCACAGCAGGGGACCTGTGTGGCATCAATCAAATCCTATTATACGTGTTCTCTCCTGGTGGGTGGGGTTGAGTTATGGATGAAGGCAACCGTGACTTTCAGCAAACAGTTTTCTTCTGGATTGTTCTACCCCCACATGCAGTGACCTGTGTAAAACCTGGGGCAGATCCTACAGGGACCTTCTCTACCTCACATGGTCCAAACGAGGCTCAGGAATCTGATGGGGACCATAACTGCTGCATCCTCTGCTGTCTCTTCCTCTAGCAAGATGCCACGTGAATCACAGCAGCTCTCCCTACGCTTGCTACAGAAACAGCACGAGAGGATGACTCTTCTCCTCAGTCTCCTCGCTCTCCCAGGGGCAAAAGGTCAGGATTGTCAAACAATTTTGCTGCATCTTAGCGCTAGCCCCCTCTACTCTGGCCCCCCACAGATCCCACAACGAAAGTGCAGACTAAAGAGACTTGTGAAACCACCCCTGCTCTGAAACCTTCCATGCCAGGGCTGCTAATTGGCCATCTCTGGCGTAAATGCTTGTGGTTATTTTCCTCCATCATTATTTATATTGCACACCCTGGACATTATTTTTCCATGACATGATTAAATGTGTTGGCATCTGAAAACAAGACTGCAGAGAGAATGCACAGCAAGCAATTGTAGCCTTGCTGCAATGAGACCGAAGCAGACTGCTACCCCAGGGCTTTTGATACAGGAGACGCACCAGTCGGAGATCTGGGTTCGAGTTCTTGTTCTGCCACAGACTTGTGACCTTGGGCAAGTCATTTAACTTCTCTGTGCCTCAGTTTCCCCACTGTACAAGGGGGATACTAGTCCTGTTCCCCATCCCAGGGTGTGGGGAGGATAAATGCACTATAGATTGTGAGGCACTCAGGTGCTGCCATCATGGGACCATATGTACCACAGACAGATTTTTAAGGCCAGAAGGGATCATTATGACCGGCTAATCTGATCTTCTGCTCAACACGGGCCAGGGAATTGCACAAAGCCTAAGGCTGTTCCAACACAACTATGAATACGGTATTTCATTGCCTCTCCCAACGCAGGGCTCTCAGATCTTCTAGGCATTTCTTTGGGCTGCTGTGAGCCACCAGAGTGCATCCCTGGAGGGAAAAATCCCCCAATCGAAATGCTACATTAAATGCATGCTCCTGCAATGCTGCTGCAGAGAACAGCCCGTTATTAATGGATATTGATCTGCAGTCTCCATCCTCCCAAGAGGCAGAGTGACTGCTCCTTGTTCTCTTCCATTCATAGTGGAAACCTTTAGGCTCAGATCCTGCCAGGTTACACACGCGAGTAACTTTACTCATGTCGCGTAATCTCCTAGGGTTAAGTGGGGCCGCTCACATGTGTAACTGTTGGTAGGACAGAGCCCCGTCTCTTTTAACACAATGGTCCCTGTGATGGCCTCAGAAGAATATACATTACTGGGGAAGGTTTCAGAGTGGTAGCCGTGTTAGTCTGTGTCAGCAAAAAGAACGAGGAGTCCTTGTGGCACCTTAGAGACTAACACATTTATTTGAGCATAAGCTTTTGTGGGCTAAAGCCCACTTCATCGGATGCATGCAGTGGAAAATACAGTAGGAAGATAACCAACTCTAACGAGACTAATCAATGGGCCATCCTGATTATCACTACAAAAGTTTTTTTTCCCTCCTGCTGATAATAGCCCACCTTAATTGATTAGTCTCATTAGAGTTGGTATGGCAACACCCATTTTTTCATGTTCTGTGTATATACACATCTTCCTACTGTATTTTCCACTGCATGCATCCGATTAAGTGGGTTTTAGCCCACGAAAGCTTATGCCCAAATAAATTTGTTAGTCTCTAAGGTGCCACAAGGACTCCTCGTTCTTATTAGGTGAAGGGTTACAAACATAACCCCGAGTGACCACTCTCTCCTTTGGTTATAAGAACTATGCAAACTACTAAGGAGCTGCAGCGCTGTACAGAGCTCTTCAGGTGGTAGCAGGATATTCAGTTCCTCTCCGTTTGCTGCGTACAGCTTGCAATACATCCTCAGACGCCGGGCAAGTCCGGTAAGAAAAGCAGCCCAACGGAAGCGACAGCAAGCTCAGAAAACCCAACACTGCAGTGACAGGGCTGGGGGGAGGAGGTACATTGATAGACAAGCAGGTATTAGCGGTGCCCATCCGCATCTCTGGGATTTAAACTGAACAACAAACTCACATCACTTAACTGCCAGGAACAGACCATCAAGGGTTCCTAACTCCCAGAGCCCCGCTGTAAATACTCAGCAACATTTCCTCTAGCGCGCTGCTCCTCGGGTCAGGAACCAGGCCCTCCTCCATGCGGGTCCAGCACCAGGCACATCCTGCACAGGTAGCCATGCTGAGATTAGCCACAGCCTGCTCCGATCACGCTGACCAGAGCGAGGTGGGCAAGTAGTGCAGTGGGTTAATTCTTTCGACTTCAAACACTTGAGGTTGGGCTCAGAGTTGATCCAGGTCTCTGTCTAGTCCTTAGGAAACATTTATCCATGTCTAAACCATCCCACCCAGATAGCCAGTGCTTTGGATTGACAAGGGCGATGCAGATAACACCGCAGGACCATGCTGGGTTCTAGGTAATGCAAACAGGACCTCGCTGTGTGGCACGCACGGCGGACCTCGGTGCAGCCTCTCAGCACCTTCATCGCACCCTCAAGGAAGAGGCTCCTGGAATTCATGGGGATGTCTATCAGATGCTGCATGTACCTGTGCTCAGATGTAGCCTCAGGAGGTCTGGGTGCCAGGTGGGGCCTTGATGAGCAAGGCTGTCCATAAACAGAAGGGTCTAAGGTTCCATCTCAGCCCTTTGCACCGGGGAGGGAAGCGTGGCCCATGAGGCCTTGCCTCTCCTGCCTTTCCAGGCCCGTTCCACTGGCTGTGGGCAGGAAGGGGAGCCATGCATTGTGAGCCTGTCCACTGGAAGGAAAAAGCATCCATTTTTCATGCGACCGGGTCCCAGCGCACAGAAACACTCTCAGCTTCCCCCCCGCTCTCCACAGGTGTAGATAGCTCAGAGCTAGGCATCATTCACCGAGACGTCCACTCCCACCTCCAACCAGCCGCCAGCACCCACACGCTACATGTTCAAACGAGCACCATCGTGCTGCCCCTCGCGCTGGGGGAGGAGGCTCCCCATAGCCATTAGAACCTAGGAACGGCCATACTTATGGTCCATCCAGCCCAGTGGCCGATGCCAGGTGCCCCAGAGGGAATGAACAGAACAGGCAATCGCGTGATCTATTTTCTGTCGTCCAGTCCCAGCTTCTGGCAGTCAGAGGTATAGGGACCCCCAGAGCATGGGATTGTATCCCTGACCACCTTGGCTAATAGCCATTGATAGACAAGTTCATGGAGGATCGGTCCAATTCTGTTTTGAACCCTGTTATGCTTTTGGCCTTCACACCATCCCCTGGCGAGGAGTTCCACAGGTTGACTGTGCGTTGTGGGAAGAAGTACTTCCTTTTGTTTGTTCTAAACCTGCTGCCTATACAAGTTCTGCCATCCACAGAGTCACCTTGCTATTCTCCTCTGCCATGATGGCTACAGAATAGGGTTAGGCTACAGGTGTGCCGAGACCATTGCCCACCATGCTGACCAGAATGGTCTCATTGTTTCTTGTGCTCCCCCATCTATCTGTAACCACCTGTTGCCTCTTGTCTGATGCAGAGATTGCCAGCTCTTTGGGGCCAGGACTGTCTGTTTTTACAGCACCTAGCCCAGTGGGGTCCTGCTCCATGCCTGGTGCTAATACACATCATAATTCGGGGAATTTCAGCTTTGGCAGCACTGCCAGAAACTCCCCCCGCTGGGACCCAGCACATTACGAATCCGGGGATCTCTGGCTGTGAAGGCCACTTCCGAGAAGGAGTTAAAGTACTCCCTTGTTGGAAAAAGAGATCTTTTCATTGCATCCCACTCGCTCTTCCCCGTGACACCCCAGAGCCATTAAACCAGGGCATCAAAGCAAAGAGATGTAAACAAACCCAGTCCCGCTTGGGTCCGAACTGCTGCACCCCGCTTAAAAGCTTCCCAGGCTCTCTAGAGACACCCCACTGCCTGTGAGAATCACTGTCTGATGGCCTGTGACGTACCGCATCAGGCCCGGGCCTCTCAGCGCGGTTAGAACTGTGACACCCCATCTGGCGGTGGCCGTGCCAGTCACCCGAGACATGCACCTTGTCACTTGGAAACAGTTGTAAGGCGGCCAGTGTGGGAACAGCAGCCGCCGGCTGATTCCTGCAGCATCCGCTTGGGCTTTCAGCTGGCAACCCTGGGAAAGCCAACAGCTCACACCCAGCACCTTTGTTATCACCTGGCTGCCTCTGGGGATGGGAGCACATGGACACAGAGAGCAGACAACGTTTCAGTTTGCCTCCCTGGCTGCCCCAAGCCCCCACCTGCTGATGGACAGCTCCCTCCTTGCTGGCCATTCGGGAGCAAAAGGAAGACCCAGTGAGGGCTTGTCTGTATGAACAGTTGGTGCGTGGCAGGGGAGTGCACTGTAGCTGTATGGCCTGGCTTGCCACGCACTAAACATTTCCTAGTGCCCACTGACCTACTTCGGTTTCACAGCCGGCTAGATCAAAGCACAGCAGGGAATTGGTAGCACATGGCAGCAAGGTCCACATGGCCGGTTAGTGCGGGGTAGATTCGCACCCCAGCTGGCCATGAATGAGCTGTTCATGCACTCACCGGTGAGGATCCCAGAGAGCAAAGCAGGAGGCAGCTATGCAAACACAGCACCCCCTGGGATGTTTAAATCCAAGGCTCCCTGTCACCTACACTCATGAGGCCAATGACACCCATCCTTTCTGGTGAGTTGCACCAATTTAACCTAGCAAGGGAAGGCAATTCTCTGCCCCCATCACTGCAGTGTTGCGAGGCCGCACGCTCTTTACTGTATTTCTCCTTGCAGCACCCTGGGGACAGGGCAAGGCTGGCATCTCCATTGGACAGCTGGGACCTGAGGCACAGAGAGGCCAAGTGACTTACCCAAGGTCACACCGGGAGCCTGTGGCGGAGCAGGGACTTGAACCCAGTTCTCCCGAGCCCTATGCTAGTGCCCTGACCACTAGTCCATCCTACCTCCTACTTGCATGCACTTCAGAACACTTGCCACTGCTCCACTAAATGGACTAAAGCCCTCAGCTGTACCAGCCAGTGCCCCAGCATCTCACTCCCTGGGAGCGGATTCACAACGGACCCGGTTTTGCAGTTCCAGGCAAGAGCGCGCGTGGGTCACGGGCGGTGGCAGGCTAAGGCACGGCAACGGGGCCCATTCACCACTGGTTACAATTTCAAACCAGCCCCTTTGTGCGCTCTCTTGTGCTGCCCCCACACTCGGGAGGAGGCTCCATAATCATCTGCAAAACTACCCCCCTTGTCTTCCTTCAAACCCCTCCTTCGCCGGGACACCTCCCAAAGAACTTGGCAATGGCTTGGCTGCCGGTGTGCGGAGAGCGCTGCCCATCAGCCCGACCGGCATTGTCTCACTGGGTCCTCGTGCTGCCCCATCCGTCTGTAGCCACCTGTTACCTCTTCTCCTCTGCTTCGCGTGGCAGCTCTGTAGGGCAGGGCCCATCATTTTGTTCTGCGGCTGTACAGCGCCTGGCCCAGGGGGGTCCTGGCCCACGGCTGGGCCGGGAGGTGCTACGATCACACAAAATTGTAAACAACGACAACGGACGAGAAACCCGGCCCTCGCGAGAGCCCTGGGGTCGTCTTTGAAAAGATCAGATCAAGTTTCTTTCACAGTTACCCTGCCCACCGTCCTCCGCTGAGGGCAGGGCCCTTGACCCCAAGCTCAGGGCCAAAAGGCCAGCAGCTGCTGTGGTCTTGGAAGGCTGGAGCAGCTGGGATGAAGGGTCCCTCCTGAGTTCCAGCAGCTGGGCAGGGTGATGGGGCCGCCAGCCGGCACGCTGCCCAAGGGAGACTAACGGAGCGGGGAGGATTAAGGGGATGGGGCAGGTATTCTCACTTGTGCAGCTCGAAGTATAGAAACTCAGCCCTCTGCCCGGGGCGTGTTGGGCCTGCAATGCCCCCAGAAGAACTGCTGCTAGCTGGGAGTCCATCACCACCCGTCTCCTTCCCCCGTAAAGCTGGCCAAGGGGTGCGAGACGCTGCCACCAGCAGGAGAACCTGCGCTGCCATAGTGATGCCTACCTCTTTGCCCTGCTGCTTAACTCTCCAGCTGGCCGGTCTGCCCCTAAGCAGCCAAGAGTCACGGAGTGTCTCCTACATAGCCAGCTGCAGCCTGGGGAAGAGGACTGGCGCCTGCAGGCAGGAAATCCCCTCTCTGCCCCTTCTGCCCTTGTTAAGTGAAAGCCTGCCTGGCCCAGCGAAACGTACGGAGATTTTCCATAATAGGACTGATGTGTCCACGTATAGCTTGATATACCTCCAAAGCTGGAGCCCCTGTCTGCAATTCATTGACACCGGGGTGGGAACCAGCCTGCAGACAAGAGATCTTCCGGACTATGTTACGGACCGCCCCGGCAGCCTGCCATTCTCTGACTGACACCACCCACCGCTCAGAGACATGGTGGGCTAATGGGTAAAGCTAGGCCAGCCCTTCCGAACTGACTTCGCCCTGCGGGGGACTCTTCCGTTCTCCATTGGCCAGCAGGGACTAAGGAAGCAAGGTGAGGATGGCTCAGAAAACTCAGAGATCTTGCAGCCTTAGCACCAAGCGTTACAGTTCTAGTGGCAGCTCATGCTTTACCAAGCGACCTCTGGCATAGCTGAGCTTTAGAAGGTCGGCTCCGTGTTGCCAGCCTCCTGGGGACAAGTCGTTCGGCTACAGGCCTTTCCGCGAAGGGGCTGTAAGAGACACCTTCGGGCACTGCCCAGAGGATGGCATGAACCTGGCACTGCAGCACAGTTCCTGCTAACCCACTCTGACTGCCACCAGAATGGAAACAGCCTGTGCTCGGATACGTAACCTTATAACCCCCTTAAACCATTGTCTGTGTTAAGTGCCAGGCTGACACAGGCGTGCCTTTAATTCTTCCCAGGAGGAAACCTGCCTTAGGAGACTTCACGCCTGCCCGCACTTCCCACGTGATGCAGCCAGTCCCCTGGCTTTACAGCTATGTGGGTGAAAGGATTAAATGGTGTCCGTGAACATGCTGGTATGACAAACGCTTCAGCTCCAGCATCCATCTATAGCACGCTGGGGCAAAACGTAAGCTAGTTGGTTGAGGAAATCCGGCTTTTCGTTGTTCTGCGCTGGGAACCCAGCGTTCCCATCAATCCTAGCCACAAACGGCTGAGGCATCTCATCATCATCATCAATTGTATGCAGGCACCAACCGAGATCGGGGCCCATTGCCCTAAGCCTGGTACATAGTAAGAGAGACACCCTGGCTCCAGACAACTTACAGTCTAATAGACAAGGGCTGGGAGAAAGGAATTATCCTCCTCGTGTTGTAGCTGGGAAATGGAGACGGACTGCCTTGCCCCAGTCGTGCAGGGTGTCTGTGGTAGACGCAAGAACGGAACTCAACTCCTGAGCCCAAATCAAGTGCTCTCACCACAAGACCGCCCTTCCTCCCAGAGCATCTTATTCAGAGCTGGCAGTTTCCATATGCATTACTGAATTAGCGTAACCCAGCTTGAAGCAGCACGGCTCTCTGTCCCCCTCTGGGGATAGCCCATTCCTGACCATGTGACAGCCCTGGAGCTAAGAAAGCTGGGTCCTTTAGCTCAGCTGGTCAAGTCTCGATCTCTGGGGTTCAGTCCCCACTACGTGACAACTCATCCTAGGGGTGTTACATGAGGAATGAAAAGAGAGTCTGCAGAACAAATATACAAAACAGTAAGGAAACAGATTACCGAAGCCAGATGCTGGTAAGATTGGGAGTGGCACTACTTTGAAGATCAGGAACTATTTGAACTTTGCCTGCATTGCTAATGTTTTCACATTACAGAAGATTATAAACCACCACATACAAGAGCGTGAGTTTAAAAATATATCCCATCCTCCCCTCATCACAACAGATCTCACTCCAATACAAAATATGATTTGGGGGGGGGGGGTGTGCAAATGGTAATAAGATCTTATTTTTTCCAGAGCCTGGAGAAGGATCTAAAAGTCACGGGGCAAGAGTCTGACCTCAGTTCCACCTGAAAAAATCCGGAATCGCTCCCATGGACTTCAGCGGAGTTGCACTGTGTTTTTTTCCACTGGCATCACTGAGATCAGAAGCCAGCCTGGCAAGCTGAAACAGAAACGACTTCCTAGGAAAAAAGGCATCCGGTGCTCATTTGATCAGGCGTTGCACAGAAAAGGAGCTGCTCTTTCCACCTTCTTTATTCTCTCCGCTCATTACAAAAAAAATCTGTCTCTTGAACTTGAATAAGGTCCAGTCTCCACGTACAGAAGTCCGTGAAAATCAGAGTGGAAGGTAGAAGCCGTTTCTATCCGTCTCTTACCTTCTACAGGTGCACTGATTCTTATCCCACAAGAAAAACAACCCCTGGAACATAGGACATAGCATTTCCAAATCTCCCTAATAGGATTAGAGTCTATTTAGCATAGTTTAACCTCTGTGTTATTACGTCAGGCACTTATCTGATCACTGCTGATGGCCTTGTTTCAATCACTTTGGTACCCAAGGACAAGCCGTTTGGAAAGAAAGGAAGCCACAGCTGTGATATCCTGTACTTCAAACTGGCTAATCGTCATTGGTCCTCCAGCCCAGCTCATTTAATTGAGAAGAAGCCAAGCAGCTGAGGATGAAAAGCTTCTGCTCGTTAGGTCACAGGGACAAGAAAGCTGCGAATTGCAGAGAAGGGGGTTATGAAGCTGTTAGCCTAATTGTGAGAATAGTTAATGTAGCCTCCTTATGGCTGTCAAAACCAACAGCCTGAAATCCAAACACACTTCGGTTTATTAAGGCCATCTGTTAAGGAGGCCATGGCAGATCTACGGAATGTCTGCACAGAAACTCACTGTGCACACAAACACACCCTGTCCGGAGCAACCGCTCAAAGACGGCAGCCTTTGAAAAGCAGCAGCTGACGGGTGTTGAACAGTAGTGGCATTTGTACATGAATTACCGTTCCCGTCGATCTTGTTAGACTGCATACCCCTCAAAGGGCACGCGGAGCTCTCTGGGGCAAGGAGAGCGACAGACAGTTGCCAATTTGTGCACCTGCCAAGACAACTATAGCCTCATTGTTGTCCCCTGGGACTAGGGGAGTGGTCTAAATGCACAGGTGCTGATTCTGGAGGGAGCCCAAATGCACGAGCACTCATAACGGGCGGGGAAGAGCAGGGACACGATCCCCCTCCCCCGCTGTTTATAATATGGTTGTGCCCTTGGCTGAATCTACAAACCAAAGCATCAGAAGGGAACTGGCTTCAGGCAGATAAGAGGAGTCTCACTACAGACCACTACCACAATCAGCACGTGGAGGAAGGGCAGCTGGCTAAAGCTGAGCCCAGGCCAGGCTGCGGGAAACACTGTGTAGAACTCATCTCTCCTCTAACATCCAGAACAAGGAGCAATGGTCTCAAGTTGCTGACAGAACAAGGAGCAATGGTCTCAGGTTGCAGTGAGGGAGGTCTAGGTTGGATATTAGGAAAAACTTTTTCACTAGGAGGGTGGTGAAGCACTGGAATGGGTTACCTAGGGGAGGTGGTGGAATCTCCTTCCTTTGAGGTTTTTAAGGTCAGGCTTGACAAAGCCCTGGCTGGGATGATTTAGTTGGGGATTGGTCCTGCTTTGAGCAGGGGGTTGGACTAGATACCTCCTGAGGCCCCTTCCAACCCTGATATTCTATGATTCTATGATCCCTGAGCGTCAAGGGCAACTGACCTCAGATCACTAAGTGGCTCCACAACATGGGGACCTCACCACTGCTACTGGATACCCAGCAGTGGTGAAGTCCCAATGGCAGCAGAAGCAGCAGCCACTTCAATCCTGGCCAGCAGCCTATGCACCATCCCATCAGACACAGACTTGGCCACAGCGAGCCACACTGGTTACGTCCCGACTTGATTACTGCAGCTGGTATGGCGGAAAGACGCCTCATGCCCTGGGAAGCTTCGCCTAGTAGAAAGTGGCCACCTATTCAAGCAACCGAAGCCTCCATGAGCCCATCACCGGGTGCTCCCTGTGCTGGCCCCTCGCTGAACACGGCCCAGTTATAGATTCAGTCCATTTTATTGTGGCTTTGCAACTAGTGCCCATTTAGCACCCAGGTTGGGATCCTCAGCCTGGCCCTATTGACTTCCATGGCGCTACATCAGTTCACACTAGCTGAAGATCTGGTTCCGTATCTTTAACCCACTGACTGCGCTGCTTTCTAAGAGGCTCGAGCTCTCTGGGCACCTCGGGAGGTTACCCAGCCGCGCCCATTCTGGGCAGCACTGTTCATCCTCACTAGCCACAAGGAACAGGAGAGCGCCTGGATCACAGCCCAGTGCTGAAATGGTGTCCTTGTTTTCAGCACAAGACAAACCAGAGGGAGTTTTGCCCCTGGGAGCTGGTCAGGCTGCATGCGACAGTCAAGGTTATCAAGCAAGGACCCCACATTGGGCGAGTCCCTGAATGCCTGCACGGTGTGTACAATGAAAGCCAGAGCCTGGCCCTTAGCAGGTACCACGAGGCTTGTCTCCGTGGCGGTCCCCAACAGGCCTGCAGGAACAAGGAACAAAGCCCACAGCCGCATTCCGGTCCCGGGAAACCTGTCTGGGCCGACAGATGCTCACGCTTCGCTATGCTGAGGACTCCTTAGCAAACAAAATCTACATTTAGTGGCAATTAAGATTCCAGCAGGACACGCTCCATCCATTTCCCTTAAACGCAGGGAAATCGGGAGTGAAGGGGAAAGACTCGTACATTCCTTTCACAATTGTATTGTCTACAACGCTGTCCATAACGTGCTCCGTAAATCTTCCACTTCCATCTCCAACAGATACCCGGAACCAATACAGACGCCAACTTTAAACTCGTGCTCCAACGCCAGACCTTAACTGTTATCTGCTCTGCTTTTTCAGTATCAATTGATATCAACAGATCAACCCATCTGACTGTCACACGTTCCGCGCGTGGGGGAAGTTATACTGCCTTAACGCTGCTGTGTTGACTTGTCAGGTTTGGGTTAGAGTGCAGGGCTGATAAAGTTGCTCTTCTCTCTGAATTAATTCATCTTTCACCAGCCCACCATGAACAATTCAAACCCTGCTCACAGTTCATATTCCATGTCTTGGGTTTTTCCATTTCAGGAGACGTTTACAGAATAAAGGTTTAAAACTCCTATGAAAATGAAAAAGGTTAGAGTCACCCTTCGCTGTTTTATGGTCAATTATTAGGAGTAGCAGCACCTCCGAGCCCCAGCCACAGATCTGGGCCCCATTGTGCAAGGCGCTGTACAAACACCAAACAAAAAGACAGTCTCCTGCTGGGTCCAGCCCCTCCTTCACTCTCCAGCCCTTTCTCTATACAAGAGAGGGTAATGTTTTCTCCACCAGCCACGGGCCGGGCACACACCCTGCTGCACAGCGTCAGAAGGGGGAGTGCTGAACCGACTTGGGGTTCAGAAGCCTGTAGCAAGACAATCACAGTTTCTTTCCTTTATTGCATCTCATGCCTGTAAATTTGCCTTCTGCTTTTAGTGATGCTTTAATCAAAGGACAAGAGGGGGGTTTGACTTACACTAAATAGAACTGGTCAGAAAACAGGGTCGTTCCCCACACCCTGGAAAATATCGGTTTTTCTGACTTCTTCCGCAAAAAAATGAAATAAAAATATTATGGCCGAGAATTGAAATATTTTGATTCGGAAATGCTATTGCAGTGTCTCATAGGAGCCGTATTCCAGGTGCTTTGTGCTCCTATTCTTCTCTATGGACATCTCCCATGATGCACCATGGTCTCCCCTCTTGGCATGGGGAGTGGTGCATCATGTCAGTGGCATGGCCAGAGTGCATCATGGGAGGTGAAGTCCAGCTGGGGAGCCAGACCAATAGATGAGAATGGGAACATGAGGCACCCAAACTACAATTCCCATGAGACACTGCAGCAGCATCGCCAAATCCAGATATTTTGGTTTCTAGCTGAAATCCAAAAGGGGTGTGTGTGTGTGTGTGTGTGTGTGTGTGTGTGTGTGCGCGCGCCTCCTCACAGTAGTTTAAGGACTGATACAGGTTTTATTTTTTCCAAGACCACCCTGGGTTCTGACAGGCAAGCTGAGATCTTTCCATCTCATGCCTCTCCAGCATGAGCACAGGCTCTGCAGGCCGAAGGGTGGCCTCAGAGACACCAGTGTAACCTGCCTAGCCTCGGATGGATTTGCACATGTCACCGGCAACGTGAACTGAAGGCAACGGGGCTGCACAGGTGAGTGTAGCCGGAGGCCTAGCCTGCCATGCAGAACCTCTCCCACGCTGAAGGGGAGGTCCCAGCTTCACTTTCACAGCTCAGGGCCAATTTGAGGGGCTGCCAGCTAGAAAGACACCTTTTTACTTGCAAACCCCATAATCAATCAGATATGGCAATTCATGACCATTTATAGTGAACCCCACCATGCCATTAGGTAAGGGCATTTATAGGTCAGCACCGCACTTTATACTCACATTTACTTGGAGACCCCCATGAATTCACTGTGCATGACAAGCTAGACTGCTACAGATCCCTGCACAGAACCGTCACACATTTGCAGACAGCGAAACATGCACAAGTTACTACGGCAGATGTCCCCAAATACTGAATTACTCACCGTGAACTGGCTGGAAGCTGGAGTCCAAGGTCAAACTGGAAATGAGGCACAGATTTATTTATTTTTTAAAAACAGGGAGGGTAAGTAATAGGCCCCTACCAAATTCATGGCCATGAAAAATGTGTCACGGACTATGAAATCTGGTCTTTTGTGTGCTATTACCCTATACTATACCAATTTCATGGGAGAGACCAGAGTTTCTCATATTCAGGGTCCTGACCCAAAGGGAGTTGCAGAAGGTCACAAGGTTATTTTAAGGAGGATTGTGTTATTGCCACCCTTATTTCTGCGCTGCCTTCAGAGCTGGGCGGCCGGAGAGCGGCGGCTGCTGACTGAGGGCCCAGCGCTGTAGGCAGCAGCGCAGAAGTACTTACTTCTTATATCCTTACTTCTGTGCTGCTGCTGGCGGCGGCTCTGCCTTCAGAGCTGGGCTCCCAGCCAGCAGCCGCTGCTCTTCAGCTGCCCAGCTCTGAAGGCAGCGCCACTGCCAGCAGCAGCGCAGAAGTAAGGGTACCAGTACTGCAACCCCCCCTACAATAACCTCGTGACCCCACAACTCCTTTTTGGGTCAGGACCCCTACAATTACAACACCGTGTAATAGCTGAAATCATGAAATTTACTATTTTTAAAATCCTATGACCGTGAAATTGACCAAAATGGGCTGTGAATTTGGTAGGGCCCTAGTAATTAACCATTCGAACAACCCACGGACTCACCTAGGGATGTGGTGGATTCTCCATCACTTGGTACCTTTCAATCAAGACTGGTCATCTGGGCTTTTTGCAGGAATCTACTAGGTGAAATTCTCTGTTCGGTTCTAATGCAAGAGGTCAGAAAACTCATGTCTCGCCTTAAAAGTCTACAGAACTAGAAGTGGAAAATGTGAAAAGCACAGTATAAACCCAGAGAAAAACACTGTACAACTAATGGGCTAGAAGAGAGATCGGCAGCACTTGAAAAGTGCATCTTTCTCAAAGTCTCAGTGAAATTAAATGAAACTGAATTAGCCTATTCCAGCCCAGTCAGTCTGCAGGTACCTCCTAGCGTTTGCTCTGCTTTTCATATGTCTGACCCATCCCATCAGACCTTTCACTCTGACACAACAGAGTCAAGACTTGAGGTATTTAATGACTAAAGTAGTTTTACAATACAAGGCGAGGGACACAGTGTGCTAAGAATTCTGGAACCGAGTAACCATTTCAGCAAAAGCCACATCCTAGGCTAACTAATATATTTAGACCCCAAAGAGAACACGAGAAGGGGAGACTTGAGAATAGCTGCACTCAGGGTCCATTACAGACAAAATATAGAAAATTATAAACAAAATGTTCAAGGTGGGGGGAGGAGAGGGGAAATCAATAAGTTTCCTTCTAAATAGCTTTCACTTCTAAAAATATCCCAGTGTGCAAATGTGATGGAGACCTGAATTCCTGCAACAATATCTGTCTGGACAAGAACAGCAAGTGTACAGTGCAGAGCATTCTGGAGTTTTTCCCTTCCTAACTCATCTTTCCTTAATAACCTTCCTTGCTGAGACATGCTAGCAATCTTCCCTGACTGCAGTTGGTTCTCTTTCTCGTGCCTCCCTTGCATAATACAGCAATGCCAGGCAGCACCCGCTCAGGACAGGGTCAATCAGCAGCATTTCCAGGCCACTTTCCATTTGTGCAGCACAAAGGGAGGCTATGCAAAGCCCCACTCATTGCTACTGACCTGGGTGTGTTGATAGAGGCCCTAATCCTGCATGCACTTTCACCCAGGAGTAGCTTTACTCACGTGCGTAGTCCCGTTCAGTTTCAGAGGATTAGTACATTTGCTCCCATGCATGAGTGTTTCCAGGATTGGGGGCATACGTTGTAACGGGTTCCGCCGCGCCTCTCTCTCTTTTGCTGGGATTTCACGGAGTGGGAAAATGATGCCGGTTGTAATTTCCCACCATACAAACTCCTGTCAAATGTAATTGCTTGTCAACAAGAAAAGCAAACATGGCAAGGAAAACTAAACCCACCTGAAAAGCACGGCCATCGCCGTTCCATGTGGAGCCATTTCACGGACAGCCTCCTGGTTCCTCTGGGGCTTTAAAAAGGTCACCCCTCTTTTCAGCATTACAGTAGGTC
The DNA here is from genome assembly GCA_003942145.1 of Platysternon megacephalum. Taxonomy (NCBI): domain Eukaryota; kingdom Metazoa; phylum Chordata; order Testudines; family Platysternidae; genus Platysternon; species Platysternon megacephalum. Next base: position 5,325,681 of record QXTE01000072.1, read on the forward strand.
ATTTTCAAGCCCGGCATTTACACGCCTCTTGCTAGAAGGTTGCTTGTTAGGAATTCCAGCAGATAGTTTGCTAGAATCCCAGGGTTGCAAAATCCCGGACAAATTCCATAGTATGGCACTTGGAACCATTACCCAGACCCCAACTCGCCAGAGGCTGAAACATACAGGACGGGGCGTCCCTACCAGCCAGCTCCAGGCTTGGGGAGACGTTCAGCTTTCCCCAGCTGTGATGGATCCTGCTCAAGGGCACCTCTCCCTGATAAGGCGCAAATTGTTTTTACATGTTGAGCATAATTAGCCACTGGAACAAGGTACCAAGGGCCAGGGTGGATTCTCCACCATTTTTAAATCAAGGCTGGAAGTTTTTCTAATAGACCTGCTGTGGGAATGAGTGTGGGGCAGTTCCCTGGCCTGTGTTCTACAGGAGCTCAGACTAGATGAACACCCAGGTTCCCAGGCCAGAAGGGACCAATGAATATCAGCCTCTGGCTGACACAGTCTGTGATTGGGCTGGGGGGGGTGGGGGGGGGAAGAGGTCAGACTGCACAAACGGCCTGTGGCTGCAAGAAGGTCTTCTGCCTTCTTTCACCTCCCCACCCTTTCCAGACCCGCCCAGCTAGTGAGAGAATGAACGCATCCTCTCCCCTTCTCCCAGCCTCCTTGCTGCTGTGACAAGGGGTGCGGAGACGTCCGTTCTTAGCTTGAGTCTTCCCCACACACCCACAAATCCCTCCATTGCCTGCCTCTGCTCATCACTGTACCACAAGATCCTGGTCAGTTTCACGACCACCAGGGGTTCTAAGCGGGGGAGTTACTCTGCTCCGAGTCAGGTCAGTTTCACATCGGGGCTGCTGGCTTGGGAAAGGGAATGTGGAGTAGGCATTAGTCCCCGTTTGGGTACAGCCACCACTGACGTCAATGAGGACGTTATGTAAGTGAAGACTGCAGCATCAGGACCCCTCTCTTTTTGGCACTTGGCCAGTACCACAACAGCTCCAAAAGCGCCGCCTGGGGCCAAAGCAGCAACACTTCCACACACGTTAGATATCGTCCAGCGGAGAGGACAGTGAAAAGCAGGATTACAGCATTTACACAGCAACAGGAGAGCGCGGCTCACGGGTTGCTTTTCCAGTGCTTGCTTTGTAATGCTATGCGGTGAGGCAGGGCCGGATTAACATTTTGTGGGTCCAGCACCAAACATATTTGTGGGCCCCCATGGGGGCAATGGAGCATGGCGCAGGGAGGTCAGTCCCCAGAGCAAGGGGCCAGCCAGGGGCAATGGGGCATGGCATGGCAGGGGCGGCACCGCTCTGCCCAGCCCAGTGCGAGGGCAATATTTACAAACCGGAAGTTGCCAGACACACAGTGGCCCGCCCAGCCCTGTGCTGCCAGGGTGCCCCTTCCCCTCGGGGATGGGCCCATGCCATGCCACACAGCCCCCCCCGCCCAACACCCCCTAGGTGCCGACTCCGTGGGTGCACCCACAGAAAAAAAAAAAAAAAAGTGTGCTCAGCACCCATCAGCAGCCCCGCCGATCAGATCCTCCCCCTCGTCCTCAGAGCCTCCCGCCCGCCACTGATCAGCTGTTCAGCGGCGGGCAGGAGGGTGCAGAATGGGGCAGGAAGAGGCGGGGCAGGGGTGGAGCGGAGGCAGGAAGAGGTGGGGGGGGCAGGGCCTAGGGGGAAAGGATGGAGTCGGGGTGGGGCTTGGGACAAAGCTAGGATCAAGCACCCATGGGGAAATCAGAAATACAGCATCTCTGCAACAACCTCCCCCCGAACTCCCTATGGCCAGAGCCCCCCACAAATGCAGAGAGCCCTGCACAACCTTGCAGGCCAAGAAGAGCAAGTTGTGGAGGGGGGGGAGGGAGTCAAGCAGAGCAGGCCGGGGCCCCTTCTGAGCATGGGCCCAGCTCCATGGCGCCACTGGCACCATTGTAAACCCGGCACTGTGGTGAGGCACAAACCAGTTCCCGCCCTGCACAGAAGCCTTTTCGCAGGGCTTGGAACCTGCTGCCAGGGAAGGGGCAGAGCTGGGGAGGGAGAGAACCACGCGCCGAGGCATTGCCCTTCTACTAACACCAGAAGGATGCGCTGCCTCAGGTAGCGCTGACTGACCCTGCTGCTGCAGCCACTCAGCCCTCGGCTGCAATGGAACTGCTCAGGCACAGGAAGTTATGCACATGCCAGTGTTACCCACAGAGGATGTGACTAGGAAGCTCTGGCTCCTCACCTCAAGCGGCAGCAGCTCATGCTTTTAGCTCTGGACGTCCCCAATTCAGTTGCCAGGCTGGAGCCACAAGTGCGGCTATCACAGGATCGGGCCCTCAGCCAGTAATAGCCGGAGAGCTTTCCTTCTGGGTGCAGAGAGCCCCCATCCCCAACAAGGGAGCCATGGACCAGTGGCCGTCAAGAAGCAGTGCCAAGCCATAGGCAACTGCCTCTCATGGTTCCCCCAAGGCCCCTGCCCATTCTGTGTGCGTGGGAAGGGAGATGCAGACACCGCTTTGACTCTCCCCGGTGATAGCTACCTAAGGGGAACCTCCGGGAGGTTTTTATTACCATGCATGAACTGAACAGATGCCACCATCCTCATTATAGAGCTCTGTCCCCTTGCTAACCATTGCCACTCAAGTACTATAAACCTTATTCATGACCATTCCTGCAGACCTCACCTTCCTGCTGCACCTTCTTTAACCCACAGGGAGTCTCAGGCCTGGAGCCAGCAACCATCCCAGCTGAGGTGGTCTAGTTTAGTAATCTTCAGCCCAGAGCACACATCATCCAAATGTCAACAGTCACTGCAACCGCCATGTTCAAGAACTTGCAGAGATTTTTCTCCATCTCCTATTTTCCCTTTCAATCATGTAAGTCCCTCTCCTGGACTTCCTTGTTCTCTTGTAGGTTTTTCCCTAGGCAGGGCTCAGTGGGGCCCAATGACATCAGAGAGAAATCACGCCAGAAGCCATCCAACTCAAAGCACTTCACTGGAAAGAAAGCTTCTCACATTCAAGGTCAATAACATTTCACTCAGACACAGCAGAAGGAGGCTGCTGTGCAGCCAGGGGCTATTTTTGGATGAGACGTGATGATGGGACATCAGATCAAAACCTGAGAACGCTGGACTCTTGTTCGACAGTTGGATCTTACTGCAAAATCTCACTCTTTACCCTTTCACTGTTTGTGGGGCTCGGAGAGGTTAAGGCCAGAAGGGCCCACCAGATCATCCAGCCACCAACACCCGCACACTAAACCCAAGAAACAAAATGAGACCAAAGGCAGACAGCCCCGCGGATACTAGACTGTTATGTGCCACAAACAGACAATAGGAGGGTCTGAGGTGCACCAGCGCCCAAGACCCTGCCATGGCAGAGAAATCATTAGGTGAGATATACTGAGATAATCCCAGCAAGTGACCGGCACTCCATGCTTCAGAGGAAGGCGAAAAAAAACCCCAATCTAACCCCGGAGAAAATTCCTGCTCGACCCCACATATGGCGATCAGTTAGACCCTGGAAAACCAGCCAAGCACCTGAGGGAGAGAATGTTCGGTGCCCGCTCAGAGCCCTGGCCCATCCTGTCCAGTGTCTCATCTCCAGCCATGATGCTTCGGAGGAAGGACGCAGACCCCCTCCCCTCAAACCCCAGAATACACGGAGAGCAAAAAAACGTCCCTGCAGGGACTATCTGAAGCTCTAAAGCATGAGATTTTCAGAACATAAGACACAAACTAGCAGAGAGCCCCAAAGCTGCCCGCACCATCATAAGCAACCCCATCATACATCCCATTCATAAATGCATCCAGCTCTGTCTGACCCAAAGCTCACTAACATGGGGAGGGGGGAGTTTTTTCCACTGACTTACAGAAGCTTGGTGCAGCAGGATCAGCAAAGCAATTTGCTGGATGTTTTTCAAGGAGCGTTAGCAGGTTTCACTCCGAATTGACTGAAGATACTCCATAATGCCTTCCATGTCCAGAAATAATCACTTTGGAAACTCTACATACATACATAAGCCACCGTTTATCCACTGGAACGCGGACTACAACCTTCTCCCTCTTTGAACCCAGCCTCCTGCATGTCAGGAGAGGTTGTTTCCAAGATGCGGAAACAGACTAGGTCAATAAAATTAGGAGATAATTGTAATAAGCAGGAGGGGAGGGATCTACAGCAAAATATGAACAGAAACTGGGTAGCAGCGAACTCTAGACGTTTCACAAGATGCAAGAGCCTACCAAACAATATGGGCACCACTACTCAGGCTCTCGTCCAAATGATGGTTTCAATGGGAGTTCGGCACGTAAATACCTTTGAGGACCTGGGCCCCTCAGGATTGGGCCCCGTGTACTGTCTGCACAGCGATGACATACATTCAGCTACTTACAAACAGCTCTCTTCAGAGGGAAAATAACTTTTGCCAGCAGCTCCCTCTCACATGAGCAGGAGTCTGATATGATGAGGCTAGCGGAGACGCTGTTCTACCGGAAGAGAGTCCATCTACCAAGATTTATACATCACATTGCAGTCCTGCTGAACACTGGCAAAAGAGGGAATGGATTATTGTATTGTCCCAGAGCCAGAAGAGGGCTGCTCTGGAGAAAGCGAGACACGCACCTTATTATTATTATTTTTTTTTACCATCCTACGCCTAAGGGCACAGCCAGAATGAGGATGTTACCAAGTTACTCAGGAGGTAAAACAGCCCATTTGGGAACACATGGTCACCTCGCAGAGTGGCTCCGGCACCTGTCTTTGAGGGCAGACCCGGGCCCCGAGAAGGGGCGTTAAGCATCAGGCGGAATGGCAGGGGGCAGCTAACCCCACCGGCTGTTTGCTCTAGTCACCCAGCGGAGTCTGGAGACGGGGAAACAAACCCCGGGGGCTCAATGGGTCACGATTCACCCACTCCCCCGCCGAGAGGCCGAAGGACCGGCCGGCCGCCCTGGCATTTCCGTGGGGGCATCTGACTTCGCTCCTCTGTTGCCGGGCGGCGCTGCCGGGCACCGACTCCGCCAGGGCTGGTTCTGGCGGCGGGGGGAGAAGGACCGCGCCGGACCCCGCCGGCTCGCAGCGATCGCTCCCTCCAAGCGCCTGTGGCGCAGCTCGCCCCGGCTGGAGACCCGGCTCCCCGCCCCGGCCCCGGCGCCGCTCCCCGCGGCCAGACCCGGAGCCGCCCCGCACCGCCGCCCCGGGCGCCGCCTTACCTGGGTGGCCGGGAGCGCTGCGGCGGCTGCGGCGAGCGGAGCCTGCGGGCGGCGGCGGGGCAGGTGCTGCCTGTGCCCCGGGGAGGCGGAGCTCGGGCCGGGGGCGGGGCTCCCAGCGGGCCCCGCCTGCCCCCCGCCCGCCCCCCGCCCAGCCTGGCACAGCCCCCCGGCTCCACCCCGTTCCCTCCCGCCTGCCCCACCCCGACAGCCCCCAGCCCCACCCCCTTCCCTCCCGCCTGGGGCCCCCCAACCCTGCTCCCCCCGGGACAGCCCCCCCGGCCCCACCTCGTTCCCTCCCTCCCGCCTGCCCCCCCCCG
>QXTE01000072.1:5333195-5359485 GCA_003942145.1 Platysternon megacephalum
GGCCCCACCCCGTTCCCTCCCGCCTGCCCCCCCGGGACAGCCCCCCCCAGCCTGGCCCAGCCCCCCCAGCCCCACCCCGTTCCCTCCCACCTGGGCCCCCCCAGCCCCGCTCCCCCCGGGACAGCCCCCCCAGCCTGGGGTAGCCCCAACCCCGACCCCCAGCCTTGGAGTGGGACGGCCCTCCAGGGCAGCCTCCCAACCCGGGTCCCCCCCAGCCTGGGATGGTCTCCCCAGCCTCCCTGGGTCACATCCCCGACTGGTCTCAAACTTGCTATCCCGTGCCTGGGGGAAGCCACCCCACCCCTAAACCCCTCCCGTCCCCCGCAGCTGGATCAGCCCCAATCCCGCTCCCCGAGCAGCCCGAACCTCCCTCCTCTCCCCCCGGGGCAGCCCCCAGGCTGCGAGCCAGGCTCCCTCAGTCCCAACCCCAACTTCCCAGGGCAGGCCCCCTTCCCCCCCACAAGCCTGGGGCAGCTGGGTGCCTCCCCCACCCCATGGCCCCAAGCCTGGGGTGGCCCGCTCCTCCTGTCCCCTTCCCCAAGCTTGGGGCAGCCACACCCCCACAAAACCTAACTCCTCTGTAAGCCTTGGGCACCCTCCTACTCCCCCATGCTCCTTCCAACCCAGACCCCACCAGAGCCTAGGGTACCCTCCTATCCCCCCTACCCAGACCACTCCCTGAGCCTGCGTCCTATCCCCCCCCATGCTCCTTCCAACCCAGAGCCTGGAGCACCCTCCTATCCCCCAACCGTAATTTCTCACCAACCCCTCCCTGCTCCCCATCCTTCCCTGAGTGTAGTGCAGCCAACTGCCACCCCCCTCCATACTGACCCCCACACCCCTCCTGCTCCCAGGAACCCTACACTTTTACTCCCCCTCCCCCCCGGAGCTGCCAAGCCAAGTCCTGGGCTCCTCTGAGGTCCACAGCCCCTCACCTTCACCCCAAACTCTCACCTGCTCCTGAGCCTTCCCTCTGTCCTCCCAGCCCCTGGGCAGTGCCAGCCTTGCCAGCCCTTGCAGTTTTATCACAACTCTCCCCCTGTTCGGTAGTTTCTGTAAAGCCCCAGCTGCTGGAGTCCTGGGGATCACAGCTGTCACGTATACAAAAGTCAGTCCCCACCCCTCCTGGTTGGGGTGAAAAACCTCAGATATGTGACCCAGGCACCCTGGAAAGGCCCAGGACCTCGAAGAAAACAACCAGAAAGATCATTTAAACACCCCTCCTCCCCTTCCCATGATTTTTAAGCCAATCTCATGATGTTTGAGTGCTGCGGCTGGCAATGCTGCAGTCACGCCCAGTGCCCTTAGCCGCTCTGCCCCCTTTCACCGACTCCCCCTAAATTCCTCTCCTCCCTGGCCCCACAGCTCCCTGCTGCGAAGGGTGCCCCCTCCCCCATGTAAGTCTTGCCAATCTTCTTACCCGTCTCACCATCCACCCTCCAGGGCTGCTTTCTCATACGCTATCCCCTTCCCCATCATTCCCTTTTCCTCCTACTCAGCCCCCTCCCTTACCTCTTCCCCCTCAACTTTCCCACCTCCCTAACCTGCCCAGACCTCTGTGGGCTTGTGTCAGGCCATTTCGGAGAGGATTTCCCCTCCTTCCCCCGTTTCCCTGCAGAGCTCTTGCTTCATGGCTGGTTGGATGAGGCAGGGCTGGGTTCACTTTTAACTACATACAAGTTAGCCACCAGCCCCTGTGCCCGGCCCCCATTGGTCATCAACAGCAGTGGGAGATAGTTGTGAAAAGTGCAACGACAGTTACATCCGTTCAGGGCCATTTCATTTGGTCTGCATGGGGCAATTGGCCAGCGTAACTTTTCTGGAATAACTAGCCTGCTATGCTATGGCTATTCCAGAGTAATAACTAGCCTGCTATGCTATGGCTACTCCAGAGTAATTCCCCATGTGGATGCTCTTTTCTGGCACTAGGTCTAGCACTTTAACTTCACAGCAGCCTTATTCCAGAATAACTTCCTCACGTAGACAAGCCCAAAGGCCCTGACCCCGTGCGCCGAGCCTGCAGCAAGCCCCAGTGAAGTCAGCAGGAGGCCACCCCAGTGGAACAAGATGTTTAAGGAACGTGGCCCTTGGAATGGAAACACTTAGGTGACCCCAACTCACTTCCATAGCAGGGCCCTGGCATTTACTTAAAAAGAGAAAATAAAAAAAGATTGGACCTTTGCATTTATAAAGAGCTATTTTAAGAAAGCAGAGAACAAAAAGGCAGCCAGGAAGGTAGAAAGCAGGAATGGGAGGTTAAGGAAAGGCGAACGGTATCTCAATTTTCATCCACTAGGGAGGAATCAAAGTTTTCTAAAGTCTTTTCAAGTTTGTCAGAGGTCCCTCTTCTCCAAAACATTACTGTGACCATGGAGGGCTTCTCCCCCACCCATGGCCAAGTATGTGATGTCACGCCCACTCTCCTTTGGTCTGTCTACACTGCAATTAGACACCCACAGCCGGCCTGGGCCAGCTGACTTGGGCTGTAGACACACAGGCCCAGGCTGCAGCCCGAGCTCTGGAATCCTGGCACCTTGCAGGGTTCCAGAGTCCAGGTGCCAGCCCAAGCGTCTACACCACAGTTAAACAGCTCCTTAGCCCAAGCACGGACCAGCCCCGGGTGTCCAACTGCAGTGTAGACAGACCCTTTCCAAGCATGTTTATTCTCTTTCATCCGGTAAGAGAACGGCATGGCTGCAGTGCTGTAAGCATGGAACTGCCCTTGCTCTGGGCTCTCAGGGGTCTTTGGCACCCTGCTCCGTTCCTGGAGCACTGCAGTAACCCCAGCGCTGCCTCCCTGACCCCCTAGCCCTTTGCTCTAGGGATTCACCACAGGCATTAACTCCATTCCACCATGGCTTGCCTGCCCCATCCCTCTGCCTAGCCTCTAGCAGCCCTTCATAGGCCCAAATGTGGCCCAGCCCCTTTTCATTGGCTGTATTCGGCTCACCTGCTCTCTAACACGGGCCCCGTAGGGACCCGCTCCCTTGTGACACTTACCCGCTGTTCAGCTGGCAGGCCAGCCAAGTGGCTGTGCCAAGCTTCTACCCCAGAGGCGGTCTGCTCTGCCCCCTAAGCCATGTAAGCTTGCAGCACAGATTGTCATTCCCTAGCCCTTCGGGTGTGTCTCCACCGCAGCTGGAGCGAGCAGCCCAGCCCGGGGAGACAGGCTCATGCTAGCGGGGCTAACCATAGCAATGTAGACATTCCACCTCGGGCTGGAGTTTGGGCTCTGCCGCCTAGGGGCCAGGTGGGCTTGAGTGCCTGGTGTCTGCCCATGCCCGACTGGCCACCTTGCGAGTTTTGGCACCAGCCCTGCTAACCCAAGTCTGTGTGCCTGGGCTGGGAGGCCTGCTCTCTGCTGCAGGGCAGACACACCCTGGGCCTAGCCCTTCCAAAAGGGAAAGGTGCGTGTCAGTTTCAACCCTGGAAAATCAGTATTTTGTACAAAAAGCTGAATTCTAAAGATGAGGTGCAGGGATCTGGGCAATGCAACTGTGACAGGTTGCTGGGGGATGGCAAAGTGGGAAATAATAACCTTATGTTCATCATCATTTCAACCCCCTTCACCTCAGAAGACTCGGAAGCAGTGTTTCTGGGACGGGATATTCTTCTCTCTTTAAACTGCTTTGGCTGTCTGGCCTACGTGCTGGAGTGATTGACGGGAACAGGAGAAGAAATGGGCTAGAAAAGAAACCCTCGATGAAAGGATCACCTGTAGCTGCCTTTGGCACGTTTAACTGACAGACTGTTTTAGTCTAATGTAGCCTATAGGTCTAGGTATTCACTAGGTAAGGTACAGGTATGAGTTAAGGCAGCAATGTAATGAAATTGAACAATTAGGCCTGTGAGACAATAGCTTAGTTAAACAAAAGCCTTGGCATAAGCAGCTAACCAGGAGTAACCCTAGATCATAAGATACCACATGATAGAACACTGGAATGACTAAACTGCTGCCAGGTAACCACAAGATGCTAGTTTATAGCAGTGGGGGTTATTTTAAGTTAGGAACATCCGCAGCTGTCTGACCACAAGAGTGCCATGGTAACTAACTGATGTATATGCTAATCACCTTGAGGCAAAGGGACTAGTCACCTATGGGAGAAGGGCACCCCCACATTAGTCGGGTGAGGAAATACAAATAAGGAAGAGGAGAGAAACCTCTACTGCACATGCATTAGGCATAGTGGCGTCAGCGTAACACATGATAAAAGTTGGACCCCAGCCTGTGTGCCGTGGGGAGATGTAACTCTTGAGAGATGCCAGGCTGACAACCGCTGGGGGTGGTGATGAGGAAGATGATGAGGAAGACAATGCTTCTGGTGTGAGCATATGGATGCTCAGATGCACATTCTGTCTGATCCCCATCTCCCTTGCTGGGCTGGCCTGTTTGTAATGTTGCTAAGTGGGTTAAAACTATTCCAAATACAGAAGGTTTTTGTGAGCGTTGCAATTGTGCACATCGGGGTTCCCCTTGGAACTTCAATTTTAATAATATTGGGCCTCATCTTGGGACCAGAACCTACCAAACCTCACCGTGTTAACTGGGAATTCCTAAGTAATCAATATAATTAATACATAATCAATAGCTCAGGCAACACTACTACTATTGGGATGATAGTGCACTCCTCCTGTCATAGGCCAATTTGCAGGGGGCACTGGAGCCACTGTACCTATGCAATGCTCTGATCCTGCATTGCGCTGGCTGCAGGTGGACCCATGGGCTCCAAGCTGAAATTGACGCTAGACAAATCAAAATGCATGCTCACCCTACGTGGAACCGTTTTGTGGCAGTAAAGTTAGGCACGCGTCTAAGTGTTTGTGGGATCGGGGCCTTGATGCAGGAATCAGCAGGTGAAATCTTCTGGCCTGTGCTCTGCAGGGTCAGATGAGATGGTCAGAATGGTCCTGTCAGACCTTAGAATCTACGAGTGGGGGACAAAACATGGATCTACAGCCTCCGCCCCCCCAATACACGGCCTGTGCCGAGATATAGAGGATGCACAGACACTCCTGCACGGCTCTTCAGCCTCTGTTTTAAGCTCCTGGCACCTGCCCCGCGGAGAGAATAAACATGGAGTTAAAGCTCAATGTTAGCAGTTCGAGTGAAGGTGTCAAACTGCGTCTCCGCCGGCGTTGAGTGGGGTTTTCAGTCCAGTTAAGCTAGCTCCACTGAGCTACCTTGACTGGTAAAGCACCTTTTCCTCTAATCAAGACAAGGTCCAAATTGTGTTGCAACAGCCCCAGAGGTTAGCCAATATTCAGGGCCTTGTACAGTTGTTTCCATTTGGAGGAGAAATCAGGGATATGAGACAAGTATGTTCTTGGTGTTGAGTCTGGCTTGTTTACAAAGAATGTGCAGCAGGCCTGTTCTCCTGAAACAAACAGCAGCCGGCAGTTTCCTGGCTCAGAAATCCCCACATCTGCCGCTCCCACAGGCTCTGTGCCCAAGAAGCCCTGTCTCTCTACTTCCTCTCAGGGTCGTGCCCACAACTCCTTCTGCTGGCTGTACGTACACACACACACACACCCTTTGCCACCATGGAAACCCCTCAATCCACACAGCTTAGCTTTGATCTGTCATGCAGCCTTGCTTTGGGCAGACGCCCCAGTTATCTGCAGCTGTCTTTGTTCCATAAAGGGCCTTGNCCCTGCCTTTGCCACCAAGGAAACCCCTCAATCCACACAGCTTAGCTTTGATCTGTCATTCCGCCTTGCTTTGGGCAGACGCCCCAGTTATCTGCAGCTGTCTTTGTTCCATAAAGGGCCTTGGTTGCGCCTTCTATTGAGGCGGCGAGGGCTTGGCGCATCCACTGGCTTTCACAAGGTCTGGGATTAGCTTTTCAGCTGAGAGCGCCCTGCTGGCAGGTATTAGCATCTTTCAGCATAACAGCATCAAGAAAGCGATTACAACCCTCCATGGGACTGAGTCCCCGGTGTCCTGCATCTTGTGCAGCCATTGCACAGTGGGGGTCTCACAGCAGGAACACCAATGGGCAGTGTGTCGCGCTCCGCTGCACTGGGGCGGACGATGGCCCAAGGGAACCCGGCCCACAGCCTCCAGTTTCCTCCCTCTCTCTCTCTGTGTTTTAAATGAATAACATTCATCAGGGTGCCAAAGCACTGAGGTGGGTTTAAAATGTGCTGGCTGACAATCTGCAGCCCTCTGTTTAGCATGGGGTGTGTCACGAAGAGAAGACAATTGCCTAGCGAGGCAGCTGTTGGCTTTTCTATTTTGTGCCTCTGTTTTCACCCTTCCGGGCTCACTAACCACAGGGTGTCTACACTGGGCATCCGTCTCCCTTCACCCCCTAACTCTCCCCTGCTCCTGCTCCTGCTCCTGCTCCTGCTCCTGCTCCTGCTCCTGCTCCTGCTCCTGCCTGGGGATGGCTGTGCCCAGATCTGCTGTTTCCTGCAATATGTCACTCGTGGGCCTGTCCCGAGAGGGGCTGAGCGCTCTCCGCCCCAAGTGAAACGAAAGCCGAGGGGGACCTTCCGCCAGTGCTGCTGGGAGGGGCCCTCCGCACCCCACCACCACTGCTCCCCTCCCCCCTGCAATGTGAGTGGATGCGGGAAGGGCTCCCTCCCCTCCTTCCGCCCAGAGAGCAGCTGCTGCAGCGGCAGATGCATCCATATTACAGCAGCTGCCTGGGTGAAGAGCAGAGGTCAGGCCCAGTGCTAGCCACGGGCAGCGCTGACATCTGAACAAGCAGCTCTGGCTTTAACTCATGTGGGGGGCTCTGATAGCCAGTTCCGGCCCCCGTTATCGCGCCCCCGGGGATCTGCCTGCAGTGGGGACGTGCAGAGCCCGAGCTGTTCCTCATGGCTCATCCCTGCTCCCCTTTGATGATGATGGTGACTCATGTTCATTACGGCAGTGCCTAGGACCAGCCAAGAACGGGCCCCCTTATGCGAGGTGCTGCACGACCACAGCAGCCCACAGTCCCCAGCGCAGACCCCTTCTCCCGAGAATTTCTCCCTACGATAAAAGAAATGGATGGCTTTTGCCCTAGAAAACAATATATTCCCAACTCCCCATGACTCTGGCAATGGGGTATCTTGCAGTGCTCTAGAGAGGTCTTCTTCACAGCCTGCCTAAACGGGTCCCACCTTCGCATCTCTCCTCTGCTTGGCTAAGTGCCACTGTCACAACTGCAGCCCTGGAAACCCCGCCGTTTCGGAGGCAAGCCCAAGGAATGCCACAAAAGCCTGAAATCCTGGGGTTTGACAGTAACGCGTTATGCCCAGCAATATGCTACGCCCGAGGAATTGGGGGAAACAAGGTGTATCCCTGGCGAGAGGGCGCTGCTAGAATCCAGACGCAACGAGTCAAAGTCAGGGGTAATGAAGAATGACCAGAATGCTGCAGAGAGAAGAAATATCTTATAATGTACATACCCCAGGGCTTAATTTGTAATGAAAGAGGTGCCGGGGCTCAAGCAATATAACGGAGGCTGCAAGCCCAGAGGTGCCGGGGCTATGAACTGCCAAGCCTAGCAGTGCCGGGGCTCACCGCTGGCAAACCCTGGCACAGATTAAGCTCTGACATACAGCATGCGTTTGGAGTGGCATCTTTAAGTCCCCAGCCTCCTGCTGCAGAAACAGATCGCAGCTGTTTTGTTCCAGGCCTTACATAGGTTGTCATCATTTTACATTTCCACAGCTGCACACGGCCCATCTGCACAAGGGATATTAGAAACTTCCGTTTAGAAAATTAAAAGGATTCTCTTTCTGGGGCCCAAAAGCTGGCTCTGTTCGAAAGGGGCCATCTGCGCCCGCTCCACGCTGTCAGATATATTGAACATGTGCCAGCATGCACGGGGTCCAGAGGGAGAACTGGGGTAGGTGTTGTGGGGGTGATCTCTTCTTTGGTTGTTCTACATTCCTGCTCAGGAATCTGGCGGAGATACTTCCAGGACGTTACTAGATGTTTCTTGTCCTTCGTTAGCCGCAATTTTGTCGTCTTGAGATTGGGCTGTAGGGGCGTGCTTTAAAACTAGCAGCGAGCCCAGAACGTCAGAACTCTGAAATCTGCTCTTGTTACCAACTGGTCTCTTGATGGAGCTCTTCAAGGTGCTGGCTTTGACCTATAACAGACCCCCCCTGAAGAAATCTGGAACCACTTGGCTTGGGCCACTGACAGAGCTTGCTGGAAAACAGTGACAACTTTTCATGAAAAAAAATGATGTTGGAATTTTGAAAACCTTTAGCAGCTCTGCTTGTAAGCACGGTCAGCCTCCGCATCAGACCGTGTAAGGCACTTGATCTGGACCTCTTCAACCCGTAGAGCTTATGTGCTCCGTTGCTGGCAGAGCTTGTAGATTGCTCTGCAGAGTTTACAGCCCTCTGAGCTGCCGTGCCCTGAAGAATTTCTCCTCAAAATGCTGGGGGGGAGGAATAGAAAAGTTCTAATGTGCATGGGCAAAATTTAATTGCTGGCAAGTTAACCTGAAAACTGCTCAAGTGACGTTCTTCAAACATAGATTCCCTTTCAAAACTCAACGAGATCTAGAAAATAAGCCCAGTTTCTAGCTTCATCACACATTTCTGAGTGGAACGTATGGGGGAAACGGGCCCTTTCGATCTCTGATCACTCACAACCGGCTCAGCTCATTGTGTGTGAACTTTGAAACAAAAAACGGGAGAAAACGGAAAATGTCAGCCCAAAAGAAATGCGCATGCTACCGTTATGAGCAACCGAATGAGAGAGGGGCTGGCATTGGAAGCGGGCATTCCACTTTAACTGGAGGGGAACGCCCTTAATTAAAGTGAGCAACCTGCAGTGTAATCGTAGTGAAAACCTTGATCTTCGCAGTGACAATCTTTCTAGAAGCGGTCCAGGTTTGTTCTCTTCATAGTCAAGGTTGGGACCATGACACTTCACTAAAACGTGATCAGGTCAACTGCTTTTTTTGCTTGGACAACACATATTGTGACCATGTCAAAGGAAAATCCCATTATTTTTAATGATCACATTGCCTTATCTTTCTCTTGTCCTATGCCACATTATTGACCGAGTACAAGATCCTATTCCATATGGATCTGTTTTCCGTAAGGTTCTTCAAGACACCAGTGCTATTTAGCAATGGATTGTGTTTAAAGCTCTCCGGGGCCAGAAGTTCCATTTCAAGCTTTTATTGATGGAAAGAGATTTGCATCACCTGACCACGTGAACCAGCACAGGCTGTCAGGGCAGCAGGTTTTGTGTCTTGAGAAGTGGCAGAACAAGTCAGCATAAATCAGTGGTTGTCAAACTTTGGTATTAGTGACCCCTTTCACACAGCAAGCCTCTGAGTGCGACCCTTCCCCCCTTACAAATTAAAAACACTTTTTTATATTTAGCACAATTATAAATGCTGGAGGGAAAGCGGGGTTTGGGGTGGAGGCTGGCAGTTTGCGACCCCCCCCCCATGTAATAACCTTGTGACCCCCTGAGGGGTCCCGACCCCCAGTTTGAGAACCCCTGGCATAAGTAGACTAGGTCAGGTTCTGCTTCCATTGAAGTTAATTGGAGTTTTGCATCCAGTTCAATGGCAGCATGATGACCCATGCCTCATGTAGTGTGAATCTAAGTAGCTCCCCAACGTTGGGTGGAGGTGGGCCCAGGGCCACCCAAATCTCAAGGCCCATCCCCTCAACTGAGGGAGGAGACACAGGGCCCAGAACACAACTAACTGCCGGGGACAACAAATGAAAAAACAGGGACAGGACTGACGGTCAAAGGCTCAAAACAAGGGCACCAGATGAGAACACTGAGCAAAGAATCCCGGACGGCGGCCAGAGCTCTGTGAAGAGTTCAAGGAGTCAGTGGACGCTGCTCAGAGGAACTCTGCCTGGAGACACAAAACTAGTAGAGAATGGAAATAGGTCCCACTGTCACCGACCCCCTCCCTGCCGAGCTTCCTCCTCCAGTCTTGTGGGCGGCCATCTTGGCTGGTGCTGGGAGGAGGTCGATGAGGAGGTCTGTTCTGCTGTTGTTTTCCACCATCTCTGTTGAAGGTAAATAGGACTTGGGCACATTGTGCGATTGGCAATGGATTAGGGGAGAAGGCTCTGTGCTGCTTGTTCCTCTTCCAATGGGGAACTGACCAGCTGCAGCCACCCCAGCCCTGCTTCTGAAGGGCAGAACTTCCCTTGGGTTCCTAGTTATATTATGAACCCAGGGCCGGCGCTTCCACTAGGCGACCTAGGCGGTCGCCTAGGGCACTGCTATTTTGGGGGCGCCTGCGCCCCCGCCGCCCGTAAAAATTTGGGGGCGGGACCTTCCGCCGCCGCTGTTGGGGGCGGGATTTCGGGGGCGGGACCGTCCGCCGCCTAGGGCGCCAGCAAAGCTGGCGCCGCTACTGTATGAACCCACCCAATATTGTGTATCTAGCTGCTGGGATCATTTTCCCCAGGACTGCTGGGCGTAGGCATTCTCTCAGCCCTGAGGTACGTTCTCTCATTCTCTCAGCCCTGAGGTACGTTCTCTCATTCTCTCAGCCCTGAGGTACGTTCTCCTTGTATTGGAATCCTGTATGTATCTAAGAAGTCCCTTTTCATTGTGTTATGAGAAAGATGTTCAAAGCCCTCCCCCTCCCAGCCGAGCTCACATTAGCCATCTGACGCCTTCCTGTGCAGAGGGAGGAATCCAAGACCCCTGGCACTTGGACGCTGTTCGTTGGTCGTGTTAGATGAGAAGCAACAGGTCACCCAAAAGAAAGGAAAAGACGATTCCACCAGCTGTTCCAGCTTTCAGAGTTCAGCAGCACCACGGTGTGCTTGATTTGTGCAGCTGCTGCCCACCTGTCTGTGAACTCTTCCTTGATGGTCACCTGCGTGTGTCTATCCGTGCGATTCGCCCTCAGCCACCAAAGTCCTCAAACCAGAGCACATGAGAAAGGGCTTGTCCACGTGCAGAAATGCACTGGTTTCACTGGAGATGTGATTTTATACCAGTTCAGTAAATGGGTGCAAGAGGCTGCGTGAACACACTGATTTCAATTTAAAGCCAGTTTATTGCACTTTTGCCTGAGTGGATTAGGAGCAGATCTCAGATAACTCAAAATAAGCCACTCTCAGACGAAAAGAAGTATCCACAGATCGGTTAGGTAAACCAGCGCAAACTTGTGTGTAGACATTGCAGTCCCATAGTGTTCACAGGACTGGCCCCCTACAGAGCAGAGAAGCTTTCAGGAACTGTGGCCTTGTTTGTCAGACATGGAAGTTCAGATTTTCCAGGTACACACTCCAACGTGATTGTCATTCACACTGTCAGAGCAGCATAAGCGGGGAAATTTTCTTAGGGAAAATGAGAATCAGACCAGGACTTTGTAGTAGGAAATATTAATTGATTTATGCATAACTAAACTGCTTACTGGTGTAGGTGACGTTATTCCCTTGGGGTTTTACAGTATCTATATGGAACATACATGCAAACGGCATCCTGTAGACAGTATTGCAAGCTCCGAAGCTTGTCGTAAATCATCTCCCAAAATATCATGAGATTGGCTAAAAAATCATGAGATTAAAAAAATAAATGTGGGGTTCCACCTGCCTTCTGGTTTCTGAGCTGTCAGAGTAACATTTGGGATCATATTTTCAAGCTTTTCTTTGCAACCACGAGGACTAGACATTTACATTTTTAAAAATGAAAGCTGAGATTCCCACATACTCACAGTACTCCAGGAGCTGGGGCTTTAAGGAAAACATCATCTTTTATAAGAGTAGGTAATTCTATATAGATCAAAGTTTAAAAGGCACAAAAGCTTTTGGAAAGCTCACAAATGTGTTTTGCTGGCAGCTCAGGCAGAGTCTAGAGAGTGTTGCCATGCTCCTAGGGAAACCTGACGCTAACTCACCTGTTTCCATTGCTTCTTGTCTTTCATATCGACTGCTATTCATTTCCAATTTTCCTGTCTCCAAGAGGGATGCCTTGCAGGAACATCGTGTGCATACGTGTTTGCAGGATCAGGCCATATGTATATAAGGTCGCATTTCCTAGAGGCCTTTCTCCTATGAAATGCAAATAAGGCCACGTCTCCTAAAAGGCCAACTCATCCCTCTAGGGAAGGCAAGTTCACAGCTCCAGAGCACATAGCAAAAATGTCTGACTTGCAGTTACACTAAGGAGCAGCGTAAAGGGGCCCCAGTGCAAATGAGAATCAGGCCTACGGTGCCAATCTGAGCCTGGGTAAAAGGCCCGTTGCAGCGGAGCTTATGGGAGCTGGGGCTGTTACTGGGGCATCACACCTGAACTGAGCAGGCTGGTGAAACTTGACAGGAGCAGCATCTTTTCCCTTTTAATGCGATGTTGGTTCCATTGATGCGAGGAAGGTCTCTGCTGTTTGCGGCGCTCAGCGGATAACCCTACCAGGACTGGAGTTTTCACAACCCACAAGCCCGCCTCC
Source organism: Platysternon megacephalum (assembly GCA_003942145.1). NCBI lineage: Eukaryota > Metazoa > Chordata > Testudines > Platysternidae > Platysternon > Platysternon megacephalum. The sequence goes on from QXTE01000072.1 coordinate 5,345,585, forward strand.
TTTAAAGTCACCCAGCGGAGAGGCACCCACCGCCACTCCTCACCTTTGGAAATACTGGCCCAGAGGTTTGCTCTTTCTTTCCCGTCCCAGCTGTCACATTTTTTTACAGGCAGTGTTTGATTCTCAAAGGCATTCGGATAACCCCTGCTGCCCCGAGTCACATTAGATTCCTGGTCTTCCATGGAGCTGTGTTCAACTGGAGACCGTCACTTCTGCTTACAGGGAAAAACATGTTCCACTGGGTCAGTTAGCTAGAAATACTGGCTCAGATTCACAGACTCTAAGGCCAGAGGGGGCCATGGTGAGCATCTAGTCTGACCTCCTGCCCTACAGAGGCCGTAGAACTTGTCCCAGTATGATTCTAAGCTCGAGCAAATCAGTGTAGCTCTCTGGACATCAATGGAGCAATGCTGGCTTACAGGGGTGTGCAGAAGGGGGGGGGGCAAGCAGGGGCATACCCCCCCCAATAATTGGCAGGGACGCATAACTTATCCGGCCCCTGCAGGAGCTGACAGCTCCTCCCGCCCCAGGGTTTCGGTGGGAGATGAGGAGCTGCGGCGGGGTCCCAGAGCTCCTCCGGTCCCGGGGCCGCAGCAGGGGCACACAACGTGCTCTTCCAAAACCGCTGAAATTTAAATTCCTGCTGGCGTACATGAGCCGAACACGTGGCCGGTATTGTTTTAATTTCCTGCAGAGCACCCCTATGTACTCTGCAAAGTTCAAGATGGAGAATCTAACATTTTTCTTAACAAACAAAAGGTTATGTGCCAATTTCTCCTTAATTTGTTGCTGAGGCTCAACCGCTAAGGCCCCTGTCAGCATAATTGATGAATTGTCGGAAAAAATCATGCTGCAGAGAATATAGGCAGGTTTGAAATGCCTCCCTGTGTCCAGCTCTCGCCTCCTGACAATGAAACGGAAGGTGAGAGGGCTGGATGCCCGCGCAGACCAACAATGATGCAATTAGTCTCATTAAGCAAAAGAAACATGATCCCAGCTGCTCTGTAATTGGCTTTGTTTCAGGGCACAGGCAGTTTAGTTGAATGAAATCATTTTTCGGAATCCTTTTGCCTGTTTCCGTACACCCACCATAAAAATCTCTGCCCCCTCCCAAGAAACGCCGTGACGCCAGAGCTCCCTTTGACGCAGAGAGGCTGGGCCAGCGGGCGCTGACAGCAATGGCGGCTGCGCTGTGTTAGCACACAATCACGATGACCTTTCGGCCTAACCCTGCGCCACTTTAACCCTTTCACCTCCCTGGGCGGCTGCCGTATCCCCTGTCCCCATCACGCCATTGAACTGGGTCATTGGAGTTTGTATTTAATCCAGACAAATCAGACAAAACTAGATTTTCCTAGTGGCTTGATCCCAAAGCTACATGAGAAAGACAGGAAAGGGAGGGATCAGAGATGGGGCTCAGCTGCACAGCTGAGACAGAGGTATTTCCAAAATGGCGGGTTGCTCAGATCTGAGGGTCTGGTTCATCGCTCAGGATGTCTGGTTCTGCTGCCCCCCCTCCCCGAGCTGGTCCCAGCCCTCGAGGAAGGACACCGGCACCCTTCTGGCTAAGGGTCACTAACAAGGGTTTATCTGTGGTGCTCCTGGGATATTTACTGTGCATTAAGTGCCTGCACAAGCCAGTTTCCCTTTAACCTCAAAAGCCCCAAGTCAAAGGCCAGGTGGCTGCCTGCAGCCCTGTCCAGAAAGGAAGCTCGGGGTGTGACTCTGGCCACGGACACCTTTCATCTGCCAAGCGTATCAGCCGCTTCTAGACCCAGGAGCAGTGATGAGCTCCCAAAATCCTAAGAACCGGTTCCCTACCGGGTCCTCGGCGGCACTTCGGTGGCGGGGGTGGGTGTGTCTTCACTCGCTCCGGGTTTTTGGCGGCATGTACTTCACCCGGAGCGAGTGAGGACCCCCCCCCCGCCGCTGAAGTGCCACCGAAGACCCGCTAGGGAACTGCGCGGTGAGTACAAGCCCTACGTGCCTGTCTCCCCCCACCCCTCCCATCTGACCCCAACCCACATCCTGCCCCCGACTGCCCCCTTCAGAACCTGCAACCCATCAACCCCCCCCGCTCCTTGTCCCCTGACCACCCCCTCCTGAGACCCCCCACCCTAACTGCCCCCCAGGACCCCACCCCCTACCCAACTCGCCCCGCTCCCTGCCCTCTGACTGCCCCGACCCCATCCACCACCACCCCACAGACCCCCGAAACTCCCATGCCTACCCAACCCCCCCTGTTCCCCGTCCCCTGCCCGCCCCCCCCAGAACCTCCGCCCCCTCCAACCGCTCCCTGCCCCTTATCCAACCCCTCCTCCCAGCCTGGCCCCCTTACCATGCTGCTGTGTGAGGGTGCCGCGCGGCCGCTGGAGCTCGCAGCCCCACCCCCTTACCATGCCGCTCAAAGCGGCAGGAGCTGCCCAGAGCGCTGGCGCGGGCACGCTGGGGCTCTGCGAGGGGGGAAGCAGGGGAGGGGCCGGGGGAGCTTCCCCAGCTGGGAGCTCAGGCGGGCCGGGCAGGACGAGTTTGCTCACCCGCCGGCCCCTTTAGGAACTGGTTCTACACCGGCTTCTAAATTTAACAACCGGTTCTTGCGAACCGGTGCGAACCGACTCCAGCTCACCACTGCCCAGGAGGTACCTTCTCACCAGCCCCCCTCTCCTCTGGAAGCCAAGTGAGTTATTGCTGGTATTATTGTAGCGCATAGGTCCCCAGACACGGACCAGGACCCCGCCCCCCGTGCGAGATGCTGTCCAACACTGAACAAAAAGACAGTCCCTTCCCCAGTGACCTGACAGACTGAGCAGAGCAGCTGATCTCCTTGCTGATGCTCCTTAGGCGAATGGGGCCACTCCCCTGCTTAAGGGCGTGACTGGCTCCGGCCTACATCCATGGAAAATCTGAAGGGTTGTTGGGCGGGTGCGGGGGGGACGACGGGGGGACGGGGGACGGGATGACAGTTTGTCATTTTTTTATTATCCAAACACTTAATTTTTTCTTTCATTCTACAAAACACCATTATTTCCCCCATTCAGACAACACACAAATGGCCCTAATTAAGCTTATTAAACTAAGCTAAACCAACACTCACAAATCTCCTTTGCTCTGAGATTGTTCTGAATCTGGCCAGACTGTGACTAGTACCCCAAAAGCCAGGGCTTCTAGGGAAAATGCCTCCTGCCCAGTAAGGGTCAGGCAGTTGGTGTGTTGCAACCCCTGCCTGTCATGCTGACCAATAGTGCCTTGTATGCCCCCATCTGTTGGTCTGAATTCATCTGTTCTCTCTTGTCTTATACTGAGATTGTCAGTGGCTGGGGCAGAGACTGTCTTTTCAGTCTGTGTCTATACAGCAGCAAGCACATTGGGTCCAGGTCTGTGGCTGGGCTCTGTTGTGATAATTGGACCCACACATTAACTCTAATCATGAGCTCAACTGTAAAAATAGGTGAAAGTTCATCAGATGTCACAATAACTTAGAACACATCCGAGGGATAAATACCAGGGAGGGAGGGGAGTTATTTAAGTTAAGCGCCAATGTGGACACAAGAACAAATGGATGTAAACTGGCCATCAACAAGTTTAGGCTTGAACTTAGACAAAGGTTTCTAGCCATTAGAGGAGTGATGTGCTGGAACAGCCTTCCAAGGGGAGCAGGGAGTGGGTAAAAAAACTAATTGGTTTCAAGACTGAGCTTGATAAATTTATGGAGGGGATGGTATGATGAGACTGCCTACAATGGCATGTGGCCCATCGGTGACTGCTGGTAGCTAATATCTCCAATGGCTGGTGAGGGGACACTAGATGGGGTGGGCTCTGAGTTACTACAGAGAATTCTTTCCCAGGTATCTGGCTGGTGGGTCTTGCCCACANCCCTCTGACTGCCCCGACCCCATCCACCACCACCCCACAGACCCCCGAAACTCCCATGCCTACCCAACCCCCCCTGTTCCCCGTCCCCTGACCGCCCCCCCCAGAACCTCTGCCCCCTCCAACCGCTCCCTGCCCCTTATCCAACCCCTCCTCCCAGCCTGGCCCCCTTACCATGCTGCTGTGTGAGGGTGCCGCGCGGCCGCTGGAGCTCGCAGCCCCACCCCCTTACCATGCCGCTCAAAGCGGCAGGAGCTGCCCAGAGCGCTGGCGCGGGCACGCTGGGGCTCTGCGAGGGGGGAAGCAGGGGAGGGGCCAGGGGAGCTTCCCCAGCTGGGAGCTCAGGCGGGCCGGGCAGGACGAGTTTGCTCACCCGCCGGCCCCTTTAGGAACTGGTTCTACACCGGCTTCTAAATTTAACAACCGGTTCTTGCGAACCGGTGCGAACCGACTCCAGCTCACCACTGCCCAGGAGGTACCTTCTCACCAGCCCCCCTCTCCTCTGGAAGCCAAGTGAGTTATTGCTGGTATTATTGTAGCGCATAGGTCCCCAGACACGGACCAGGACCCCGCCCCCCGTGCGAGATGCTGTCCAACACTGAACAAAAAGACAGTCCCTTCCCCAGTGACCTGACAGACTGAGCAGAGCAGCTGATCTCCTTGCTGATGCTCCTTAGGCGAATGGGGCCACTCCCCTGCTTAAGGGCGTGACTGGCTCCGGCCTACATCCATGGAAAATCTGAAGGGTTGTTGGGCGGGTGCGGGGGGGACGACGGGGGGACGGGGATGGGGACGACAGTTTGTCATTTTTTTATTATCCAAACACTTAATTTTTTCTTTCATTCTACAAAACACCATTATTTCCCCCATTCAGACAACACACAAATGGCCCTAATTAAGTTTATTAAACTAAGCTAAACCAACACTCACAAATCTCCTTTGCTCTGAGATTGTTCTGAATCTGGCCAGACTGTGACTAGTACCCCAAAAGCCAGGGCTTCTAGGGAAAATGCCTCCTGCCCAGTAAGGGTCAGGCAGTTGGTGTGTTGCAACCCCTGCCTGTCATGCTGACCAATAGTGCCTTGTATGCCCCCATCTGTTGGTCTGAATTCATCTGTTCTCTCTTGTCTTATACTGAGATTGTCAGTGGCTGGGGCAGAGACTGTCTTTTCAGTCTGTGTCTATACAGCAGCAAGCACATTGGGTCCAGGTCTGTGGCTGGGCTCTGTTGTGATAATTGGACCCACACATTAACTCTAATCATGAGCTCAACTGTAAAAATAGGTGAAAGTTCATCAGATGTCACAATAACTTAGAACACAGCTGAGGGATAAATACCAGGGAGGGAGGGGAGTTATTTAAGTTAAGCGCCAATGTGGACACAAGAACAAATGGATGTAAACTGGCCATCAACAAGTTTAGGCTTGAACTTAGACAAAGGTTTCTAGCCATTAGAGGAGTGAAGTGCTGGAACAGCCTTCCAAGGGGAGCAGGGAGTGGGTAAAAAAACTAATTGGTTTCAAGACTGAGCTTGATAAATTTATGGAGGGGATGGTATGATGAGACTGCCTACAATGGCATGTGGCCCATCGGTGACTGCTGGTAGCTAATATCTCCAATGGCTGGTGAGGGGACACTAGATGGGGTGGGCTCTGAGTTACTACAGAGAATTCTTTCCCAGGTATCTGGCTGGTGGGTCTTGCCCACATGCTCAGGCTCTAACTGATCACCATATTTGGGATCGGGAAGGAATTTCCCCCCGGGTCAGACTAGCAGAGACCCTGGGGGATTTTTCACCTTCCTCCGCAGCATGGGTCACGGGTCACTTTCAGGTCTAAATTAGTGTCAATGGTGGATTCTTTGGAACTTGAAGTCTTTAAATGATGATTTGAGGATGTCAGTAACTCAGCCAGAGGTCAGGGGTCTGTCACAGGCGTGGGTGGGCGAGGTTCTGTGGCTTGAAATGTGCAGGAGGTCAGACTAGATTAGGGTGACCAGATGATGGGAAGAAAATATCGGAACACATGGGGGCGGGGGGGGACTGAGCAAAAAAAAAAGCCGAGCGAGTCCTGCCCCGGCTGAGGGGGGGGAACCCACAGTGCTGCCGGCGGATATCGGGACAAAATGCATCCCGATCAAAGATCAGTCGGGACACGGGACAGACACCGAAACATCGGGACGGTCCCGATAAAATTGGGACGTCTGGTCACCCTAGACTAGATGATCCCCTCTGGCCGTAAAGTCTGTAATGAGTCTACTAACAAATGTTGATGGGGAAAGGTATGAAAAGGAGACAGAAAAACTGAATTAGTCTAAACAAAAAGGCCTCCGGATATAACTCAAGACTGTGTTAAGATCATGCATGGTAACCAAGAAAATGTGGGTCTGGAAATCAATGAACCAAAATCGGCTTGTCAGAAGCTAGGCCTAACTGGTCGACAAAACAACGAGGGGACGGACTATTCCACCCATCGTTCCCTTTTTGGGCCCTCATGGAAGAACAGACAGAGGCTACTGGAGGGAGCTTCACCAACATGGCTGCCACCCCCACTGTCTCCTGGACCCATCGACCTTCACCTAAGTTCCCTGTAAGCTGCGCAGCCCTGCGGCCACACAGCAGCCTATTTAGCACCACACAAGTGCTCAGGGAACCCGCCCAGACCTGCCGGGGGAGGGGAACCCCTCCCCCGGCCCGAATCCAGTGCTGGCCTGGACCTGCTGGGGCCGGGGGAGGGGCGCCTATCCTGCAGCCTCAGCCCCAGAGCTCCCGTGGCAGGGAGAGGCTCCTCTCCCCATCAGCCCTGGTGCTGCTGCGAGGAGAGAGCGCTGGGAGGAGTTCTCTCTCCCCGCCATAGCCCCGGAGCACCCTCCTGGACCCCAAACCCCTCATCCCCGGCCCCACCCCAGAGCCTGCGCCCCCGAGCCGGAGCCCTCACCCCTTGCACCTCAACCCTCTGCCCCAGCCCTGAGCCCACACCCCCAGCCGGAGCCCTCACACCTTGCACCCCAACCCTCTGCCCCAGCCCTGAGCCCCCTCCCACACTCCAAACCCCTCAGCCCCACCCCCACCACATGAATTTTGCTATGTGCACCAATATGGAGGTGATGTGTCACACGTCACCTCCATATTGGTGCACATCACAAACATTCATTCCACACATGGGTGGGAAAAATTAAAGGGAACCCTGACCTTCACTGTCCTCATTCTGAGNCTATGTGCACCAATATGGAGGTGATGTGTCACATGTCACCTCCATATTGGTGCACATCACAAACATTCATTCCACACATGGGTGGGAAAAATTAAAGGGAACCCTGACCTTCACTGTCCTCATTCTGAGAGCTGTCCTGACAAGATCGGGCCAGAGAGAGGGATCCAGATAATGCCACATCCCTACCAGCTCCAGCTGGATCCCAAACATGACCTGAGTTTAAACAGGCTCGGACTGTAACCACAGCAGCTGCAACAACAGTTCCAGCCCATCTCAACTCACTTCCCTTTCCCCCAACGGACGGTTATTACCAGCTTTGATACCATCTAAGAGACTGTCCAATGAGGGGGCTTTTCCTTCTAAAACTCTCCAGTTAAAGGGAAAGGGAACAAGCAGGGATGCTGTTAAAATGGAAGCTTTATTTAACACTTTACATTTCAAATGCTTTAACTGGTTTTCCTTCTTTGATCTTTAATAAAATGTTAAAAGGATGCCTAATGATGTGTTTGTTTGCCCCGGTACTACACAAACACATACCAAACCCTGAACCTTGTTTAAAACTGTTTAATGTTGGACATTGACTGGGTTATATTAACACCTTTGGCCCATCTAGTCCATCTAAATTAATACATCAGCTCCTAGGCACTGCCATAATACTAATGAATTAATTAATTAATAACAAACACCAGCATTGCTGGTACAATGCTATAATAGCAGTGCCAAGGACAAATGTATCATTCAGGAAGGGACAGGAGGCATAACAAAGCCATACGCCAGCCATCCGGCATGCCGACTCATGCAGCAACTAATGTAATTAGACAATGACAGACATTTTCTAGGTACTGTAGTAAATTGATTTACATATTTTTCACCCTGGCCAAAGGAGCTGATGGAAATTAGCTGGCTTGAGCTCAGACTGGAGGAGACAGATATGCTGCTTGCTGGCAGAGGAAGATACTTGGAGGAACCAGTATGGGATGTAACTCTGCCCTCAACTGAGGAATTTTGCCTCTTGATTGTTGATAGCAGTTTGAAGTCTTGGGTCTTGGATTAATCTCTGTTCCTGGACTCTCAGGTAGAGCCAGTGGCCAGACAAGCCAATTCTCATCTTCAGATGGCCAAGAGATTGTGCCCTTTCCTCTTGGATCAGATATAAACCTTGCCAAGGTTACCTGTGCCTGGTCATCTAGAGGGTGTCCCCAGAGGAGAGGCGGTGGGCGGAACTCATTCCCCCCTCAGTCTCAAAGGCTCACAGAAATTGCCTTCTCTCTGGCACAATCCCCACCCCCCTTTTGCAGGCAGTGTTGGCCAAATCCCAGGGAGAATTCAGCCGAGCAGACTGTCTCTGGTAGTGTTGTTAAAGCTGCGAGGAACTGAACAAACCACAAGAGGTCTGAAGCTCAGTTGTTTTAGAGCTCATCCCAACCAATTTGGTCTAGAATATGGGCATCAAATCTCACAGGAATGGGTCTTTCCACAACAACCTGGTCCTTTCTGCCTGGGAGCATGTTGGAATGGCCTGGCCTATGAGACTGCTGTTTGCAAACTCAACCAACACCAGGAAATGAAGGAACACGGGGCAATTTGTGACAACTCCAGGTGGTTGGGTTCAGTTTGGGGTCCAGGTTTGTTTGAGCAAATCCAGTTTGCTCAACCCCAGTCCCTCGGAGTTTGTGCTTTGGCAGCTCATCCTTCTCACACCATGTTCTGGAGTTGGGCTCATGCTGGCCCGGCCTGTCCCCACGTCCCCTTGTCAGAATGGCTAAGCCGGTTACGGTCTACCTGGAATTCAGCAGGTTGGGGTTTAAGGTCCACACAAGGACCGAGGCTCAGAACCAGTGCCGACACTCCTGGGAGTTGTATGGGGCTGGGGTGGCTGTCAGAGATATAGGTCTCAGGCTCCATCTGCCCACCTCAGGAGTAAGATACCCACCCCAACGCTTTCCAAAATGAGTAGCCAATGTCCTTGTGCAGCCTTCCCTCTGTCAGCGAAACGGATGCTGAACGTCATTGGGCCAAACTTTCCTCTCAGTTATGACATAACTCCGCTGACGTCAATAGAGCTCTGTAAATAAGAAGCTAGAAGAAGCAGAGCCAAATGATGAGCGCATGATAATTATTCCCTTTGTCCATGCAGCACCGAATTCTCCCTGCTGTACCAATGACAGGTACCATTCAGATAAGGATGTCAATGGGGCAGCAGGTATGTATATCTGAGGGAAGACCTTGAGCTGCAGTAGCTGTTGCATTATAAAACGCACTAAAACACCTTCAAGATGAAGTACTGGGAAGAACCAGATTCTATTTTATCCGGGGTTACACTTTCCACCCAATGTCTCTTGGAGCTGTTATTATTTACAATGCGTATTACCATCGCATCTAGGAGCCCTAGTCCTGGAACAGGACCCCACTGTGCTAGGCGCTGTACAGACACAGAACAAAAAGACAGTCCTTGCCCTAAAGAGCAGACAACCTCAGTATACTCCAAATTTGCTGTCAGACGCTCTGTCCCTCATTTGTAGTGGTGTATTTTCTACTTTTAACGAATGATGTTTAGCATGTAACATTGTGTCATTTTTGTTGTTTGCCTTTGCAATGAAGCCGCTGAATTCTAGTCCCGCGATTGTGTTTCCATAACAGTGCCAATTGCAAGGCTCATCTGCAGATCCTTTCTCTCTTCGTTTTTCTATGCCATTTGCCTTAAGATGATTCCCAAAAGACTCGTACGTTCATAAGTTCTCTTTTGTCCTGAGTCCAAATGTTTCCTTCAAGTTTTCCAGTAATTCCACCTCTGGGTACTGCTATGGCTTTGCGCCTCACCCCCCATGATATTTCAATAAGAGTTCACAAAGGGATACATGTTAATGTGATGATTACATAAAGTATCACATTCTCCTCCCAGTAGCAACATGAAATTCACCAGGAGTGGTCGTAATGCCACTGCAGGGAAAGATTCATTATGTCCATAAAAATGGGGCATTTCAGGCATAAAATACGTTTTACCTCTTAAAGCAAAAAGGTAGCAGAAAAATATATACCGTACTAGATACAGGGCCAGCTCCAGGCACCAGCGAAGGAAGCAACTGCTTGGGGCGGCCAATACAAAGGGGTGGCAGTCCGTCCGCTATTGGGGTGGCACGTCCGGGTCTTCGGCGGGAATTCGGTGGCGGGTCCCCCAGTCCCTCTCTTCCTCTTTGAACTGCCACCGAAGTGCCGCCGAAGAGGAAGAGAGGAAGTGAAGGACCCGCTGCCGAACTGCCGCCAAAGAATGGAGCGGCGCGATTGAGCTACTGCCGAAGTGCTGCCGAGTGGCTTTTTTTTTTCCCTGCCGCGTGGGGCGGCAGAAAACCTGGAGCCGGCCCTGACTAGATAGTGTTACAATAGTGTCTGTGTAAGCGTGCGCAGACTCACCCGGCGGCGCCTCCTGCTGGTTGTCCTTGGGAATTAGCATCCAGCCTCCGGAGTGCCCTCTTCAGGCTGGTGTCCCACTACCGCTTGGCCCCCGTGTCCCTCCCGGACCTGGTGCCCTGTTATCTGGGGTGCTACCCCCTGGCAGTAACCCCTCACAGTCTCAGGGTCTCCCCCTTCCAGGGGAACCCCTACCCACTATCCCCACTTCGCCTCAGTGTTAGGCTACTGCCAGTCCCCATCTAGCCCCCGTTCACTGGGGCGGACTGCAGTGTAAGCCACTCATCATAGGCAAAGGGGTTCGGACCTGCTGCCTCTGCCTACCCTCGGGCTGCCCCGTTGTAACCCTGCACCTATTCGGCCTATAGTCAGGCCTGCAGCCTGGGGCTTTCCAGGCCGGAGCTCCCAGCTCCTCTGGCCCTTCCCCAGCCCTGCTCCCAATCTAGGTTCCTTGCTTGGCACCTTGCAGCCAGGCCCTTCTCCCTCTACAGGCAGAGGGAGGGTTACTGGGTCCTGGCTCCCAGCCTCTTATAGGGGCCAGCTGGGCCTGATTGGGGCATGGCCACAGCTGAGCCTACTTTCCCCAATCAGTCCAGGCTTCTTGCCACAGCCCTCTCCTGGCCTGTTTCAAGCCCCGCAGGGCAGGAGCGGGTAACCACCCCACTACAGTCTGCCACTCCCACCTGTGTTAAGAACTAATCAGTGTTTCTCTTTTACACTAGAAATTTCAGGGGTTCTCTAGAATTCAGTCATACAAATTTACTCCTGATAAGCATCTGGGCTGGAACATATAGAGTCACATCCTAATAGACATTTTCTTTACTTAAATTGAGCTTAAATTGAGGATTTTTCCATTTTTAACCCGCACACGCGCACACCCCAGCTGGGAACCTGTGTTCACATTTGAACTGTCCTTCAGTGAGATCGTGGGCAAATCACCTCTCACTTTGGTGGTCAGCACCAGGCCTTCTAGACAGCAGCCATCCTGTGATCGTGCTGCTGGTGAGCCCAAGATCAGCAGGGCTCTGGGATGACAATGAGCGCTGGCCTGAGCTGAACTCCGTTGTGCGGAGGCCTAGCACCCAGCGGGGCCTTGGGAAGGGCTGGGCAGTTGGGCTGTGCCGCCCAGTGAGAAACAAGGCCAAAATGTCAATTTTCCCTTGCAGCTCCGTAGGATTTTGGAACCAGACAGAGGAGAGTAACGTAGCTGGGGGAGCAAATGCAGCTAGGGAGCATGGATTTACCAAGCCCAGCTGGGGCTCAGGGACTTTTTTGAGTAACGCTTTTGATGCAGTCCCACATGATGTTCTCATAAACAAACTAGGGAAATGAGGTCTAGATGAAATTACTCTCTGGTGGGTGCACAACTGGTTGAAAGACCATACTCAAAGAGTGGTTATCAATGGTTTGCTGTCAAATTGGGAGGGTGTATCTAGCGGGGTCCTGCAGGGGTCAGTCTAGGGTTTGGGACTACTCAATATTTTTGTTAATGACTTGGCTAATGGAGAGGAAGCCTATACAATTTGGAGACAACACCGTCACACTGTCTGGCGTGGTTCACAACTGCGAATGCCAACCTCAGGGCAGACACCGCAAACTGGTGGTATGTTCTGTGATTAGATTTCACCAATCCAGTAACAAATGTGGACTCCTGAAACACTATAACTGTCTGACCCTGGAGTCCCAGGCAGCCCTCTTGGGCATTCCAGTCTGTCTTGCCATCCAGGCGAACTGGACTTAGTGATAGTTGGTTGCTATACACCACAGATCACAAAATATTCAGGTTACTCCCAGTCCCAAGAGATCAGTCACTTAACCCAAGTCAATTTGCACCTTAGATCTCACGCCAAGGACAATGCCTGTAGCCAATCCTGTAAGAAGCTAATTAAAGGTTTATTAACTAGGAAAAAGAAATAAGAGGGTTATTTGCAGGTTAAAGCAGGAGGGATAGCTCAGTGGCTTGAGCATTGGCCAGCTAAATGCAGGGTTGTGAGTTCAATCCTTGAGGGGGCCACTTAGGGATCTGGGGCAAAATCAGTACTTGGTCCTGCCTAGTAGAGGCAGGGGGCTGGACTCGATGACTTTTTGGGGTCCCTTCCAGTTCTATGAGATAGGTATATCTCCATATATTATTTATTATATTAAATGAGTTACAGTCTGTGGTTCCAAAGGGTGATGGAGACACACTAATCTGTCAGCACTGAATGTCTTTTAGGACTAACCCAGGTTGACCCTGGGGAACTCTGCTTCTGTTTCATAGCTCTGGCCCCATGAGAGTTCAAACAGCAAAATAGATGAACATTTTTCTTGTTCACTATCTTTTTTACCTTCTTGAAAGACTTCCAGCTGATGGGACAAGCCCTTTTACAGGCCGCCTCTTCATGGGTGTGCAGGGGGACCAGGGCCGGCTTTAGGAAGTGCGGGGCCCGATTCAAATACCTGGCGGCGGTCTGGGTCTTCGGTGGCACTTTGGCGGCGGGTCCTTCATTCGCTCCGGGTCTTCCACGGCACTGAAGGACCCGCCGCCGAAGACCCGGAGCGAGTGAAGGACCCGCCGCCGAAGTGCCGCCGAAGACCCGGACCGCCGCCGGGTGAGTAAAAAAATGTAAAAGGCGCCTAAGTTAGGCGCTCTTCTTTAGCGCGGGGCCCTCTTAGGCGCGGGGCCCTATTCGGGGGAATCGGCCTAAAGCCGGCCATGCGGGGAACAATTAGCAAAGTCTTTGTATTGTGATGTCCCACAATGGCCCATTTAGTTTTGATAGGCCTTCCTGGTGAGCAGGAGATGATCCCTGTGACGGGTTGACAGTTTCAGGGCAAACACTTGTTAAAAACGTAAATGTTACCATATAGCATGTGATAAAGATGTTACAAGTAAGCAACAGCTTACAAGCATTTCATAAAGTCTAAATGCTAAACACATTGTTCTAAGTCAGGGGTCTCAAACTCAAATGACCTCGAGGGCCACATGAGGACTAGTACATTGGGCCGAGGGCCGCATTTACTGACACCTCCCCCCCGCCACCCTCGGCCCCGCCCCCACTCCACCCCTTCCATGAGGCCCCGCCCCTGCCCCGCCTCTTCCCACCCCTTCCCTGCCCCCATTCCAACCCCTTCCCCAAAATCCCCACCCCAACTCTGCCCCCCTCCCTGCCCCCAGGGGGCGCAGGAGGGGTGTGGGGTGTGGCGGGGGCTCAGGGCAGGGAGTTGGGGTGAGGGGTGCAGGAGGGGGTCAGGGTGCAGGGTGCGGCAGGGGGCTCAGGGCAGGGGGTTGGGGTGCAGGAGGAGTGCGGTGCGGGTTCAGGGCAGGGGGTCAGGGTGCAGGGTGCAGCAGGGGGCTCAGAGCAGGGGGTCGGGGTGTGGGAGGCGGCGCAGCAGGGGGCTCAGGGCAGGGGGGTGGGGTGCGGGGGGGGG